>LR738711.1:90932219-90954904 GCA_902687465.1 Secale cereale | reverse complement strand
TCCTTTGCTAAGAAAGGATTGGGCCACTTGTTACTCTCAGTGCCTTTTACATTGCTTGCTTTTACTTTCCTGTTGCTTATATCGAGAAAACCCCTAAAAAGTTATCTTTCAGTGCTTGCAGTAATTTCTTGCTCAGAATCGCTTATCAATACCTTCTGCTCCTCGTTGGGTTCGACACTCTTACTTATCGAAAACGCTGCAATAGATCCCTTACGGTTGAGGGTCATCAAGTACCGTTTTTTGGCGCCGTTGCCGGGGAGCGTAGCGCTATTGGTAAAGTGGAACTGGTAAGGAAGTTTTTATAATTCTGTTTTTATTTTTGCTATTGCTGCTCTTTGTCCTTATGGATAACCCTGTTATTGGAGCGTTGCTTGCGGGAAGACGCCCCACACCTGTGGTGGTTGATCCTCCCCCTACTGAAATTGTGCCTTATAAAATACCAGCTGGCATTATCGATTATGTTTTGGCTAATCGTTATGCAGGAGACAGACATCCCGGTGAACACTTGCTATATCTGTCACAACTAAGTTCATTATTTAAGCTTGCAGGTGTATCGAGGGAGTTTGTCATGAGGAAATTGTTTGTCGTATCACTTATAGATAAAGCTTCGGATTGGTATAGGCTTCTCGATAACTCACACTTGCTTGACTGGCAGGAGCTTATGTCTCTCTTTTATACTAAGTTGTATCCTCTTCATGAAATTCATCGAGACAAGAACTATATCTATAACTTTAGGTCTCGTGACGGAGAAAGCATTGCTCAAGCTTGGGGGAGATTGAAGTCCCTAATGCTCAAATGCCCTATTCATAAGCTTCCCAAGGAAATTATACTTACAAATTTTTATGCCAGGCTTTCTCGTCAGGATAAGGAGATGCTGGATGCCTCCTCTAGTGGGGTATTTTAGAAGAAGAGTGTTGAAGAAAGGTGGGATCTCATTGAAAGGATCCAGAGGAATACCGAAGATTGGGAAATTGATAAAGGTATTGAACCCGCTATAAATTATGAACATGATTATATTGAGAGCTATGTGAAAACTGCTTACTTCAATACTTTTTGCTCTAAGATTGGTCTTGATTCCCATCTAGTGATTGATTTCTGTAAGAATTTTGCCTCTCACGTTGATTCTTTTAAAAAGAAGAGAGACCAGCACCATGAACCTTTTAAAGAGCCACCTATTGATATTTATGTTGCTGACCCTATTTTGCCTGCAGTTATATATGAACAGCCTCCTTTTCCCACGAGGATAAGGGAGCACTCTCTTGTGACAGGCATAATAAATAAAAGTGAGAGAAGAGTTGATGAGCCTGAGGACCAGATCAGGGTCGATCCTCAAGTTGCATTGATTAAAGACCTTGCTACTAATGATGTTTTGGATTCCAATATAAATTTTTGTGTTGTTTCCACTAACCTTGTCACAGCCAAGAATAAAGGCCCAATTTCAGGTACTCCAGTGGTATCTGTTAAAATAGGAGATCACAATTATTATGGGCTATGCGATTTGGGATCGAGTGCAAGCGCTATCCCCTATTCACTTTATGAAGAGATCATCGGTGAGATTTCCCCTTGTGAACTTGAAGAAGTTGATGTTACCATTCATCTTGCAAACAGAACAACTATCTCTCCTATCGGAATTGTGAGGGACGTTGAAGTCCTATGTGGAAAGGTAAAATACCCTACCGACTTTCTAGTACTTGGTTCAGAGAGGGACAATTTTTGTCCAATTATTTTTGGTAGACCTTTTCTTAGAACTTGTGGAGCTATAATAGATTGCAAGAAAGGTAAAGTTTCTGTTGAATTCGATGGTGAGCCATATGAATTTAATTTTTCTAAATTCTCTAAGCAGCCTCGTGGTACTGATTTACCTAGTGATGATAAAATTATTGAAAGTATTGCCTCTATTGCTATTCCCCCTAATGATCCTTTGCAGCAATACATGGAGGACCACGAGAATGATTTGCATATGCAGGAAAGAAATGAACTAGATGAAATATTCTTGAGGCAGCCTGCTATCCTGAAGCACAATCTTCCGGTTGAACCTTTGGGAATTTTATCAAAACCGAAGGAAGACCCGGTGTTCGATCTTAAACCTCTTCAGAGATACGCTCAAGTATGCTTATTTAGATGAAAAGAAAGTATATCCTGTTATTATCAATTCTAACCTTTCAGGATATGAAGAAGAGCGATTATTGGAAGTACTTCGTAAACACCGAGGCGCAATTGGCTATACCCTTGATGACCTTAAGGGGATTAGTCCATCTATCTGTCAACATACTATCAACCTTGAGCCTGATGCTAAACCAGTTGTTGATCATCAACGACGGTTGAACCCGAAGATGATGGATGTTGTGAGAACTGAGATTCTCAAGCTTCTGGCCGCAGGTATTATCTACCCTATAGCTGATAGTAAGTGGGTAAGTGCGGTACATTGTGTTCCTAAGAAAGGAGGTACAACTGTGGTTCCTAATGATAAAAATGAATTAATACCTCAGAGAATTATTATTGGATATAGAATGTGTATTGATTACAGGAAGTTGAACAAGGCAACCAGGAAGGATCACTACCCATTGCCGTTCATCGACCAAATGCTTGAAAGGTTATCCAAAAATACCCACTTTTGTTATCTCGATGGTTATTCTGGCTTCTCTCAAATTCATGTTAACACTGCCGATCAAGAGAAGACCAATTTTACTTGTCCCTTTGGTACTTATGCTTACAGGCGTATGCCTTTTGGTTTATGTAATGCCCCTGCTACTTTTCAAAGGTGTATGTCTGCTATCTTTCATGGTTTCTGCGGGGATATTATGGAAGTCTTCATGGACGATTTCTCCGTCTATGGAACTTCTTTTGACCATTGTCTTCACAACCTTAATAAAGTTTTGTAGAGATGCGAGGAGACAAATTTGGTACTCAACTGGGAAAAGTGCCACTTCATGGTTAATGAAGGAATTGTTCTTGGTCACAAGATTTCCGAAAGGGGAATTGAAGTGGACAAAGCCAAGATCGAAGCTATTGAGAGGATGCCCTATCCAAGGGACATCAAAGGTATTCGCAGTTTTCTCGGTCATGTAGGTTTTTATAGAAGATTTATTAAAGACTTTTCTAAAACCTCAAGACCCCTCACTAATCTTCTCCAGAAGGACGTTCCTTTTGTATTTGATGAAAATTGTAAGGAAGCTTTTGAAGTCCTTAAGAAAGCTTTAATAACCGCTCCTATAGTACAACCACCTGACTGGAATTTACCTTTTGAGATTATGTGTGATGCAAGTGATTTTGCTGTTGGAGCTGTTTTAGGACAAATAGTTGATAAGAAATTGAATGTTATACATTATGCTAGCAAAACCCTTGATAGTGCTCAAAGGAATTATGCTACTACTGAGAAGGAATTCTTAGCTGTAGTTTTTGCTTGTGATATATTTAGGCAGTATATTGTTGATTCCAAAGTTATTATTCATACTGATCATGCTGCCATTAAGTACCTTATGACAAAGAAGGATGCCAAGCCAAGGCTTATCAGATGGGTACTCCTTCTTCAAGAATTTGATTTGCAGATTGTTGATAGGAAAGGAGAAGACAATCCGATAGCGGACAATCTTTCAAGGATGGAAGATATACCGCATGATCCCATCCCAGTCAACGATAGTTTTCCAGACGAGCAACTTGCCGTTCTAAAAGTACAATCTCTTTCCGACCCTTGGTATGCAGATTATGCTAATTTTATTGTTGCAAAGTATTTGCCTCCAAGTTTAACACTTCAGCAAAGGAAGAAGTTCTTTCATGATTTGAGGCACTACTTCTGGGATGACCCACATCTTTTCAAAGAAGAAGATGCATTCCGGAACATGAGCAGAAGGACATTCTCAGACGGTGTCATGATAGTCCCTATGGAGGACATCATGCCGGTGAGAGGACTGCACATAAGGTTCTTCAATCAGGTTTTTATTGGCCTACTCTCTTTAAAGATGCTTGAAATTATGTTGTAGCCTGTGATAAATGTCAGAGAGTTGGTAACATTAGTAGAAGGAATGAGATGCCTATGAATTACTCACTAGTGATTGAACCTTTTGATTGTTGGGGTTTTGATTTTATGGGTCCTTTTCCTTCTTCGCACAAGTACACTCACATTTTAGTAGCTGTTGATTATGTGACCAAGTGGGTTGAAGCAATCCCCACTGAAAGTGCTGATCACAAGACATCTTTGAAAATGCTTAAAGATGTAATTTTTCCTAGGTTTGGTGTACCAAGGTATCTCATGACCGATGGAGGATCACACTTCACACACGGAGCTTTTAGAAAAGCTTTGGCCAAATACGATGTTAATCATAGAATTGCTTCACCATATCATCCTCAAACTAGTGGGCAAGTTGAGCTCACCAATAGAGAGATTAAGTTGATCTTGCAGAAGACAGTAAACAGAAATAGAAAGGACTGGTCAAATAAGTTACGAGATGCTTTGTGGGCATATAGAACTGCTTACAAAAACCCCATGGGCATGTCCCCCTATAAGATGGTGTATGGCAAGGCTTGCCATTTGCCATTAGAGTTAGAGCACAAAGCTTTCTGGGCTGTTAGAGAGCTTAATGCTGACCCAAAATTAGCTGGTGAGAAGCGTCTCATGAACTTGACTTCTCTAGATGAATGGAGAAGTGAAGCTTACGAGAGCGCTAAAATGTTCAAGGAAAAGGTAAAAAAGTGGCATGATAGGAAGATTTTGAAACGTGAATTTAATGTTGGTGATAAAGTTTTGTTGTTTAGATCCCGTTTCAGGTTTTCTCCAGGTAAACTACTTTCCAGGTGGGAAGGACCATTTCATATTGAAGAAGTTTATCGGTTTGGTGCAATTAAGATTAATAATTTTGAAGGCACCAAACCTCAAGTTGTGAATGGGCAAAGACTTAAACATTACATAGCAGGAGACCCTGTCAATGTTGATGTGAATATAATATACACAACAACTCACGAAGAACATGTTGCAGCCCTGTTTCAGACGCCAACAAAAGCAGAATAAAGGAAAGGTATGTGGTACGGTAAGGAAATATTGCGAACCGCCATAAAAGTTCCGTATTATGAGTTTTTGCAAAATTAGTAAAATTCTGAGCCTAAGTGGAGCCGGAGACGACCTCCAGGGAGTCCAGGCGCCCCCCTGGCGCGCCCCACCTCCTGGCCGCCCCGGGAGGCCGCCTGGACACCCGGGAGTCCGTCTCCGACCCCGCTTTGGTCCGTTGCCTTCCTTTCTGTGCATAAATTTTTCCTATATATTTTCCCGGATTGTTCCGGCAACGTATCTTGCGATTTCGCGTGTTTTCTCTTCGATCTGTTTCTGCCAGGGAATCTTTCAGCTGAATTTAGGTGCCATGGCTTCTCCAAGCTCCCCCAAGGACGAGTTCGTCGTCAACATCATCAACCCTTACCTCGCTGAGGTGAAGAAGCACCCTCAGGTTGTTCAGATGGAGGACGGTGTCCTTCATCAAGAAGATCTGAAGGGACCTATCAAGGAGGGGAGCGTCCAGGCCAGGCTGGAAGAAGTGGAGCAAGAAGTCTTCGAGTACAAGAAGATGATCGAGCGTGGTGTTGAAGCTAACTTTGACATCATCAACGAGCTGAAGAACTACTTCCTGAAGGAGATGAAGGAGATGTGGAAAAGCATCACCGCGTCTGAAGAAAGAATTATAGAGCTCCAAGGGCAAATTAATGATCTACATAACCAGAACTGTGAGTATGAACTAAGGTTTATGCGCATGAGTATGGGTGCTGAATGCAGGATTCAGGAGACAAGCTTCTCATATGAGACTGGAGAACCCCTTCCATGGAAGCGTTTCGCCAAGGACTACGTGATCAACGCCAACAAGGATGATGAGTGAAATCTCCTGGGGTAATGGCATTCCCTTGGCTTGTTCCAAGCTGGGGGGAGTGCCCGGTATCATTATCTTTACCTTTTGTCTTTTAGAGTCAAGTAGAGTCGTATCATGTCTAGGGAGGTTGTTATATGAGATAGGTGTGTGCATTAAGGTATATCACTCCTTCGGTGAAGAATTGTATCCGTGAGTGTGGAGTCGTCTATGATGGAATATTAATGAGAAGTTTATTGGTTCCTTTTGCTGCACTCGGTATTCTCTTCACGCAATCGACCTTATATGATGACTCTTATGTGGAGTATTGACCTTATGTCAGGTATGGCTGTGAAAACTTTATTTAATCTTGGCAAACATAGCTTTGGTCATAACAACAAGCATGATTTTCTTAAAGTATCAACATAGCCAAAACCTTTATGTTATTATGTTTGAAGTGTTATGCTGACAAGGAAGACAACTTGATGTGTTATGTTTATTTCAATGTTCATGCTTTATATTGCTTTGCATCTTAGTCATCATCAATTGTCTGTTCTTTCAAAACCTTTGCTAGCCTAACTCTGTACTAAGCGGAATTCTGCTTGTGCATCCATACCCTTAAGCCGATACCTTCCATATGAGTCCACCATACCTTCCTACTCGTGGTATTCCACTACCACCTCCTAAAGTACAGAATTTATGTGTTATCCTTAAATGTTCAAAATCTTTTATTTTGTGCCTCTGTTTTAGCTCATGAGGAAGTAATAGCTAATTCATGATCTTTTTGAGTTGGACAAGCTTCACCCCGGGATTGCATGTCTAATGTGCAAACCCATAATACGAGAAGGAACTGGCAAAGAGTGCGCCCGGCTCGAAAATAATATAACAAACAAACCCTCCTTCACGCTTTGTTCATGAGAAATCAGAAAACTTTGGCAGTGATTAACAAAGGAGAATAAGAGGATGTGATCGTCCTCGTGCGGGAGCCGTTCCTCGAAACTTGTCCAGCTCAAGAAGAAGTTGAGTTATCTATTAGCATTCGTTGACAAATCATGCACCACTCAAAACTTGCTTTCATTCTGTTTGATTTAAGGATAGCACATGAGTTTTCCCTACTACCCTAGAGCAGGGCCTATCTTTTAATTTTAAGTTGAGTCAGTTATTCCTACTCCCTTCTATTCTTAAAGAGAGCAGACATTTGATGTTGATAAGGATTCATTCATATAAAGTTGCATTAAGATTTGTCATATCATATCCTTGTTGACATTATCATTTCATAAGTAAGTTGTTTGTCAAGCCCAGCTAAGGCAAATATCTTCCTTTGTGTTGACACTTTGACTTCTTGCCTGATGACATGTTCTTTCAAAATCTTCAATTAGTCTCATCAAAACATAAAGAAAGAGCAAAAGTAAAAGCTATTAGTTGTTCTTTGACCAAAGGACATGTTTGCCATGATTCAATAAGTTTCCTTAGCCCTACTTTCGAATATAAGTGTTACCACTCTTTTATAAGGGCCTTATGAATTGAAGATTGCTGTTGAGGATATTTGAGTTGGTGAGGAAACTGTGATGCTTCTTGTTCGTATTTTGTTTATCGACACTTCACTCTCTAAACTTGTGGACAGGTTTACCGAGCTCAGTATTCGCTTGGGGACAAGCGAGGTCTAAGCTTGCGGGTGTTGATACGTCCAAAATGCATCACTATTTTGTATCATAATTTATCCTTATTCATTGATATATTTCACGTTACGGTGATGTTCTTATGTTGTTTTGGTCTATTTTACACAGTTTGCAAACTTTCCGATGCCGAAGCAGCAGGCGTAGGATTCAGCAGTAAAAAGTGGACGCTGAGTTGCTGAAGAAGAATACCTCCAAATTACCTGAAAATTGACGGGAGATATTTTTCAGACGTGTCACGAAGGCACGCGAAAGGGCAACCAGAGGGGGGCCACAGGGTGCCCAGGCGCTCTGGGGGCGCCCCCCCCCCTGGCCGCGCCGGGGGGGCGCCTGGAGCCCCTGGCCCACCTCTGGCCGCCCCCTTTTGCATATATGCTCTCCGTTATCCAAAAACCCTAGAGACGGGAATTTTTATGGAGTTCCGCCGCCGCTCCGTGGCGGAAACCTACAGAGAAGAAAAAGCCATCTCCGGCGGGCAGATTCCGCCGGGGAGATCACCTCCCGGAAGGGGAGATCGTCGCCATCGTCATCACCATCATCACGGGCATCATCGAGATCATCATCAACATCATCCCCAACACCAGCACCATCTCCATCTTCATCCAAATCTCATCTTACAATTGCAACTTGTGTTGTAACTCGTACTACCTATCCTCTCTACTCCATCGGTGTTGATTACTACTTTGTGGTGAATGCTATTGAGTTTTGTTGGAGAAATATTATTATGTCCAGATTGTTTATCACCTATTTATCCCCACTGATCATGATCTCTTTTATGTCTCGTGAGTAGTTACCTTAGTTCTTGAGGACATGGGGAAAGTCTTGTTGTTAGTAGTCATATGTTGTTGAAGTAATATGTGTTGTTTGATACTTAAGTTGTGTTGTCATTCTACTAGTGGTGTTGTGTGAGTCGAACACCCAACACTTCGCCTTATTAAGGACCTAGGAGAATACATTGTGTATAAAGAATGCTTATGGTGGGTTGCCGGAGTGACAGAAACCTGAACCCCAGTTCGCACGCTTTTGCATAAGGGAATAATGGATCCTCGATCGTATTGCTATGGTTAGGCTTTTGCCTTAAATTCTATCTTGTATTTGCGGATGCTTGCAAGGTGTTTAATCATAAGAGTGCACTCATCTTAGTCTAGAGAGTGTACTAGCATAGATCCACCCACTCAACACTTATCAACACATAACATAGTATCGATACGGAATATGGTGAACGCACATGACTACCTCTCCCGTGTGTCCTCAGGAACGCTTTAGTCTTTATAAGTTCAGTTGCTAGGCCTTTCCTTTGCTAAGAAAGGATTGGGCCACTTGTTACTCTCAGTGCCTTTTACATTGCTTGCTTTTACTTTCCTGTTGCTTATATCGAGAAAACCCCTAAAAAGTTATCTTTCAGTGCTTGCAGTAATTTCTTGCTCAGAATCGCTTATCAATACCTTCTGCTCCTCGTTGGGTTCGACACTCTTACTTATCGAAAACGCTGCAATAGATCCCTTACGGTTGAGGGTCATCAGAAGCCTCCATACCTAGAAAGCTAGAAGATAGTTGGGATCCTATGATTAAAATTAAGTTGAATAACTTCTCTTGCTATGCTTTATGTGATGTTGGAGCTAGTACCTCCGTTATGCCCAAAAGAATGTATGATATGTTTAAATTGAAACCTTTTGATCCTTATTCTTTTGATGTTCATCTTGTTGATTCTTTCGTAAAGAAACCTTTGGGGAAGATCGACGATGTTCTTATCATTGTCAATGACAATTATGTTCCCGTTGATTTTACTATTATGGATATTGAATGTGAACCTTCATGTCCAATTATTTTGGGACGTCCTTTTCTTCGCACCGTTGGTGCTATCATTGACATGAAAGAGGGGAATATAAAATTCCAATTCCCTCTCAAGAAAGGGATGGAACACTTCCCTAGAAAGAAGATTAAGTTGCCTTTTGAGTCCGTTATACGGGCTAGCTATTCTCTTACTCTTGATAAAACTTGATCTTCTCTTTTTGCATCATGCCTAGCTTAAAGGCATAAAAGAAAGCGCTTTTGGGAGGCAGCCCACAACGAATTAGGTTTTATTTTGCTTTTGTTGTGTCTTGATGTTTGTTACTACAGTAGCATCATCATTGTATCTTTTCTTTTCAGCTTTGTGCCAAGTTTAGCCTCCGATTGCAAGAAAGTTCAAAAGTTGTGACGTGCTGTCCAGAAAACAGATTCTGTCCTTGGACAGAAAAAATTCGAATAAAATCACCAGATCATCTTTTTGATCTGAATTTTTTTGACAGCGTGCTCTATACAATTGGCTTTCGAGCGTCTGTTCTGAGTTTTTTTATTTGAGTTGCAGAAGTGCCCCGAAAAAATTATTTACTACCTGCTGGTCTGTTTTTCACAGATTCTGTCCTGTTTTGCCTTTTCTTCATTTTGCAAATCTTGAGCTTGCTTTTTCTTTGCAAAAACCTTTTGGCAATCTTGATAAACAGTAGCTCTTCAAGATTATCTTTATTTTCAGTAGGGAAAAATTATTTTATTGTGGGTACTAACCTCGCTAATCAGATTATGATGAGTTATGTATGAAGGGATTTTTCAAGTGTGCGAGGGAAGATGATAAAAGAAGATTCAGGAGGGTCAAACGCTCAAGCTTGGGGATGCCACTTGCACCCCCAAGAAATATTCAAGAAGACTCAAGCGTCTAAGCTTGGGGATGCCCCCATGCATCCCCTTCTCCATCAACAATTATCAGTTCGTCTTTCGTTCCACTATAATTATCACTTCATGTGTTATGTGCTATGCTTGGAGCGTCTTGCTCTTAGTTTCCTTTTTAGTTTTCTTTAGCTTTGCTTGCTGTTCATAACAAGTTAGAACCCAGCTTTCTTTGTGTGGGAGAGAAACACGCTCCACTTCAACCTAGAACACAACATAGGATTTTCATGCTTATCTTTGATGTGTGTGTTCTTTGTCTTTCCATGGCTGCTGTCATGTTTAGCTCTTAGTTTTCATGCTTTTCTTTTTAAAGAGCTTTTGTTTAGTTGGTTGCTGAACTCTCTTGAGTTTTCTTGTTTATCTTGTTAAGAGAGTTTGCCTGTTGCACTGAGTTGTGTGTCTTAACTTAAAGTAGGTAATTGAGGTTGCTATTTAATTTTAGTAGTAACTTGCAATAGTTTTGAGGTATTGCCATGAGTAATGTCTGAACTTTTGGTGTCAAGAGCTTTAGCCTATTAGTGATAGATGTCGTATTTTGGGCAATCCGTGTTTATTTTCGAAAACCTACAAAATAGTTGAGAACTTTAGCTACTAGATGGATCACTAATCTTTGGAGGGATCGAATATTAGAGTACACTCACGTACCATGAGTCGAGGATGCGCAAGGATAACCAAACCCCCATACACTACTCCTCGGGGTACTTGTCTCTTTGTGAACCTCCTAATTAGATTGAGAGTTACCGATAATAAGTGCATGAGTTCTTCGGACTAATGTGAGTATTCGAAAGTTGACGCTTCCACCTAGCCATATTTTTCTAGCCTCTTCGGTACCGTGCATTGCCCTTTCTCACCTCGAGAGTTGGCGCATACTTCGCCGGTGCATCCAAATCCTTGACACGATACGCTCTGTCATCATAGGCCTCATTATATCCTTCCTCAAAACAGCCACCATACCTACCTATCAAGGCATTTCCATAGCCTTTCCGAGATACTTGCCATGCAACATCCATCTTCTCATGACTTGATCTTCATGTCATACATGCTTTTTGCTTGATCGATGAGCCGCATGCTAGTTGGGCCTTGCCCTAATCATTGCTACATGACACGCTAGTATCATTGCATATCCTGCTACACTGGCAGAGGCATACATTTGCATACATCATGATAGTTTCATTTTCTTTATGTTGAGTACTTTTGTAAAGTGTGAAAGATCTTCTATACTTCTTGTAATATATAGAGTGTTGCCCCTAAAGTGAGGAAAAGATCCCAAAAAGGACAAAATCAAAAGATCCCAAAGAGGACAAAATCAAAAAATCCCAAAGAGGACAAATGAGAGTTAAATAAAAAGAGCCATTGAGGCCACAAAAAATAAAAATAAAATAGAAAAAAGAGAAAAAGAAATAAAAAGAGAGAAGGGGGCACACTACTATTCCTTTTGAGAGATCCACACTCGTACTCCATCTTATACCTTGTACTCCATAGAGATTATCATTCATGCATATAGCTATGTGGGGACCTTCACACTATAGAACTTGGCTTGTATATTCCAATGATGAGCCTCCTCAAAAGAGCTCTAGGTCTTCTTGAGCAAGCAAGTTGGATGCACCCCCACTAGTTCCATTGGAGAGCTTACCTTAGCTCATATGTGCATCCGTTGCATGGCAATCCCTACTCCTCACATCATATCTATCATTTGGCTTTCTCTCGCCTATGGTTGTCCTCATTGATGTGAGCCTTTCACACCTTTTTTGTTTTGCCCCTTCATCATTTTTCTCTCTTTGCCATCCTAAGTGTCAACGTTCTTGCTTATGCTCATCCATTGCATGAGTGCTCAAAATATCGAAAGGGAGTGGATCATTTTGACTTGTACCTGGCCGGTGGTCTGGGGATGAGTCAAGATAAGATTCCAAAGAAGACCAAGTGTGAAACTTTAGTAGATTAAGTTCTCAACAATACAAAAACTATGTTTTACCCTCTCGTATATCCCTATCCCCTTTCTTGCACGCAAACACCATTTGGAGGCATTCGAGTCACGGACAGCGAGAGCTCTTGCACCTTTATGTTCTTATGTTGCTTGTTACAATGCTAATATAGACTCTTGCTTGTTATGACTTGAATTGAATTACATGCCTTGATTGCTTTACTTAAAAAGTTCTTATATGGTTGATAGCATGTCACCACAGAAATTATGCTTGTTATCATTTACCTACTCGAGGACGAGCAGGAATTAAGCTTGGGGATGTTGATACGTCCAAAACGTATCTATGATTTCTGCTTGCTCCATGCTTCTTTCGTGTGATATTGCTATGATATTTATGCACTTCCATACACTTTTGATCATATTTGGACTAATCTATTAACTCAGTGCACCACAGTGCCAGTTCCTATTTTCTGTTGTTTTTCTATTTCAGGTTTCCCCCATATTAAAAGTGCTCCAAAAATTCCGGGAAAAATACAGGAAAAATCAGCGTACAGGAAGCTTCCCGAAGAACCAAAGCGGGGCCAGAGGGGAGCCAGGGGTGGCCCAGGTGGCCACCTGGCATGGCCCCACCCCTGGCCGCGCCAGGGGGGCGCCTGGGGCCTCGGCTCCGCCTCTGGTTGCCCCCCTTCGCATATATATTCCTCTCGTCCCAAAACCCTCAAGGACGGAACCCTTTTTCGCGATCTCGCCTCAGTTCCGCCGCCGCAGCGCTTCCAAGATCGGGAGCATCAGGAGAACTCTTCCCGGCACCCTGCCGGAGGGGAGAACCACCACCGGGAGCTTCTCCACCACCATGGACGCTTCCCGGATGAGTCGTTAGTAGTCCACCTTGGACCATGGGTCCATGATCAGTAGCTATGTGATGTTCTCCTCCCCTCTTTGTTCTTCATGGTTTAGACCTCGTGAGCTGCCCTACATGATCGAGGCACATATGTAATCTTTATGCTGTTGCTCTACTGAGTTTGCTGGGATCTGATGGATTATGAGACTATGTTCAGATTGTGTTTGAGTAATATATTTGATTCACCTCTTTTATATCTTTGTTCTTGAGTAATTCTTGCATGTTCTCCGTTGCTGTTTATTGCTTTGGCCGAGTAGTAGGTAGTAACTCCAAGAGGGAGCGTTATGCTTGATTGTGGGTTCATGCCCCCTGATGACTAGCTTGAGTGACAGAAACATGAGTCTAGGGGTTGTGCTGTTGCCACAAGGGGGAAAACAACGGTGCTTGTACTTGCGGGTCCAAGGATTGTTTACTTTACGCAAAGTTCTTTTAATGCAGTTGTCTGTTGCTTTGAGTTTACACTTTGGGTGGGATTCGCAACTTAATACCAGCGAGATGTTCTGGATAGATATCTCAAGGTGGATGATTAGTAGTAGATGCAGATGGATTTCGGTCTACTTGCCTTGGCGTACCGCCCATGCTTTTGAGCCTCTACCTTTCTTTGCAGCATAGTTTGCATTGGTTTGCGCACATAATCCTGTCAATTGCCCAGCTGTAATTTGTTTACCTCGCTTTGCTGTTTTATCGTCTTTTGGGAGAGAGACATCACTAGTGAACATCATGGGACCCCGGTCCATATTACCACCACTGATCACACATTCTATTTACTTCCTGTTCTCATTTCCTAGTTGCAGTCATACCTATCATTATTATCTCTTGTGTTTGATCCTTTGTAAACAACAAGGCCGGAGGGATTGACAACCTCTCTGTACTCGTTGGGAGCAAAGTTATTTGTATCTGTGTGCAGGTCCTGTCAACCGCTAAGTTTCTGGCGCCGTTGACACCTACTTGTCGACCCTCGGAGTCTCACGGGATTTGATCCTTGGTATCTTTGCGAAGGGAAATTTGCCGCTACGCTACATCTCAACCTTCCACTTGGGGTAACCAACGAGGGGCGAGAAGCCATCAGATGGTCACCGAAAGTGGGCCTGGGTGAGCACAACCCACCAGGGCGCGCCCAGGAGGGTTGTGCCCACCTGGTGGGCCCCTCTGGTAGTTATCAGCTCCAGTATTTCTTAAATATTCTATAAAAAAATCCCCGTGAAGTTTCCTCTTGTTTGGAATTGTGCAGAATAGGTGGCCTGACGTAGCTTTTTTAGGTCCAGATTTCCAGCTACCGGAATTCTCCCTCTTGGTGTATACCTGGCAAATTATGAGAGAAAAGGCATTAGAATTACTCCAAAAAGCATTATTATACATAATAACAACATAAATAACAATAAGAAAGCATGATGCAAAATGGATGTATCAAATATTAACTCCCACTTGATTCAAGTGGATTGTAGCACCCAGACATTCTGAGCATGTGCTCACTAGCTGAGCTATTCTACTCCACCTTGTAGGCAAAGTACTTGTCAGAGGTCTCATACCTCTTGACATGGGCATGAGTTTGAAATTCCAATTTTAGCTCTTGAAACATCTCATATGCTCCATGGCGTTCAAAATATTTTTGAAGTCCCGGTTCTAAGCTGTAAAGCATGGCACACTAAACTGTTAAGTAGTCATCATATTGACCTTGCTAAATGTTCATAACGTCTGCATCTGCACCTGCAATAGGTCTGTCATCTAGCGGTGCATAAAGGACATAATTCTTTTGTGTAGCAATGAGGATAATCCTCATATCATGGACCCATTCCGCATCATTGCTACTAACATCTTTCAACTTAGTTTTCTCTAGGACCGTATAAAAAACAGGGGAGCTAAACCGCGAGCTATGGACTTACAACATAGATATGCAAATACTATCAGGACTAAGTTCATGATAAATTAAGTTCAATTAATCAAATTACTAATGAACTCCCACTTAAATTAACATCCCTCGGGTTATCTAAGTGAAACATGATCCAAATCAACTAAACCATGTCCGATCATCACGTGAGATGGAGTAGTCATCAATGGTGAACATCTCTTTGTTGATCATATCTTCTATATGACTCATGTTCGACCTTTCGGTCTCTAGTGTTCCGAGGCCATGGTTGTACATGCCGGGCTCGTCAAGTTTAACCCAAGTATTCCGCGTGTGTAAAAATATCTTACACCCATTTTATGTGAATGTAGAGTCTATCACACCCGATCATCACGTGGTGTCTCAAAACGACGAACTGTAGCAACGGTGCATACTCAGGGAGAACACTATTATCTTAAAATTTAGTGAAGGGATCATCTTATAATGCTACCGTCGATCTAAACAAAATAAGATGCATAAAAGATAAACATCACATGCAATCAAAATATGTGACATGATATGGCCATCATCATCTTGTGCTTTTGATCTCCATCTCCAAAGCATCATCATGATATCCATCATTGCTGACTCGACACCTTGATCACCATCGTTGCGTCATGGTCGTCTCGCCAACTATTGCTTCTACGACTATTGCTAACTCATAGCGATAAAGTAAAGCAATTACATGGCGCTTGCATTTCATACAACTAAGAGACAACCATAAGGCTCCTGTCGGTTGTCGGTAATTTACAAAACATGATCATCTCATACAATAACGTATAACTCATCATGTCTTGTCCATATCACATCACAACATGCCCTGCAAAAATAAGTTAGATGTCTTCTACTTTGTTGTTGCAAGTTTTACGTGGCTACTACGGGCTTCTAGCAAGTACCATTCTTACCTACGGCACAAAACCACAACGGTGATTTATTAAGTTTGATGTTTTAACCTTCAACAAGGACCGGCCGCAGTCAAATTTGATTCAACTAAAGTAGGAGAAACAGACACCCGCCAGCCACCTTTATGCAAAATAAGTTGCATGTCTGTTAGTGGAACCGGTCTCATGTACGTGGACATGTAAGGTTGGTCCGGGCCGCTTCATCTTATAATGACGTTGAATCAAAATAAGGTGTTGGTGGTAAGCAGTATGGCGATCACCGCCCACAACTCTTTGTGTTCTACTCGTGCATATCATCTACGCATAGACGTGGCTCATGATGCCCCTGTTAGGAAACGTTGCATGGAAAACAAAAAAAATCTATGCACACGAAAAGATCTATCCATGGAGATGCATAGCAATGAGGGCGAGAGTGTGTCTACATACCCTTGTAGACCGTAAGCGGAAGGGTTTCACAACGCGGTTGATGTAGTCAAACTTCTTCGTGCTTCAACCGATCAAGTACCGAACGCACGACACCTCCGCGTTCTGCATACGTTCAACTCGATGATGTTCCTCGCCTTCTTGATCCAGCAAGATGTCGAGGTAGTAGACGAGTTCCATCAGCACGACATCATGGTGACGGTGATGGTGAAGTGATCTCCGCAGGGCTTTGCCTAAGCACGACAAAAATATGACCGGTGGAGTAAACGGTGGACGGGGCACCACACACGGCTAACAATTGATGTTGTGTCCTTATGAGGCGCCCCCTCCCCACATATATATAGGTGGGAGGGGAGGGGAGGCAGCCATGGCACCCTAGGGCTTGGCCGCCGCCCCCAAGGGGCCCTGCCTTGCCCTGCACCCCCCCCCCCCCCCTTTCCTTGTATACGGAAGGGGGAAGGAAAGAGGGGAGAGGGGGAAGGAAGGCGGAATCCTATTCCCTCTCTTTCCTTTCCTCCTCCCCTTTCCTTCTCCACTTAGGTCGGCCATATAGGGTGCGCACTAGCCCCTTGTGGCTGGTGCGTTTTCCCTCTTGGCCCATAAGGCCCATATCTTTTGTCGGGGGTGCCCGAAACTCCTTCCACTGACCTGATGAGTACCTGATGTCCTCCAGAATACTTCCGATGTCTGAATACCATCGCCCTATATATCAATCTTTACCTCTCGACCATTTCGATACTCCTCGTCATGTTCGTGATCTCACCCGGGACTCCGAAAAACATTCGGTCACCAAATCACATAACTCATATAATACTATATCGTCAACGAACGTTAAGTGTGTGGACCCTACGGGTTCGAGAACTATGTAGACATGACCGAGAAACCTCTCCGGTAAATAACCAATAGCGGAACCTAGATGCCCATATTGGCTCCTACATATTCTATGAAGATCTTTATCAGTCAAACCGTTATGACAACATACACAATTCCCTTTGTTTGTCGGTATGTGATACGTCCAAAACGTATCTATAATTTTTGCTTGCCCCATGCCTCTTTTGGGTGATATTGCTATGTTATTTATACACTTCCATACACTTTTGATCATATTTGGACTAACCTATTAACTCAGTGCACCCCAGTGCCAGTTTCTGTTTTCGGCTGTTTTTGTATTTTAGGTTTTCACATTACGAGAACTGCCAGGAAAAATCCAGAAAAATTATATAAAAAATCAGCGTTCCAGAAGCTACCGTGCGCCCGAAGTACAGCCGGGGGGGCCACCAGGGCTCCAGGCGCCCTGGCGGCGCCCCCCCCCCCCCCTGGGCCGCGCCGGGGGGCGCCTGGGCCCCCCGAGGCTCCGCTGATGCCCCCCTTTGGCATATACTTAAAGCGTCTCCCGAAACCCTCGAGACGGGAACTCTTTTTCGCGATCTCATCTCTGTTCCGCCGCCGCCGCCGCTTCCAAGATCGGGAGCACCAGGAGAACTCTTCCCGGCACCCTGCCAGAGGGGAGGATCACCACCGGGAGCCTCTCCACCACCATGGACGCCTCCCGGATGAGTTGTGAGTAGTCTCCCTTGGACCATGAGTCCATGACCAGTAGCTATGTGATGTTCTCCTCCTGTTCTTGTGCTTCACTAATTAGTCCTCGTGAGCTGCCCTACATGATCGAGGCACATATGTAATCCTTATGCTGTTGCTATGATGAGTTTGCTGGGATCCGATGGATTATGAGATTATGTTCAGATTGTGTTTCAGTAATATATTTGATTCACCTCTTTTATATTTATGTTCGTAAGTAATTCTTGCATGTTCTCCGTTGTTATTTATTGCTTTGGCCAAGTAATAGGTAGTGACTCCAAGAGGGAACGTTATGCTCGATTGTGGGTTCATGCCCCTCGATGACTAGTTTGAGTGACAGAAACATGAATCTAGGGGATGTGTTGTTGCCACAAGGGGGAAAACAACGGTGCTTGTGCCCGCGGGTGCAAGGACTGTTTACTTTACGCAAAGTTCTTTTAATGCAGTTGTCTGTTGCTTTGAGTTTACACTATGGGTGGGACTCGCAACTTAATACCAGCGAGATGTTCTGGATAGATATCTCAAGGTGGATGATTAGTAGTAGATGCAGATGGATTTGGGTCTACTTACCTCGGCGTACCGCCCATGCTTTGAACCTCAACCTTTCTTGCAATGTAGTCAGCATTGGTTTGCGTTCATGGTTCTGTCAATTGCCCAGCTGTAATTCGTTTACCTGACATAGCTGTTTTATCGTCTTTTGGGAGAGAGACATCACTAGTGAACATCATGAGACTCCGGTCCGTATTACCATCATTGATCACATCCGCTATTTACTTTTCGCTTTTACTTACTATTGCAGCATTACCTATCACTATTATCACTTGTGTTTGATCCTTTGTAAACGACAAGGCCGGAGGGATTGACAACCTCTCTGTACTCGTTTGGAGCAAAGTTATTTGTATCTGTGTGCAGGTCCATGTTGATTGCTAATATCTGGCGCCGTGAGCAGTTGACACCTTCTTGTTGAAACTGGGAGTCTCAGGGAAATCGATCCTTGGTATCTTTGCCAAGGGAAAACTTCCGCTACACTGCATCTCTAACCTTCCACTTGGGGTAACCAACGAGGGGCGAGAAGCCATCAAGCAAAGTTTTCTGGCGCCGTTGCCGTGGACTCCACTCTTCAGGATAGAGGAGTTGCACGCTATCTTTTACCTTTGCTTTTTAGTCTTGTTAGTTTACCTTTCAGTTTTGCTTTAGTATCTTTTATCGAAAATCACAAAAATAGTTATCTCATTCTTTAGTTGTCATTATGTCGGGTCCTTTTGTCTTTGACGAGGCAGAAGTTCTCACCTTTAAACAAAGAGGTGGGGAAAGTTTGAAAGATGCTTGGTATAGAATTAATGATTCACAAAAAAGAGCCACCAAGAAGCAACCTACTACTATCTTGCTTAGAAATTTTTATGTTGGAATTACTTCTTGGAATAGGTTTATTCTAGATACTGCTATCAATGGGAATTTCCAGAGGCCCCAGTTTGGGAGTCTCTTAGTATTATTGAAAATCTTGTTGGGAATCCTCCCGTTGTTAGCATTCAAGAGGACATCACTCTAGCTCACATTATGAAAAAACTTGAAAAGATAGAGTTAGAGATGCCAAACATCAATAAGATTAATGAGTTGGATCGTAAGATCCAAGGTAATTTGAATAGGCTTGATAGCTCCATGCATAAAATTTTCAAATCTTTGGAGACCATCAAATCCCATGACTTGGACTCTTCTACGATAGACAAGATTGAGGATATCTTTGATACTCTAGGAACTACTTTTTCCTCAATCAAAACCAAAAAGGTAGAAACTCCGGCAAGGAAGGAGCCTAAGTTCGTTCACGTTCCGAAGGCTCCCCGCTCTAAAAGTAATCCATCTATTGCCAAAGGGGTTGAAACTGTAAAGACTTTGGAAGAAACACCTCTCTGTGATGAATTTATAAATGAATCTTCCCTTGACTTTTATCCTTTTGGTCTTCTTCCTAGAAGTATCTCTATGAGGCCTTTGTTTGAAAGTCCTCTTAAGACTAGTTGTATTATTGAAGAGATTTTTGATGATCTTGATGATGGTTCAATTGATACAACTTAATCTATATGCATTATGCCTAGCTTAAAGGCATAAAAGAAAGCGCTTTTGGGAGGCAGCCCACATGAATAAAATTTTATTTTGCTTTAGTTGTGTCTTGATGTTGTTAACTACAGTAGCATCATCATTGTATCTTTTCTTTTCAATATTTGTGCCAAGTATAGCCTCTGATTGCAAGAAAGTTCAAAAGTTGTGACGTGCTGTCCAGGAAACAGATTCTGTCCTTGGATAGAAAAAATCGTATAAAATCACCAGATCATCTTTTTGGTCTGAATTTTTTCGACAGCGTGCTCTATATAATTGTCTTTCGTGCTTCTGTTCTGAGTTTTTTTATTAGAGTTGCAGAAGTGCCCCGGAAAAATTATTTACTACCTGCTGTTCTGTTTTTCACAGATTCTGTCCTGTTTTGCCTTTCCTTCATTTTGCAAACCTAGATCTTGCTTTTTCTTTGCAAAAACCTTTTGGCAATCTTGAGAAACAGTAGACCTTCAAGAATATCTTTATTTCCAACAAGGAACAATTATTTTATTATGGGTACTAACCTCGCTAATCAGATTATGATGAGTTATGTATGAAGGGAGTTTTCAAGTGTGCGAGGGAAGATGATAAAAAGATTCAGGAGTGTCAAGCGCTCAAGCTTGGGGATGCCCCCATGCACCCCCAAGAAATATTCAAGGAGACTCAAGCGTCTAAGCTTGGGGAGGACCCCGTGCATCCCCTTCTCCATCAACATTATCAGTTCGTCTTTCGTTCCACTATATTTTTATCACTTCATGTGTTATGTGCTATGCTTGGAGCGTCTTGTTTTTAGTTTTCTTTAGCTTTTCATAACGAGTCGGAACTCAGCTTTCTTTATGTGGGAGAGAAACACGCTCCACTTCTACCTAGAACATAACATAGAATTTTCATGTCTATCTCTGTTGTGTGTGTTCTTTGTCTTTCAATAGCTACTATCATGCTTAGCTCTTAGTATTCATGCTTATCTTTTTAAAGAGCTTTTATTTAGTTGGTTGCTTGAACTCTCTTTAGTTATCATGCTCACCTTATTAAGAGAGTTTGCTTCCGTTGCAATGGTTGATATGTCTATGATAAAGATGCTACGTGCATAATGGCGCTTAGTAGTTCATGTTTTCTTATGGTTAGTCTCAAATAGCTGGGGGGTTTCCAATGTGTTATTGGAGTACCAACATGATTTGTTTGCCTATGATGTGGTATGGTTTAGTAATATCTTCCTTCAAGAATTTATTTTGATTGACTTGGCGTATGCTCACGCATATTTAAGACTGTAAAGAAAGTCTGTCAAGCCTTGATGATCTTTTATTTCTGAGTAGCGATATAACTTTCATGCCTGATGCAATGTTGCTTTGTCGCTCTGCATGATTATGACCGTCATTGCTCTCTTAGTTGGTCGCTCCCAGTCTTTTGCTAACCTTCGCCTGTACTAAGCGGACTGACTGCTTGTGCATCCACATTCCTTTAAACCAGTTATGCCATATGAGTCCACCATACCTTCCTACATGGTATTTACCTGCCATTCCTAACGAAGACTTGCATGTGCCATCTCGAAATTATTCAAAAGAAAATGCATTCCTATTTTGTGCCTCTGTTTTAAGTTCATGAGGAAGTAGTAGTTAATTCATGATCTTTTTAAGTTGGACAAGCTTCACCCCGGGATTGCATGTATAATGTGAAAACCCATAATACGAGAAGGAACTGGGATTGAGTGCGCCCGGCTCAAAAAGATAATATAACAAACAAACCCTTCTTCATGCTTTGTTCATGAGAAATCAGAAAACTTTGGCAGTGATAAACAAAGGAGATTAAGAGGATGTGATCGTCCTCATTCGGGAGCCGTTCCTCGAAACATGTCCATCTCAAGAAGTGATTGAGTTGTCTGCTAGCATTCGTTGACGAAACATGCATAATCTAAGAAAAAAATTATTATTACCTCTGTTTTTAAAACCAAGAGCTCTGGTACATGTTTTGTCTTTGTTTCCGACTACGGGTTTTCAACCTTGCCAACAAAAGCCACGGTTCGAGAGTCTCCACCTTCTTTTAAAAGCACCAACTACTGAGAGCATGATTGTCATTCTGAGTGTAATGTGCATTGTCCCAAAGTAGCATTGTCTTTTGCATGATTGTGATATCGTTTATTCTGAAATCATTGTATCTAGTCATCACTTAAACCTTGGAGGTACCCCTGCATTTATGTTTTGCTTCACTAAAGGGGGCAAGCGAGATATCACTTTATCATATTTGCACACCATGTTCATTACAAATCTATTTGATGTTTCAGTATCATATTGTAAAACTTTCAGTCCTTTGTGATTTTCTCATGAGGCAACTTAATTACTATAGATTCATTATCTCAGTAAGCTTTTGTCATATGACTATGAAAAAGTCCTATATGGTTAATAGCATGTCACCACAGAAATTATTCTTGTTATCATTTACCTACTCGAGGACGAGCAGGAATTAAGCTTGGGGATGTTGATACGTCCAAAACGTATCTATAATTTCTGCTTGCTCCATGCCTCTTTTGGGTGATATTGCTATGTTATTTATACACTTCCATACACTTTTGATCATATTTGGACTAACCTATTAACTCAGTGCATCCCAGTGCCAGTTTCTGTTTTCGGTTGTTTTTGTATTTCAGGTTTTCACATTACGAGAACTGCCAGGAAAAATCCAGAAAAATTATATAAAAAATCAGCGTTCCAGAAGCTACCGTGCGCCCGAAGTACAGCCGGGGGGCCACCAGGGCTCCAGGCGCCCTGGCGGCGCCCCCCCCCCCCCCC
>LR738711.1:90890044-90932114 GCA_902687465.1 Secale cereale | reverse complement strand
CTGGGCCGCGACGGGGCGGCGCCTGGGCCCCCCGAGGCTCCGCTGATGCCCCCCTTTGGCATATATTTAAAGCGTCTCCCGAAACCCTCGAGACGGGAACTCTTTTTCGCGATCTCATCTCTGTTCCGCCGCCGCCGTCGCTTCCAAGATCGGGAGCACCAGGAGAACTCTTCCCGGCACCCTGCCGGAGGGGAGGATCACCACCGGGAGCCTCTCCACCACCATGGACGCCTCCCGGATGAGTTGTGAGTAGTCTCCCTTGGACCATGAGTCCATGACCGGTAGCTATGTGATGTTCTCCTCCCGTTCTTGTGCTTCACTAATTAGTCCTCGTGAGCTGCCCTACATGATCGAGGCACATATGTAATCCTTATGCTATTGCTATGATGAGTTTGTTGGGATCCGATGGATTATGAGATTATGTTCAGATTGTGTTTGAGTAATATATTTGATTCACCTCTTTTATATTTATGTTCGTAAGTAATTCTTGCATGTTCTCCGTTGTTATTTATTGCTTTGGCCAAGTAATAGGTAGTGACTCCAAGAGGGAACGTTATGCTCGATTGTGGGTTCATGCCCCTCGATGACTAGTTTGAGTGACAGAAACATGAGTCTAGGGGATGTGCTGTTGCCACAAGGGGGAAAACAATGGTGCTTGTGCCCGCGGGTGCAAGGACTGTTTACTTTACGCAAAGTTCTTTTAATGCAGTTGTCTGTTGCTTTGAGTTTACACTATGGGTGGGACTCGCAACTTAATACCAGCGAGATGTTCTGGATAGATATCTCAAGGTGGATGATTAGTAGTAGATGTAGATGGATTTCGGTCTACTTACCTCGGCGTACCGCCCATGCTTTGAACCTCAACCTTTCTTGCAATGTAGTCAGCATTGGTTTGCGTTCATGGTTCTATCAATTGCCCAGCTGTAATTCGTTTACCTCACATAGCTGTTTTATCTTCTTTTGGGAGAGAGACATCACTAGTGAACATCATGAGACTCCGGTCCGTATTACCATCATTGATCACATCCGCTATTTACTTTTCGCTTTTACTTACTATTGCAGCATTACCTATCACTATTATCACTTGTGTTTGATCCTTTGTAAACGACAAGGCTGGAGGGATTGACAACCTCTCTGTACTCGTTGGGAGCAAAGTTATTTGTATCTGTGTGCAGGTCCACGTTGATTGCTAATATCTGGCGCCGTTAGCAGTTGACACCTTCTTGTTGAAACTGGGAGTCTCAGGGAAATCGATCCTTGGTATCTTTGCCAAGGGAAAACTTCCGCTGCACTGCATCTCTAACCTTCCACTTGGGGTAACCAACGAGGGGCGAGAAGCCATCAGTATGTTACTTGCCCGAGATTCGATCGTCGGTATCTTTATACCTAGTTCAATCTCGTTATCGGCAAGTCTCTTTACTCGTTCCGTAATACATCATCACGTGACTAAATTATTAGTCATTTGCTTGCAAGGCTTATTATGATGTGCATTACCGAGAGGGCCTAGAGATACATCTCCGGTACTCGAGTGACAAATCCTAATCTCGATCTATGCCAACTCAATAAACACATTCGGATATACCTGTAGAGCATATTCATAATCACCCAATTATGTTGTGATGTTTGATAGCCACAAGGCATTCCTCCAAAATTCAGGAGTTGCATAATCTCATAGTCGAAGGAATATGTATTTGACATGAAGAAAGCAATAGCTATAAAACTGAACGATCATTATGCTAAGCTAACAGAGGGGTCTTGTCCATCACATCATTATCCTAATGATGTGATCCCGTTATCAAATAACAACTCATGTCCATGGTTAGGAAACCTTAACCATCTTTAATTAACGAGCTAGTCTAGTATAAGCTTACTAGGGACACATTATTTGTTTATGTATTCACACATGTATTTAGGTTTCTGGTAAATACAATTCTAACATGAATAATAAACCTTTATCATGATTAAGAAAATATAATAATAAACATTTTATTATTGCCTCTAGGGCATATTTCCATCATAATCATGGTAAAGAACATTGGAAGGTTGTTCAATGGATTTTCAGGTATCTTCGTGGAACTTCCAATGCTTGTTTGAAATTCGGAAAGACTGGTGAGGGACTAGCTGGCTATGTGGATTCAGATTTTGCTTCCAGCGATTTGGACAAGAGGAGGTCCATTACAGGTTATGTGTTCACTATTGGGTCATGTTGTGAGTTGGAGGGCAACGTTGCAGCCAGTAGTTGCTCAATCTACCACTGAAGCAGAATACATGGCTATTGTAGAAGCATGTAAAGAATATGTAAAGAATGAGTGTGGCTGAAAGGTTTGTATGCTGAGCTTTGTGGAGATAATTCTTGCATTAACTTGTTTTGTGACAGTCAGAGTGCAATATACCTCACTAAGGATCAAATGTTTCATGAGAGAACAAAGCACATTGATGTCAAACACCATTGTGTTCGAGACATTGTTGGGCAAGGTAAGCTGAAGGTATGCAAGATCAGTACTCATGATAATCCTACTGATATGTTAACAAAGCTAGTTCCTATTGCTAAGTTTGAGCTTTGCTCGGACTTAGTTTGGCGCCAAAAGTGTTTTCTTTGTTGTTCAGGGAGGAGTTTCTCATTCATGCTACAAAATGTAATTTGTCTCAAGGTGGAGTTTGTTATGTTATGCTCCAAATTCAAGTATAAAGCGAAAGTCTAACTTCTGACGAGCGAACGGAGCGAGGCCCGTCGCCGGGAGTCTTGGGCCGAAGCGGAGCGTAGCGATCAGTATTGACCTAGGTCACCTTATATATACCTCTTGTAAGACGCCTCACGGGATAAGTTGATCACTTGTAAATCCCCCGCGTTTGTAACCTCCCCCAATATAGTGAAGTTTGGCTGGCTGGCGCCCGTGGTTTTTTACCTTTCGTGTTGGAGGGGTTTTACACGTTAAATCTCGTGTCCCCTGCTTGTTTTTGATCTTCGTCGAGTTGATTTGCCTATCGTATCTCCAACAGAAAACATGCCTGAAAAACATGTGAGGTAGAGGACTGCATGTATAAACCCACTTAGAAACTAGCAAAGGGAGGAGGGTGTGTGGAGTGTGGTTTTCTGTAGCTCAGGCTACATGGAACCTCTTATCCTCAACCCTTCAGCTTTGCTTTGAGATCCGTACTCTTCAACTAACTTACAACATGAAGATTTCTCTTTTTTGTTTCTCTCAAACGACACACCATATGAACTTCAAACTTTGCAGATCGAACAAACATTAGAACATCAATGTGTGAAAAAACTTTCCGATTTTTTGGTCCGATATAAATATACAAAATGACATTTTTTTTGACTAAAAATATTATTTTAAGTATTTAAAATGCATGAAAAAATTTGAAAGTTTTTTTCCCACATTGATGTTCTAATATTTGTTCGGTCTGCAAAATTTGAAGTTCATATGTTGTCTCATTTGAGAGAAACAAAAAAGACAAATGCATTCACACGGATCGCGATGCAGAATTGGATGGTGAAGATAAGGGGTACCACGTAGCCTGAGCTACAAAGAAACTTTGTGAGGGTGTGTGTTGCATATGGAAGTGTTCGGTCAAATGCCATAGAGCATTTCTTTCGACGTTTTTTTGTTTACTTTGAAGCAAACATGGTTGATTCAGACAAGGAGTACTTTTATGCCGAGTTTATGGATTTGTCTTCATCGGATGATGACAAAGGTGATATTGAAACTACGATGATGATGGCAATTCTTGATGAAACAGAGTGTGTTGAGGAGCATTTTCTTAATCTCAAGGGTTCAACATGGGACATCAAGTGTTGAATCGGCATCGTGCATTGTGGCATGTTAGTCTGTACGAGGACTACTTTGCCCCTGATGCGCTACTCGGCCACTATTTCCAACGTCAATACCGGATGCAACATGAAAGGTCGTATGATGATTTCTTCAAGCTCAAGATGGATGTCGTTGGCTGTGTTGGGTTCCTTAGTCTCCATAAGTGCACGAGTGCTACGAGCATGCTTGCGTTAGCACAACCGCAAACTAATGGAATGAGTACCCCTCGATGTCTGAAAGCACATGTCTCGAACCCATGGTCAGGTTTGCTACTAAACTGATCAAGGTGTTTGGACTGGAGTACTTTAGAGAATCAAATGTCGAAGACACATGAAGACTCATGGCAATGGGAGAAGTAAGGGGGTTTCCATGTATGCTCGGTTCCGTGTATTGCATGCAGTGGAAACGAAAGAAATGCACACATGCAAAACAAAGGCAATTTCAGGTCATCACAAAAAGCCCACCATAATTCTTGAAGCATTTGCATTGCAAGATCTGCAGACTTGACACTCTTTGTGTCTCCATGGTTTGCAAGGTTGTGTGTGAGCGAAGCTCCTGTGTGTAACTATACTATTAATGGGCATGCGTACAACACGGGTACTATTGTATCTATCCTTTGAGGGCAATTTTTGTCAGAACCATCTCCAATTCACTAGGTAACCAAGAATCCCACTTTGTATTGCTCAAAAAAAAAAAGAATCTCACTTTGTTGCAAGATAAGAATGTGCTAAGAAAGATACGGAGATGACATTTGGAGTACATATGTACTGAACAATGAGGTCCAGAGACATTCGTGTGAGGTCATGACAACTTGTGTGTGCACAACGTAATTGTGGGGGATGAGGGTGTGGCAGTTCACCAAGGTCTGGATTTAGAACAGATAGGTGATCATGTCCAGCTTCAAGAGAAGAGTGCGGCATCGTTTGAGCAATTTCTTCGAATGCATCATTAGATCCGCAATCGAGGAACTCAAATACAACTTTAGTATCATGTGGTGGAGCATTTGTGGACGGTTCATGTAGACAATTAGAGCATGTCCAGATATTTTAAATTTAATTTTGAACCATTTTATTTTAAAACTTTATGTTTGTATTGGATAGCGTTGGATGGCATCCGCCAGACCGGACATTTGAGGAAGTGAGTTTGAGTGATAGCTTGAAGTCCCTTAGAACGTTCGATTGTTAAAATAATTATTATTCTTTTTTGGAAACATTTGTCTCCGGATGGCCGCGCCGCGTGCGTACGATAGAAGCGAATTCGGCGTCCCTGGTGCGCCCCTCCCAGATCTTGTATCTTCTCTCCCTCCACTAACAGATCTCTTTTTGTTCTCTTTACCCGACAAACCACCACCGCCTGGTGAGCTCGCACGGCCGCGCACCCTTGCCGTGCCCCCGCTGCTAACTAGCAGCCTCTCCCCGCCTCCCCCTTGTGTTGCAGACCCACCCCCTACTGCTTTTTTGGCCACGTGCGACGAGGGGCGAGCACCGACCAGCAAGCCAAGTGGTACACCTAGCGATGGCCGGAGATGCGACCCGATAGCCCGAGGTTGGAGACGAGGTCACCACGCGCTAGAACTAACTGACGTCAAGCTACAAACATACTGAAAATTTGCTGGAACCAGCTGACTTTGGAGTTACAACCAAAGACGGCGATGCTACGACCCTGCACGGCGAGCTACAAACCGACGACGACGACATAAGTTTTTGCCGCAACCGTATTGTTCTTTTGTTACTACCGACGACCGTTTTTGCTACATCCATTCATGAACTACCACATTGCTTCACGAGCGGCGAGATGGTGGTGGTGGGTTGCTGCGAATCACGACGGCGCCCACGAGCAGGACGACTATCTAGAGTGGAGGGACAGGCGGCACGGTGCTGACCTGAGCCCCCCACACACACACACATATGAGGAGATGCGTGAGACGTGGGATCAACACAAGGAGAAACTCGGGGCGAACCGTTTTCTGCCCAATCCAATGGCCCGCGGCCGGCCGGCATCACTGGCCTTTTTTTTTGTTTCTATTTATGCATCTTTTCATAAGAAAATAGAAAAAAAAAGGAGAAATGAAATTCTCAGAGACCTTTGTTATATGGGTTCTTTGATTTGTGCCATTGAATATGAAAGGATGTTTTTTTTTTTGTAACGATTTTCATTGTATATTACAGAAAGCTTCTATCACTCAAATATTTTGGAGATCCCTTTGTTTTTCCTAGTGTTCAATCGAACGACCTTTCTATTTCGGGGTTTTCTGAATCAAGTGACAGTACGCTGCAAGTGCCGTTTCCAAAACAAACAAAAAACCTACTCCGTACAAGATATTGTGTCTCAACTGAAACAAAAACAGGTGAAGAGCAGGTTTTGTTACGCACAGGCCAACAAAACTTTGACAACTCAATGCAATGTTGATTTTATGTTCAGGCCAACAAGTTTCGAGAATTCATGTGTAAGTATAACAAATATCACGAGAAAAAATATATAGAAGCACGTAAGTCCCCAAAACCACTTATTTTTACGCTTACCACACAACTACATCTGCAATATCAGTTTCACAAAGTTAGATAATTTGGGCAGCAAAATCCTTACAGCCTAACCACGTAGGCAACTGAATTTCGGAAACATCAAGCTGAGGAAAATAAACTACAAGAGCAAGAAAAGTGCACCGGTACGCAGTCCAAAATTCCCTACAGATGCTCTCATACTAAGGCAAATAACAGCAGCAAAAGGTCAAAGTAAAAACAGGTTCAGAAAGATAAGGAGAACACTGAGAAACATAATGGAGTTGATGACAGGGACATCCAACTGATTGATGCAGAGCCAGCCTCAGCAACACCTTGATCACTTCAGAAGAGGGTTTTGAAGTGACAAATTTTGGAGGCCACTTCATCAACGGTACTCTAAGAACTCATGAACAATTTTTCTAGCTCGCTGCGGGTTACAGACTCGGAGTATTGAACTGATCTGGCAGCCCCACGCACTGCCTGCTCAGAGACGCAGCAACAGCGTTCAATGATCAGAGACTCTAACTTCTGTGAATGTGCCAGCTTCGATACTCCTACATCAGTCACACCTTTACAGAGCCGGAGCGTGAGATTAATCAAGCATGGGGCATGCACAATGAAACCCAGCCCAGCATTAGTTATAGCCTCGCAATCCACAAGCTCGAGTGTCTCCAGTAATGGAGCAGAAGAGAGGGCCTTCATCCCCTTGTCCTTAAAGAAGTTGGCGCGCCTTAGCACGAGAACACGAATCGGGCAAGACTGAACGAGAGCCACTAGGCCCTTCTGTGTGAAGCCTATTTCTGACGGGTACATGGGAGAACAATCTGCAAATGTGAGCTCAACAGTCTCAAGCATAGGGCAGCTGAGAGCTAGAGACTTAAGGCTGTTATCAGTAAATGCCGTCCTGAAATCATCTTGGTAGTACTGAGGATCCAGCGAAAGTGAGATGCTTTTAAGGTTGTTGCAGCTCCGGGATAATGCAATCATGTCGTTGTCATTTAGACCCCGAACAAACTCCAAGCAAAGCTTCTCCAGTGCTTTGCACCTCCCAAGGAGAAAACGAAGTCCTTTTCCTGTCGCAATTTCGATAGATCCCAACTTCAAGTCCTTTATGTTCTCACAACTGAAATCATACATATTCAGGCTATGAGGGTCGTATGAGGGATCATAGCCCCCATTAGGACCAGCACACCTATTACGAAAGAATCTTTTCTTGATTTCAAACACAAACTTCTGTAGATTTATCCATCCCGAGCCAAACTTCAGGAGGTCATCCTGGCTGATGCCCTCGCAATTGTTTACTACAAGCTCCTCCAATGATCCTACAGAGCCAAGGTACTCCAACCAATCTTTGCTACCTACTTTGTTGCAGTCAATAATGTGGAGAGCAGAAAGACTCTGGCAATGAACAGACACGGTGAGAAGCCCTCTTGAAGTTATGTTTGGTGTGGACGTCAACCTGAGGGACGCTAGTTTCTTGGAACAGGCTAGATAACCAAGACCAGAGTCATCGATGTATGAGCAAAAGCTTAAACCGAGACTAGACAGCGAGGGGCAGTGAGATGATAACACAGAGAGGCCTTGGTTGTCCAACTGATTGCCATGGCCTGCTGTCCAACCAGAGTAATCGATTTCCACTTTACACAAATTAGGGAATCGGGTGCACAGCGATGCCAAGGCTTCTGTAGCAGGGCAAAGGCCACAACCAACATGGATAGCACCCCTCTGATCTGCCTCAATCTTGTAGAGTCGCTTCGACACAAGGGAAAGAGAATTCAGATCACTTGTCCTGGTGATCCTTTTGAGGAACTCTGCAAACAGTTCCTCCGGGAGATCCTCCATCGAGCAATGCAGTGTGCAAGTATGGTAATCCTGAGGTTCGATAGGTACACAGCACTGGACAGAAATTAATGAGGTCAGAGTTAAGCATAGCAGGGCTATAAGATCACTTTAGCGATAGCGATAACTTTATTATACTGGTGAAAATTCATGTGTTACTAATAAGGAACAACATCGAAGTAATTATCCGCCCAAGTATCTGAAACTGCTAAAATAATAAAGAAAGAAGGTATCCAGAAACAACCAATCAGAAATACAAGTCTAAGAGATAACACTGATCTGACCGATCGCATAAAAACCTCCTCCATGTGAGGACTGAGACCTAGGTGCTCCTGAGGAAGTTGCATCAATAGAACAGAAACTATGTTTTTTTTCCAAGTATACTCCTTGGACATTAAGTCATCAATTAAAGTGCAACAATCGAAATTCTGAAACATGTACAATAAACTATCATCGATGCACTATTTTTTTTTTCAAGTATATATCGAAGATTCGTGTGTTCATCTTATGAAAGAACATTAATTAAGGCACCACCCTATTTATCTCTAAATCTCTGAGCAGACAGCAAGAACCCATAAGTCACACAATAATGCAGAGACATATCTGGAATTGCTGGGAAAATGAAAGTAAGGAAGAAGTCTACGGACATAATAACTAGTAGAATCGATGCAAATCTAGTACTCCCTCCGTCCCAAAATAAGTGACTCACCTTTGTACTAACGGAGCGAGCATGAGATAACATCCCCTCCTTTTTTTTTTGCCTTCAGCAAGGAAATCACGGGATTGGACATAAAAATTACCGGCAACAACAACGCTAATAAGTAGTAGTACTGTAATAACTAGGAGTTCCATCTGTCAATCAACCGTCCAAATCGAAAGAGAGGAAGAAAGGATCCATATAAGCATCTCAAGTTGAGGAGCTAACAAATCGAGGTTGGAGCTGTTTTCTTCAGACGGAAACAGAGGAAAGGGAGCCGCCGTCAGGACGAACGGGAGAGGAGAAGGGTACCAATCGGCGGCGGTCGTGGGTCGGCTCGGCCGGAGGAGCGCGCCGCCTCCGACCAGTCTTGAAGTGACGGATCGACCAACCAAATGCCTCACGCCCGCTGCAGACCCGACTCACTCTACAACCCTAGTCTTGTTGGCGTCGCCTCTAGCCTCTGCTGGAGCAGGTGCATTCGGCATACGGGCTTGGCTAGAGCTTGGGCCTAGCGTGTTAGAACAGCTCTAAAAATAAAATCGTTTTAGGGTACACTGCAAAGGGAAATCCTATACGGCGCGCACGCCGCCCCTCGCGCGCTGGGCATTCTTATAAGCCGGCGCATTTTACCTCTTTTTTTTCTTTTTTCCTTTTTATCTTTTCTTTCCCTTTTTCTTTTCTGTTTTCATTTTCTCTTTCCCATCTTCTTCTACTTTTTCACATTTTTGCGAATTTTCTTTACAAATCGTGAACATTTTTTTGTTCATCGAATTTAAAAAATGTTCATCAATGAAAAAATATTCAAGAATTCAAAAAATGTTCATCGAATTTAATTTTGTGTTCGTCCTATGTAAAAAACTTCATCAAAATTAAAAAAAAAAATCATCGAATGAAAAACAATCTTCACCAAATTAAAAAAATCATCAATATACAAAATTTTTCATCAAATTCAAAATTTGTTCATCCAATAAATACAAATAAAATTTCCATCATTATTTTAAAAATGCTCATATATTTCATCAAAAAAAATATTCATTTAAAATTCGATTTTTTTATGGCAGCTGCTGCAAATCAACCGACTTATTTTTCCCAAAATCAATCGACTGGCACACCGTTGGATCTGAGACGTCTACGATCGCACCACCCCAGTACATGTTGACCGCATCGTTCTCCCCTATGCTCAACACTCGCGATGTCGCGCAGCACCCATTGTGGCTCAGCCCAGCACCCGTCATCCTTCACTTTCCCATCGCAGCATGTCGTCGCTGATGCCGACCTTGCAACACCGACGGCTGCTTTGACCACCTCCTTGCAGCGCTGACAATACCTCTATGGTTGAGCGAGAGCCGCATTACAACATCCCTCTGCCGGCGAGATCCGCCGTTTCAGCACCACGAGCAAAAGCTGCATGACAGCATCCACAGCGCGCACGGAGAGGTCCGGGATGCAGAAGCACGGCCAGGACGCTTGCATGGCAACATCTCACCGTCGGCGAGGTCCACGATTGCAGCAACACACCCAGGGCGCTGCATGGCAGGGGCAGGGTGATGCTCTTGGAGTATGAGATCGGGAGGGGGAGGACGAGGAGGGGGATGCTCCTCTACAGACAGAACACGTGTCCAGAAACTGCGCTCCATCACGGACATAGGGGGCTGACCTCGGACGTCCTCTAGTGAGGTGCCCTCTACCGGTGGCACCGCGGGCGAGGACGATGAAGACGAGGAGGAGTATGAGCAGGAGGGGGAGGACTCGGAGAGTGAGGAAGTTCAGGGTGAGGAGCGGGCGACCGAGGATAGGGAGGAGGTTGAGGGTGAGCAGAGGGCAGACAGGGACGAGGGGGAGGAGGAGGGTACGGGCGAGGAGGGGTGGCTGCGTGGAGTGGCTACCCTCCCTCGTCGTCCTGCTGCTGAGGCAGAGAAGACCCTCATTATTCCGAAGGGGACAAAGTAAGTTTTATTTTGTTTCTTCAATTTTATTTTGTTTTATTTAGTTTTTTTCTAATAAATTAACACATACTAATAATTTGATTCTTCTGCAGCAATTGGGAAATTGTTGGGGAGGGTCGGATTCCAAATGGCGTGATTACTATTCTACTGAGGAAATATTGGCCGGGCCTGTTCAACCCGCGCCCTGATGCGGACCCACCGTGCGAGGAACGGGTGTTAGCGGTACGCTGGCATCACTATAAAGCTGCCAGGCTTTTTGACCACGGGACTCATGCTCAGGCAGTGAGGGATCGTTTTTGGGTAAGTTTCTTCAGAACTACTCCCGTCAAATATTGTGTCCATATCATTCATAGTTCATCACTTAACTCATGACTTGTTTCATTCTGTTATATGCATGACTGTAGGAGTTCTATAGAGTTGCTGAGGGGGACAAGGCCAGAGCCGACAAGGTCTTCGAGGCGGCTGCGGCTTTGAGGCTCCGTCAGATGTCGTACGAGGCGCGCTGGGTGGCCATCACGCAGTTCTATCACACTATTCTGCGCCAGAAGATGACCAGGAGCAAAGCAAGGACGGAACGCCCCCCCTTTGACCAAGGAGCAGTACATGGACGTAAGTAGCACATCCTTCTTGTTCTCACGTTTGTGCTAAATTTGATTGTTCAATCATGAAATTCCATGATTTCCTTGTTTAGGTGATTCCGGGTTGGTGCAATGGCAAGGCTGATGGATGGTCGGCGTTGGTGGATAGGTGGCTCGGGGAAGATGAATAGTTTGCGGCCACGAGCACAATCAACACGAAAAACCGAGGATCTGACGGAACACACATTCAAGGAAATCGAAGCCACCATCGCTTCAAGAAGCACAAGGTATATATATATATATATGAAACACCATTGCTTTCATTTCCTGTCACGTTGGTATGCATGTGTAGCATCTTTTTGCCGTTGCAGGAAGCCGTGTTGAAGAGGCCTATCTCACATATTGAGGCGTGGTCGCTTGGCCGTGTGCGGAAGGATCCTAAGAAGGAGGAGAGTCCTTACTATGGCAAGTCAGAGGAGCATCTGACAAACTATAAGGCATCGTTTATTGAGCGGAATCCTCCTGGTGTTTATCCCATAGCGTCGGAGACAGACGAGACGGCGATGGTTATGTCTGCACACGGCAGACCACATGGCCGCTCGAGGGTTCTTGACGGCGTGTTCCAGCCCGCCATCAGTTACGTCCAGCTCCGGACTTCCAGCACTGGCGCGAGTGCGGCTAACCCATCCCGGGCACGTCCTAGTCGTTCCAAAGAGGAAGAAGTAAGCATCTCTCCTTTCATCCTCGTTCACACATTTCTTTCCTTCATGGTTATGCTGATTAGATTCATTGTGTCAAATTGTAGGCCTACTCTAGCTATGTCAAAACTTATCGTCAAGAGTTCGCTGAACATGAAGCCAAACGGGTTCGAGTCGAGGAGTACCGTGCCCAACAATTGCAGGTTAGTTAGTTTTCACCATTTATAGCCAAGCTAGCTAAATTTTGTGCTTTCACTATTTTTGACTTCCGTCTTCGCTTTGTGTCACATCCCTAGCTAACACTTGCATTAGGACCTAACTAGAGTGTGCATCATGTTTACTTTCAAAGAAACTTGAAATGGGATTAACAGAAACCCCAGCACCCCTCTCCTAACAACTAGGGTTTGTTAAAATATTTCCCAATGTACCCAAAATGCCCTTAAAAAATGTTCATCATTTCTGCCTTGATCTTAAACCTTTGCCAAAAATGGTGCACAATTTTCTAGGACATCTAAGGGCTTTGGATTAAATCATATGTTATTTGAATTTGAGCATTTAAATGCTATAAAATATTTTAAATGCTCAAATAATCATGAACTATAATGTTTCCTACTGTTCATATTATATACAGTAGGTATGACAAGTGTCATGAGTTATAAAATGTTTAGGCATTTTTATTAATTGAACAAAGCTGCAAAAGAAATAAAACAGAAAGAAATAGGAAAAGAAAAATAGGAAGAAACACTTACCTGTGCCACTTACCTGCTGGCCCAGCCGGCCCAGCCCACCAGGGGCATCCCCGTCTTCTTCGCCGCGCCAGCGCACGAAGCAGCTTGGTGGCGAGCGCCGCCGATGCGCCGGCCACCTCCTGCCTGCCTGGCTGGTCCCTCGACCCCCTGGATGGACTAGGACGACGCCACGAAGCCCCCTCGACCGTTTCTCCTCTCCCCCGTGTCTCTCCCCCTCCTCTCTCCCCTCCGCCGAGCTCCCCCGAGCGAGCTCGTCGCCGACAACCGCTGACACCGCGCTCTACGCCACTCCCTCGCCTCCCCGAAGCACCACTAGCTCCGCCGCATCGCCCCGAAGCTCCCCACCGACGCACACGACGCCAGAAGCCCCGCAACGTCCTCCTCGCCGTCGTCTTCAACCTTCGGCACCGGAGATCGCCGCCGCCCGTACGCCGTCGTCCGACCGTCCCCGAGCTCACTTCGACGCCCTCTACGACCGCTGTGAGCTCACGCTTCGAACCCCCCTCTCCACGGGCTCGTTTATGCCTTGTAGCCGCCGCCCCCTTTGCTGACCGACGATCACCGCCACCGGCCAACTCACCGCCGTGGCCATAGGCACCGTACCTCGTGGCTGAGCACGCCATTAGCTTCAGTAGGTCACCAGCAAGCTAAAGCAAGCTTTAGCTCCTCCTACCGTGCACTACAACTCCATCCCGACCAACTCCGTGCGAGCACCGCCGCGGACGAGCTCGTCGCCGTCGACTCCGGCGACCTCTCGACCAACCAGTGGCACCGTTGGATGCGGTGCATCACCAGGAGCACACCGAGCCCATCCGCGCGGCAAATGGCTGCCGGAATAGGGATTCCGACGAGTCACCGCCGTGCGAAATGGTCGCCGCCGGCCAAACTCCGGCGGGCTGACGTGGCCTGTTAGTTAGGAGCTAACAGTAATTAGTTTAATCACCACAGTCACTGACAGTGGGCCTCATTTGTTAGTCAAACCCAGTCAACCCTGGTTATGACCGGAATTAGCTCCTGAGACACTGACATGAGGGACCCACCAGTCAGGATTGACTTGGATTGGCCCTGTTGACTGGCTGACGTCAGCATGATGTCATGCTGACGCAGTAAAGGTTTTTTCTGGGATTTTTAGATTTAAAATAATTCAGGAAATTCCAGAAAATACCCAAAACTTCTAAAAATCATATAAAATCAACCATAGCTCAGATGGAAAAGATTTATATATGAAAAATGATCAAAAAAATCCAATCTTTCCAATGGCACTGGTTTCATGCATGTTTGAACAAGTTAACTTGCTGTATACATCAAAAACATGATAATGCACTTATTTAAATAATAGTTTGAACTTCAATTTGAATCCTTGATTCAAATAGGTTCAAACCCTTCTGGTTTTAGTTGCATTAGCCAACACACATGCATCTTGCCATGTCATGAGCATGCATCATATTGTTGTATTTGTTTGTTAATGATTGTATCGCCGGTATTCTCTGTGTTAGGTCCTGCTCCCGAGGATACTGCTGCGTATCCAGATGAAGAGCAGTATCCGACAACTACCTTGTCAGGCAAGCAATCATTGATCATTCCGATACGAACCCAATCTTCTCGCTCCTGCTCTCTTTTACTGCATTAAGGCAACAGCGTGTGAACTGCTACTTGCTGCGGTAGATGAACCCTATTCCCTTGCATGACCTGTCATTGCCACAGTAAATAGTTGAAACCCACTAGCATGTATAGGAGTTGATTGAGCCATGTGATGTGTGATCCACCATGCTATTTGTTTATGTTGCCTGCTATGCTTAGAGTTGTGTCTGGTCTGGTTCATCTGGGTGATGGATCAGAGTGAAATGATCTTACCGATAAAGAGAAGGAAGTGTGGAATACGCTTGGTAAAGGTATCGATGAAAGGCCATGTAGGAGTACATGGTGGGTTGTTTTATTGGAATCGTCCATAGGACCCGAGATCTGTATGTGTGGTTCAAGTTACAGCTACTACCACGCATTGGGATCCTTAATTGACCCTCTCGGCTTATTAATTACCCTTGATCTCTGTCCAGGAGTTGCAACTAGTTTCTGGTGTTTATAGCTTACTGGAGGTCGTGCACAACGCTAACCCTCGGGGTGGGTTGTGATGCGACAGGTACGTGGCACGGTGTACCGGTTGCCCGTTTGGTGACTCGGGAACCCTGTACACATCGTTTGGGGCCGTGAGCGACACCCCGGCCGGATCTCCCCACGGATGGAACCCAAATAGGCGATAAACCTGGACGAGAGACTTGAGTAGTTAGTCAGGTCGTGGCCGACACCCCCGCTGGGCTTCCACTTGAAGGTTGTCGAGTACACGCCGAGTAAACGACGATAAGTGGTGGAAGCGTGTGTGAAGAGGTACACCCCTGCAGGGTTATCGAACTATTCGAATAGCCGTTGTTCGCGGTACGAACTACTTGGTTACTCTTACAGTTCATAGACAAGTTGATGGATACTACTAAAAGCCTCAAGATAAGCGTGAGTGCCGTGGATGGCCCTTCCGTAGGATGACGGAAGAGGATCCTCGGTAGTGTATTGATGTGGTGAGTAGAGGACTCGTGTTCGTAATAACATCTTGCAATCTGTTGAGAGTTGTAGTATAGGTTAGCCAAGGTCAAAGCTGGCATTCTGCTATAAACTCCACTACCCCCTTTGATAATGTTGCATGTATGATAGGTTCGGTGGTAGGACTTGCTGAGTACCTTTGTACTCATGTTTGCTTAATAACTGTTGCAGAGGAGAACCCTGCCCCTGCTGATGGGTTCTACATAGACGTTGACGTCGACGAGTAGCTTGACACCCAGACGGTGATCTGGAGCTTGTGAAGGGCCTTGTAGATAGTCAGGCTACACCAAGCCTGTTTTATTTTCTAAGTTGTCTGTACTCAGACATGTAGCTTCCGCTTGTGCTTGTATGACTGTATGACTTGAGTGATGGGTCATGTGACCCCTACCTGTATGGATATGTTATGTATGGCTCTTGGAGCCTTTTAAATAAAGTACTTTGAGTCATAGAGTTCTGTTGTGATGCAATGTTGTATTTGCACATATTGAGCATATTGCGTGTATGATTGAAATGCTTGGTATGTGTGGGATCCGACACCTAGTTGTTTTCCTTTGGTAGCCTATCTTACAGGGAAATGCCTCCTAGTGTCTCCAATGAGCCTTGGTAGCTTGCTACTGCTCGGAACATGTAGGCTGGCCGACATGTGTCCTTCTTCGTTCCTGTGTCTGTCCCTTAGGGGAAATGTCACGCGTTGTTCCTTTAAGTCCATGTAGCTTGCTACGACTTGGGTTCATACGTTGATGACCGACACGTTCGTTGCTGGGTCATGGATGCATGTCTCTGTAATTTAGTGCCACTTTTGGTTTATAACTAGCCATGTCGGCCCGGGTTCTCTGTCATATGGATGCTAGTGACATTGTCATATACGTGTGCCAAAATGCGCAAACGGTCCCGGGCCAGGTAAGGTGGCACCCGTGGGGTTACCGTGCGTGAGGCCGCAAAGTGAGATGACGTGTTACAGCTAGATCGGTGTGACTTAGGATCGGGGTCCTGACACTTTGACAACTAACATGCAGAATATGTACATTTGGATGGAATCTGGCACTCGGGCTGCACCAATGGGACCGGCACCACCCAATCCTGGGCCGACCCCAGTAATGCTAACGATGGAGGAATTCTTGACACGTGGTGACGACGAGACTCCGGTTAGTACATTGCCAAACATGTCAAGCATTACCTATCATTTTTCAACAAATAGCTCGAGATCTCTTTTTAATGTCCCAACGCAATGTAGGGATCAGGCCAAGCATCCTACACTCCTGGTGATGGTACTCTTGCTTCTGGGAGCCCGATGACCCCAGTTCATAACCCAGGTGGTGGTGGTTCTACCTCGTGTCGTGGATCGCCTCTTTTTGTAAGTCCCGTACTCTCAAGATGCATTTTTCATAGTTATAACATGTCCAAAGCGGCAAACTTAGAACTAGACAAGATGCCATGTTAAATGCCATCCTAAACTGTTGTGATTCTTCATTTTGTAGTGAGGAAGCTATTTGGAGATGGACTTCGGGTTCTGGCAGTGGGTGTTGCTCGTCGGCCGACGATCTTCGATATGATGCTCTATGGTTGATATTGATGATGTGCTGGACCATATGATGCTCTATGTGATATGTAGTGGATGCTCTATGTGATATGTAATGGATGCTCTATGTGATATGTAATGGATGCTCTATTTTTTATGTTCATGCTATATTTATGCTATGTAGTGGATGCTCTATGTTTTGTTTCAATAGATGATGTGATGATGCTATATAGTTTGTGTGATGCAAATGTTGTTATATATATTGATTTTGCTGATGTGCTTATTTCATTAGGAATGCAAAATCTGGCCAAAACTATGCCTACGGGTTACCCGTAGGCATAGAACCGGCTGGCGTTACCGGATAACGACACGTGTAACATATGCCTACGGGCAAACCGTAGGCATAGACACATCGTATTACCAGATCACGACACGTGTACATATATGCCTACGGGGAAACCGTAGGCATAGACAGATCGCATCATCAGATCACTACACGTGTAAATATATGCCTACGGGTAACCCGTAGGCATAGACAAATCACATCATTAGATCATGCCACGCGTAGGGTTTGCTTACGGGTAACCCGTAGGCATAAGTCATCTATGCCTACGGTAGTACGGTAGGCATAATATGATGTATGCCTATGATTTAACCGTAGGCGTAAATCGGACACGTGTCGACATCCGGGGTGTGCACGTGTGCGGACGGCACTTGACGGACGCGCCGTTAAATTTTTGCCGACGGGTATCTATGCCTACATCTATGCCTACGGGCAAGGGAGGTATACCGACGCTATTTATGCCTACGGATATATGCCTACGGTCACCGTAGGCATAGCCTATGCCTACGGGATTTGGCTATTTACCTACGGGTTTAACCGTAGACATATCCTGCGATTCATGTAGTGGCCGTCGACGAGCTCCGCGGTAACAGCATCACGACCAGTCGACCAGGGCGCTGCATAGCAGCATCCGCCGCCGGCGAGCTCCGCGATTGCAGCACCACGGCCAGGGCACTGCATAGCAGCATACACCGACGGTGATCTCCGTGGTTGCAGCACCACGGTGAGGGCACTGCACTCACGTACTGTCACGCCCCCAAGTGGGTCTTAGCCATGACAATCGCCACATGCTTATAAATCTCAATTTATAAGCATGTTAGGCTAGTAAACAAACTATTTTCCAGTAAGTACAAGAGCAAACTTTATTCATTACTAGCTATTACTCCCTCCGTTTCAAAATATTTGTCTTTCTAGATATTTCAAATGGTTACAACATAAGGATGTATGTAGACATATTTTTGAATGTAGATTCACTCATTTTGCTTTGTATGTAGTCACTTGTTAAAATCCCTAGAAAGACAAATATTTAGGAACGGAGGGAGTACAAAGGACATGGTACATGCAACTTTATTTTTATTCCCAACCCGTAGAGCTACCCCTACTGTTCATCATCACATCCATCATTTGCTACTTCTGCAAAAAAAAAAAACAAAAAAAAATCAACAACAATAGCAAGAACGAGTATGATCTCATACTCAGCAAGCATACGGGTACAAAAGGAATTTCCTCTCGGCAAAAGTGACAAAAATATAGGGGTTAGTTGTATAGAAAGAGTTTGATGGCAGTGAAAAATAATGGAGATTTAATTGAAGGAAAAGAAAAGGAATAACTGGCATCACATATGACCGCAAGCTTCCCAACCCGGGAGTCACAGGGGTGAAATTTCACACTTTTACACTCTTAAGAGGGGTACTCCGACGTCGACAGCCTCGACCAGAACCACACAGGCGCTAGTAGAGCAGAGCTCTTTGATCCCCTAAGAGCCGACCACCCGACTTACTAGTGTCGATCGCTCCTACGGATCCATCATCGACACACTTCCGAACGAGTGTCGTTCCTAGCGGAGAGCCTAGACAGTCCCATACCTGAACTGTGACCGGTACAATACGTTTGCCGTCATGACACCGGATTTTATAAAATTTACTAGACAAGGATTAGCAAGAGGAAAATACATGCAGGACCAAGATAAATATCTCTAGGATTTTCACAGAACCAACCATCCATGCATGAGCCATTAATCCATGTGCTCACATGCATGTACCAAGGATTTCTCCACCGTGATCATAAACCAAAAGGTAGTGCTGTGGTATGCATGCTAGCTTCAAGAGATGTATAGGAACAAAGCACACGAACAGTGCACATTATAGAGCTTCAGGAATACTACTAGCTGTATAGAGCATGGCATGAACAGTGAGACAAACAAGGAATAGGACAGCTAGAAAGGCTAGATGGAACGCATGCTTGCCTGACTCGCAGACTCGCTGTTTCCCCAGCGTTCTTGCCAAACAGTGTGATTCTACTCCATGCAAAGCTAGCTAGTGATCCGGTTTGTATGTTGGGATGGGTACTACAGCGTGGTATTGCTCCTCTATTTATAGGCAGAGTAGGGAAGGGATGGAGCCAGATAAGTATGCTACTCAGAAATATCTACAGCCTGCGTGTCCTCTCTTTTTACTGTTGTCTGTACTTTTACATTTAGCACCGCACACGTAGTAGCTGAGTCAACAAGTCAGTAAATGCTATGGGTCAGTGCAAGCTTGGGCTGTAAAATATGTTGTACTGTAATGTAGTTACACATGGCCACCTAGTGGAAGATTCTACATGCATATTCCTTCCACACTAAGGAACTAAGTTAACTACTCTTACTTAGTACTAACCAATGATTGCAAAAAAATTGATTTTATCTAATTAAGCAAATAATTTCTACTCCAGCGTGTGCTAATTTCTATTAGTTTTCTAAATACAGGACCGTATTTATTCTAATAAACACGGGTATTACATCCTCCCCTACTTATAGAAATTTCGTCCTCGAAATTTAATTACCCGTAAACTGGAGATGCGGGAAACATGCACGCCGATCATCTTCTTTTTCCCAAGTTGCCTCTTCCTCTGTATGGTTGCTCCACTGCACTTTTACAAACCGAATGGTCCTTTTTCTCATTACCCTATCTTTCACGTCCAAAATCTTTATTGGGTGCTCTTCATAGGATAGATCCGGCTGCAGCTCCGTGAGTGGTATTTCTACTGTTTTCGACGGAAGTTCACACTTCTTTAAAGTGGATACATGGAACACGTTGTGTATCCCGGATAAATTTGGGGGTAATTCCAGACGATAAGCGACAGCTCCAACTTTATTAATGATTTGAAATGGTCCGACATATCTTGGACTTAATTTTCCACGTAGGCCAAAACGTCTTGTCCCTTTCTTTGGAGAAACTTTCAGATAGACAAAGTCTCCTGCCTTAAACTCAACTTCTCTGTGCTTCTTATCAGCTTGAGTCTTTTGTCGACTTTGTGCTGCCTTTAGGTTCTCACGAATAATTAGTAATTTTTCCTCGACCTGTTGAACCAAATCTGGGCCGAGATATTTCCTCTCTCCAATTTCTTCCCAGCAGATTGGTGAGCGACACCTCTTGCCATATAAGGCTTCATAAGGAGCCATCTTTATACTTGACTGATAACTATTATTGTATGCAAATTTTACCAGAGGAAGTGATTCGTCCCATTTTTCCTTGAAGTCTAACACATTTGCCCGCAACATATCCTCCAATATTTGTATAACTCGTTCTGACTGTCCATCGGACTGAGAATGATATGCCGTACTAAAATTTAACTTTGTTCCCAATGCTTTATGTAAAGTTTTCCAAAATCTTGAGACAAACCTTGGATCTCGATCAGATGTAATGTTAACAGGAACTCCATAATTAGCAACTATCTCCTTGATGTATAATTTAGCTAATTTTTCTAGAGAAAATGTTTTCTTTACTGGGATAAATTGTGCCACTTTGGTCAATCTGTCTACTATGACCCATATAGCATCGTATCCTGCTGAAGTTCGAGGTAGACCCGTGACAAAATCCATACTAATTTCTTCCCATTTCCAAGTCGGAATTTTTAAAGGTTGTAGAAGACCGGCTGGTTTTTGATGGTCTACCTTTACTTGCAGACAGATTGGACATTCTAGAACAAATTTTGCTATCTCTCTCTTCATGTTGGGCCACCAAAAATTCCATTTAATGTCATGATACATCTTTGTGCTTCCTGGATGCACGGTGTATGGTGTGGAGTGTGCCTCTTGCAAAATTTCCAACTTTAAATCTGACTGGTTAGGGACACATATGCGGTTTCTCAGCCATATAGACCCATCAATTCGCATATGAAACTCTGATGGCTTTCCTTGTTCTATTCCCTTTCGGAGGTTCAAAAGAAAGGGGTCTTCCATTTGCTTCATCCGAATTTTGTCTTGCAGATCAGGCTTGACTTGTAATGCCATAACAGTGCTAGTTGAATCACGTGCATATACTTCTATACCCAATTTCTCCAAGTCCCTCAAAATGCCTCTTTGGGTAGTGATTAGACATGCCATGTTGCAATCAGCCTTTCTGCTAAGTGCATCAGCAACAACATTAGCTTTACCTGGATGGTAATTTATGTTGATATCATAATCCTTAAGTAACTCTAGCCACCTTCGTTGTCGCATGTTTAATTCCTTCTGAGTAAATATGTATTTCAGGCTTTTATGATCTGTAAAAATTTCACAACGTTCTCCATACAAATAATGCCTCCATATCTTCAATGCAAAAATGACAGCACCTAATTCCAAATCATGAGTCGGATAATTTTTCTCATGTGTCTTTAACTGTCGAGATGCATAAGCGATTACCTTATTGTTTTGCATAAGCACACAACCCAAACCTATTTTCGAAGCATCACAAAAAATAGTAAATCCAATTCCACTGACTGGTACTGCTAGAACTGGGGCCGTTACCAACCGTTGCTTTAACTCTTGGCAGTTTCCTTCACACTTTTCATCCCAAATAAATTTTGTTCCTTTGCGAGTGAGTTGTGTCAAAGGTGCTGCTAGTTGTGCAAAGCCTTCGATAAATCTTCAGTAATAACCTACTAATCCCAGGAAACTTCTTATTTCTATAACAGTAGTTGGTCTCTTCCAATCTACTATTGCTGAATTTTTGTTGGATCTGGTGATATTCCCTCTCCTGAAATAATGTGTCCTAGAAAAGACACCTTATTTAACCAGAAGTCACATTTCTTCAATTTTGCATATAATTTATGCTTCCTTAGTGTCTGAAGAACTATTTCTAGGTGTTGAGCGTGCTCTTCTTCTGTCTTTGAATAAACCAAAATATCATCAATAAATATCACCACGAACTGATCTAAAAATGGCTTGAACACACGGTTCATCAAGTCCATGAAGGCCGCGGGAGCATTTGTTAATCCGAATGGCATAACAACATACTCATAATGTCCATATCTTGTGCGGAACGCTGTTTTCAGAATATCTCCATCCTTTATTTTTAATTGATGATATCCTGACTGCAAATCGATCTTTGAAAATACTCGAGACCCTTGCAATTGATCAAACAAATCATCAATTCTTGGTAATGGATATCGGTTCTTAATACTAGTTACCTTGTTTAGCTCCCGATAATCCACGCAAAGTCGCCAACTCACATCCTTCTTTTTCACAAACAACACCGGAGCGCCCCATGGTGACGTGCTAGGTCGAATGAATTGTTTTTCTTCTAGCTCCTTAATCTGCCTTTTCAACTCCTTTAGTTCAGCAGGTGACATTCTGTACGGACTTTTTGAGATAGGAGCCATACCAGGAGTCAAATCTATACTAAATTCAATTTCTCGGTCCGGTGGCAAACCAGGTAATTCACTTGAAAAAACATCAGGAAAATTTCTTACGACTCGTATTTCTTTGATATCCTTTTCTTTCACTTCTAAATTCATGCTAAACGAGCAGTCAAAAGTTTTATGCTTCGCTTGATAAATGAGTTTACGCTGACCAGGTACTTGAATTATCACTCGTTTTCTCTGACAGTCTATGTTCGCTTGATTCTTAGCTAGCCAATCCATGCCCAATATAATATCAAAATCATGCATATCTAGTACTATTAAATCAACCAAAAATTCTTGCCCTTTTATTACTATAGGATATGCAACACAAATGTTCTTGGCTATTACTTCTGTCATCGGAGATTCCACATGTATCCTTTTCCTCAAAGGGGTACTTTCTAATCCATGACTATCGATAAATTTTGAGGATATGAATGAATGTGTAGCGCCGGTATCAAATAAAGTGAATGCGTTGTGTGAGCATACTTGAAGTGTACCTGTTATCACGTTGTTGTCCTCTTCTGCCTCGTGCTGAGTCAAGTGATTCACCTTTGCATGAGAATTTGTCTGCTTCCTCCCAGAATAACTAGGTCCACTTGAATTAGTAGGGGGTGCAGGTAAGTATAATGGAACTTTTGGTGCAGGCAACGGCTTCGGTGCAATGGACTTTGACATATTCTGATTCGGTGAACTGTGGCACTGACTGATCATGTGTCCTGCTCTGCCGCATCTAAAACATTTCCCATGACGATACTCGCACTGGAATGCTGTGTGATTTCCATGACAAATAACACAGTTATTACGTCTAGGCTGGGATACTGGGCGGTTGTTCGGACGCCAATTCTGTTGCATCTTTTTCTGAATATTCCCTTGATTTCCTTGATCAACCCTGATCCTCTTACGCTGCTGCTCCACTTCGTCTTGCTCTTCTAGATATGCTTGTTCTACAGTTAATGCCTTGTTAGCAACATCTCGAAAAGATTTGAGCTCGAACACCTCCACGCGTGCCTTAATTGGTTGGCGAAGTCCTTGTGTGAAACGTCGAGCTTTAGCTTCATCATTTTGGATATAAACAGAGGCATAACGAGCAAGTCTCAAAAATTCTATTTCATATTCGGCGACAGATTTCTGGTCTTGTTTTAACTGTAAAAATGATAGCTCCATTTTCCTTTGTACGCTCTCTGGAAAATATTTTCTGTAGAACTCTTCCTTAAATGATCCCCATGTGAATAGAAAGCCATCAGGATACTTCTTTTTGTGCACCGTCCACCAATCAAATGCCCCACCTTGTAGCATAAACGTGGCTAATGTGACCTTCTCTTCATCAGGGCAATACATAGCGTCAAAACTTTTCTCTATTTCCGTTAGCCAATCCTCAGCCTCAATTGGGTTTGCACTACCTTGGAAAACGGGAGGCTTAAGTCGGCGAAACTCACGCAATGCGCCCTGTTTATCTCCATCGAACGACTCCTTTCCTTTAGTTGACTGTTGCACTATATATTCCAGGATTTCAGTCTGCTTCATTTGGGTTCGTTCTTGACTTTGCAAAATATTTATAAGCAACTCATTTGGAAGTGGTTGCTCTGCTACAGCTGCTAGCGCATTCCGGCCATCATCGGACTGTGATGCGGCAAATTTGACATTTTTGATCCGTTGACGTAATCAATTCACGGAATGAACTATCTGCGGAACTATTTCACAGCCATGACCTTTTTGTGTAGCGCCTGCCTCAGAGGCGCTGCACCCTACTGTGCAGCGCCTGGCTCAGGGGCGTTGCACGCCTGTCCATCGTGGCAGCCTCCTGTGCAGCGCCTGCCTTAGAGCGTGCAACGCCCCTGAGCCAGGCGCTGCACAGTGGGTGCAGCGCCTCTGAGGCAGGCGCTACACAAAAAGGTCATGGCTGTGAAATAGTTTCGCAAATAGTTCATTTTGTGAATTGATTACGCCAACAGGTCAAAATTGTCAAATTTGCCCTGTGATGCTGAGAAATCTCCATTGTGACTAGCCATCTATGATACTATAGGAAAAACAAATAAAGCTGTCAACATAAGAGCATACATCATATACACATATACCAGGTCTAGCTGATTATTAAAGAGGAAGGCAGTAGTACAATCAAAATTACACATCATATCTACTAGATGTGTTGCTGCCATCCACGTTTTCCTCCAACCACTCTACTAGACACCCATACTACTAGAGTTGTCAACAAAAGCTAGTGCTATCTAGTCAAAAGGCTACTACCAGAACAGTTCCTAGCAGGCTATATACAAATAGTACTACTACAGCCATTTATTTAAAAACTAGGAACAGTTGCTTCATATCTCTAAGTGCCACTGTTCGCATCCTATTCATGCGCATATAGCTTCTCCGCCAGCTTCTCACCATTATTTGGCTCTCCTGCTTGTTGGTCAACTCCTCCAACTGATCACGCTCCAGCTTCAGTTTCTTACTCTTGTGTTCTTCCATTTCGAGCCAACGATCCCTGTCCTCTATCTGGAGGTTGAGGTCATGCTTGATCTCATAAACACAGTCATCATGTTCTTGTTCAAGATGCTCCAACTCATGCTGCCTGCAAACCTCATGGTACTGGTTTAGCTGTGTCATCTCCATGTGGTGTTGCTGCTCCTTCTGCACTAGAGCTAGTAGTACCTCCCAGTACTCATACATATGCAGGTGAGCAGGTCCACCAAAGTAAAATTAACAGAAAAATGAAGAAACTTGAGAGCTTCCCGTGCAGCAAAGTTGCCAGCATCTTTAGAATCTTCACCGTACCCATAGATGGTTTTATAAGAACTATCATCATCAGGGGTGAGCTGCAAATGTACTGCACCTTGGTACCCATCGCCCTAGAGACGCTTCGCTGTGGAGACCACTGGCGGCTCCAAATGAAAATGTTCAGCTACCTCTAATATACTCACAAAGTTGAGATGGAAGATTGTGTACTCCTCCATCCCTGCTTTCAGCACACAGTTAGTTAAAAATAAATACAGACTACATATCAAACATGCTAATTAAGCACAGAAAATAAGCATTCAATTAATCATTAATTTCTACTTTACATACCTAGACTATCCCCTTAGTTAAACCCACATTAGTGTGTGTTTTTATTTTCTAACCTAGGCTCTGATGCCAATAAAATTGTCACGCCCCCAAGTGGGTCTTAGCCATGACAATCGCCACATGCTTATAAATCTCAATTTATAAGCATGTTAGGCTAGTAAACAAACTATTTTCCAGTAAGTACAAGAGCAAACTTTATTCATTACTAGCTATTACTCCCTCCGTTCCGAAATATTTGTCTTTCTAGAGATTTCAACAAGTGACTACATACCACTGTTCAAGAAATCTTCCGATTCAACGATTTATCGTCCGATTTATCGCTACTCTTGGGGTGACCGATAAGATTTTGCCTTATCTTCACCATTTATCATTTGGGCCGATTTATCGCTAAGATAAGCGATTTATCGGGAATCTACCGATAAATCGAGCCTAATCGTAGCACTGTGTTTGCAAAAACTATATTTATTTGCGTTTTGTGAACCTTGTTACGCAATATGTACTGTTCTCCTATTTTCTTAGTCATTATACCAGGATTTAAAGGCTAGGAATCAAGGTAACACTTCTGTCCAATATTGTTCTGGTGTTAAATATATCATATTTTAGTGTTGGGAACCTGGGATTTGAGAAAAATGGCCGATTAATAGGTGACCGGTAAAATCAATTAATCGGCCGATTTCCGATTAATCTCTAATCCCCGGCTGACCGAGACGATAACGATAAGTGATATCCTCAACAATGCTACATACAAAGCAAAATGAGTGAATCTATCCTCTAAAATATGTCTACATACATCCGTATGTGTAGTCCATTTAAAATGTCTAGAAAGACAATTATTTAGGAACGGAGGGAGTACAAAGGACATGGTACATGCAACTTTATTTTTATTCCCAACCCGTAGAGCTACCCCTACTGTTCATCATCACATCCATCATTTGCTACTTCTGCAAAAAAGAATCAACAACAATAGCAAGAATGAGTATGATCTCATACTCAACAAGCATACGGGTACAAAAGGAATTTCCTCTCGGCAAAAGTGACAAAAATATAGGGGTTAGTTGTATAGAAAGAGTTTGATGGCAGTGAAAAATAATGGAGATTTAATTATAGGAAAAGAAAAGGAATAACTGGCATCACATATGACCGCAAGCTTCCCAACCCGGGAGTCACAGGGGTGAAATTTCACACTTTTACACTCTTAAGAGGGGTACTCCGACGTCGACAGCCTCGACCAGAACCACACAGGCGCTAGTAGAGCAGAGCTCTTTGATCCCCTAAGAGCCGACCACCCGACTTACTAGTGTCGATCGCTCCTACGGATCCATCATCGACACACTTCCGAACGAGTGTCGTTCCTAGCGGAGAGCCCAGACAGTCCCATACCTGAACTGTGACTGGTACAATACATTTGCCGTCATGACACCAGATTTTATAAAATTTACTAGACAAGGATTAGCAAGAGGAAAATACATGCAGGACCAAGATAAATATCTCTAGGATTTTCACAGAACCAACCATCCATGCATGAGCCATTAATCCATGTGCTCACATGCATGTACCAAGGATTTCTCCACCGTGATCATAAACCAAAAGGTAGTACTGTGGTATGCATGCTAGCTTCAAGAGATGTATAGGAACAAAGCACACGAACAGTGCACATTATATGTTGGATAATTAGGCATCTTTTCCATGATTAATTCCAGCATATTAAACATGACGACAGCATCTACTAACAAGTGAAACTCCAATACAGTAGATGTACTAATCAACATGCAGAATAACAGCAACAGATCGCTAAACACGTACACACTAAACATGTTTAGACAACGAACAGAGACACTGCGCATGTACCGAGCGTTTGCAGATGAAGCAGCGGTGCCCGTTGTGGCGATGTTGTTGATGACGACGTTGGTGATGATCGGTCGAAGACGGCGTCGGTGGCGAACCGCCGCAGCAGCAGGTAGACGAGCCGTGGTGGAAGCAGCGAGCAGTCGCGCGAGGCGCTTCCCAAAAACCTATTTCGCCCTCTCCCGTACAGGATCACAAGAGCGAGTGGTTCCGGAGACCTGCTCTCCCGTTCGCCGGTGCACGCCGGCGCTCGGGATGGAGTAGACTACGATGGCGGTGCAAGGAACGAGAGTGGCAAAACCCTAGATTGGTTTCGGTGGTTTACGTCGCAGGCAGTGCACAACTTATATAGTGCGGCTCAGGAAAACCCTAACGGAGGCGAACGTGGGCCGAGTCCATTTCGCGCACGTTTGGGTCGGTTACAATAGCCCACGATCCGGGAGCGACCCGAATTGGCTAACTGTTGACACGTCTGTCACGTTTTTCCTGCACAGCAAAAATAAGCTCGGCTCGGCGAGACTCCCGCAACCCGCGGCGCGTCGTGACGAGACGGGCGGGCGGTGCGTGCGTGCGAGCGGCGGTGTCGTCGGAGGAGGAGTGCGCGAGAGGCTCTCCTGTTCTCACTCACTTACAAGTGGTAGAACACTTCACCTTATAAGGTGGTGTACATCTCCTCCAACTTCCATGGTGGGACTAAACTTTAGCTCCCACTCCCCACTCCACTAGCAAGTGAGCTGCCACAAACATGAGCCCATTTGAGATTTCAGAATTTGCTTATTGGGCTGCCCCAAATAATGGGCCCAATTCTAACAATCCCCCACCAGATCTCAAATGCCCATTTAGAGTTTTGCCAATCCTCGCTACTTGTTTATATACCAGTGTTTCAGCAGAGACTGTTAAGTTGAACTTCCGCCTAGAGCTTTAAGCTACATCTGCCAGCAACTTGAACAATGGACTATGCCTTGAATTGCAAGCTTGTGCCAACAGACTTCACTCAAAGTCATAACCAGTACCTGGCTGCCAGTAGCCTACCTCGCGGGTGGAGCATATGCGTCGTACTCCCTGGTCTCTTCATGAGTTTACTAGAGATCACCCAAATCTCATAGACTGCGACGTTTGACAGTCGGACTCATATAGGTGTGTTCTTTCAAGAATGCTCTGTAGGACAGCATCTTTGCTATGAATAGCCAACATGAACACATTAAGGCAATATTGCCAACCTGCCTTACAGCACTTGAGAGTTCTGCATCTTCACTAGAGAGGGTCTCACATAGAACTCTCCTTAGTTAAACCAATAGCTTGTTCTTCCCAGGTCCTAATTCACGGGATCTCCGATCACATAGGTTGGGTTACCACTATGGGGTAACATCCACGGGTCTCATACCCATCTCTCTCGATGCACCTTCTATCACATTACGCGATAGTCCCTTCGTAAAGGGGTCTGCCAGGTTTCTGTCTGTCTGAATATATGTGACAGTTATCACTCCGGAGTTTCTCATTTTCCTGACAGACTTGAGACGTCTCTTAATGTGTTTTGATGACTTCGCATTATCCTTAGTACTGTTCACTTTGGCAATTACCGTTTGGTTGTCACAGTTCATAAGGATCATCGGTAATGGTTTTTCAACCACCGGCAAGTCCATCCAAAGCTCACGCAGCCATTCCGCCTCAACAGTGGCTGTATCTAAAGCAGTAAGTTCTGCTTCCATGGTTGACCTCGTCAATATGGTTTGTTTACAAGACCTCCATGACACTATGCCACCTCCAAGAAGAAATGCATATCCACTTGTGGCATAGAGCTCATCAACATCTGAGATCCAGTTGGCATCACAGTATCCCTCGAGCACAGCAAGGTGCCCTGAATAGTGTATCCCATAGCTCATTGTACCATTGAGATAATGCATGACCCTTTCAAGTGCATGCCAATGATCAATACCCGGGTTAGACATGAACCTACTCAACTTGCTCACAACAAAAGAGATATCAGGTCGTGTTGCACTCGCAAGGTACATGAGCGAACCGATCACTTGAGAGTATCTCAGTTGATCTCTCGGTCCTTTCTTATTCTTTCGCGGTGTCACGCTGGGATCGTAAGGCGTTGGAGAGGGCTTGCTGTCTATAAAGCCAAACCGGCTCAAGACCTTCTCAACATAGTGTGATTGCGTTAACGTAATCCCACTCTCATCCTTAATCAGCTTAATGTTCAGAATCACATCAGCTTCTCCCAGATCTTTCATATCAAAGCAACTTGATAGAAAAGACTTGACTTCAGTTATCACACTCATACTTGTACCAAAGATCAGTATGTCATCAACATACAAGCACAGTATAACTGTATCGCCCCCACCATGGCGATAATAAACGCACCTATCAGCCTCATTAATGACAAAGCCCGCAGAAGTTAGAGTTCTGTCAAACTTCTCATGCCATTGCTTAGGTGCTTGCTTCAGCCCATACAAAGATTTTAACAATTTGCACACCTTTCTCTCTTCACCCTTTACCACAAACCCATCAGGCTGATCCATATAGATTTCCTCTTCCAACTCTCCGTTAAGGAAAGTTGTCTTTACGTCCATTTGATGAAGATAAGACCATAAGAGGCAGCCAGGGAAAGTAGTACACGAATGGTGGTCAGTTGTAATGCCCCGGATGTAATACTTTCCCTTTTTGGGTATATAATATATCTCCGGCTTCATCTATTTCCATTCCGGGTTCTTGTCTTTCGGGTTTTCGTCGTTTTGTTGTGTGAGTGTGTGGCATTCATTCATATCATGTAGACATGTGCATTGCATTGCATTTGTGTTGTCGGTTGCATCCGGTTCCGCGTGTTTCTTCCCGTTGTCCGTTTCGCGTTCCGGAGCTCCCTCACGTGTCCGTGACGTCCCGTAGGACTACTTTGTTGTTCGGGCGTTTTACGTTACCGGTGTGCCGCGAGGTTGTTGTCTGTGTTGTTGTTTTGTTGTGTGCAACCCGCCTCTCAAATCTCGTCTCGTTTGGACTCCGTTGACTATCCCATCCGTTGTTCGTGTGGGTCCGATGTGCCTTCACTTCGTGTCCCGGAAACACCCCTATTGCAGTCTTTTATCTCCTCCTAGCCCTTTTTAATCTACCCCCACGATCGGATCCGTCGGATCGCGATCGGAGGGCTCCTAGCGCCCCTAAACTCCCTCCTAACCCTAAAAACTGCTATTTATAGCCCCCTCTAAGTCTATTTTGGCTTCCCCTTCTTCTTCCCCTTCTCCACTATTTTTTCCCTTTCTTTCAGATCCACCAGATCCCCAAATCCTCTGGATCCCGAGGGAACTAGATCCCTCGAGAGAGTCGCCGTCGCGCTCGGGATCGCCCGATCCGTTCGAACATGCCAGGTCAACGCAGCACCGCGCCTCGAGCCTTCCTTCGACCGGCGACCCATCGCGCCGGGCCGTACGCAGATCGCCTGCGCGGACCACATCGCCGTGGCCTTCCCCGTCCCGCGAGGCAACGGCCTCCGGATCCAGCCCAGCCACGGGCCACCGCAACGCCGCCGCCAGGCCAGGCCTCGTTTCGCCTCCCGCCCCGGGTGGGCCTCGCCTCGCCGACCGGCCCGCTTCGCGCCTCGGACCAGCCGCCCCGCGCCACCGCAGGGTGCACCGCGCCTGGGCCGCCGGGCCGCATCCCACCGCATCGCGCCGCGCCTCCCGCGGGCCTCGCCACCGCGCCAGCCAGGCGGCCTGGCTGGGCCGCCCCTTCGCCAGGTGGCCCGCAACGCCACTTCTTCCTCCGCCGGGCCCTAGGCACCGGGCCTCTCCAGCGCCGGGCCAGATCCGCCGTCGCCGGGCCAGGATCCTCCGCCGGGCCGATTCCAGATCCGGGCCCGTCTTCTTTTTTTTTCCAGATCTGGATCTGGCTAGGTTGACCTCTATTTCACTAAGTCCCCAGATCTGTCAATCTGATATGCAATGTTTGAACTGGCCTAACTTTTACTGTGTTGCTCCGTTTTGCGCGTGTGATATGTCCAGACGTTCGTGGAGATGTGCTCTACGTTTTACCTGTTGTTGTCGTGCATGTTAGAGATCATCTAGGCACTTGTTTTGCTGTTGCAAGAGTGCATCATGTTATAAACTGCTGTTATGTGTTATTTTCATGCCACCTTTGCCATGTGATATCTTTTAACTCGTTTGTCCAAATGATGCAAATGACATGTCCACGTGTTCGTCTTGCCACGAACTACGTGTTGCTTGTGATAGGTTGCATGGTAGATTTATTATTGCCTTGTTATCATCGTTGCAAAGTGCCATGTGGCTGTAATGTGTTTTCACTTGTTATGAAATGCCATCTTGTTGAGCTCGTTGCAATCGTTGTGTTCTCCTCAATGATGCATGCTTGAGTGTTTCGGGATCACCGTCATGTGTACTTTGATGAGGTGCTTACCCTTTGCCATGTTTAGTTTCGAGGTGACTTAACATGCTCTTTTATATGCCATGATGATATTGCTGTTTTAGGACTTAGTGATTTTTCACTAAGTCTGAAATCTGTAACGTTCCGATGCCATGTTTGTGTGATGTTCTAGGACAAAGCATGATAGTTTTGGGGTGGATTTTGATTGTTCCTTGTAGTATATATTGTTGTCTTTCCATTCATGTCCTCACATGTCCATTTAAGTGGCTGTAGCATGTTTATCTTTTGCTCTAAAGTTTCAATAAAATTCTGCTGCCAGAATTTTATTGTCAAGTTCCATATGTCCAAGATCATTGCTATTGATCCGTGACTCCGTTGGGGGTGCACTTTGGACTTAGTTGCTGTACTATATGTCTAGTTTGTGTTCATGTCCTTTGCCATGCTTTTTGGGTGCTGTAGCTCAATTATTTTGAGCTCCGAAGTTGCTATGTTGCTGTAATTTTCAGCTTTCGCTCAAATCTTGTTTCGGGCATAACTTTTAGCCCGTAACTCCGATTTCAGCGAATCTTATATCAAACTTGTTTGTTTTTCTGTGTAGATTAATAATATCAGATTGTTATCTTGTTTTGAGGTGTTTTGCTTGAGTGATATTTTACGTGCTCCGTGTGCATCCTTAGAGCATCCATCTTGCATTCATCTTTTCCGAGTGCGCATTGCATCTTGTTGATTGGTGCTTGGTGTGATTGTTTTGTTTAGAGCCGGAAGCTGAGACCGAGTACGAAGTTGAGCACGAGGTTTCCAACGAGGTTGAGCACGAGGACCCTTCTTACGATCCGAACGACTTCTCTTCAGGCAAGATGACCGAACCCCGATAACATTACTATCTTTGCCTATTGCTAGTAGTCTCGATCTATAGTTTTGCCTCGATGCCCATGATCTTCTTGTCAGCCTCCTACTTGTAACCAATTGCCATGTTTAACCACCCTACCTATGCAAACCGTTGCTTGGCTAAGTACGCTTCGCTCAGCCCTTCTTATAGCGTTGCTAGTTGCAGGTGAAGTGAAGATGCTTGCTCCATGTTGAAGTTTGGTTGGGTTATATCACACTATATTAATGCTTAAAATGAAATCACCTATATATTGGCAAGGGTGGAAGGCTAAGCCTTTTGCTTGGTGTTTTGTTCCACTCATGCCGTTAGGAACCGTATAAACCGGTGTTATGTTCCTTGATTATGCGTTCCTAACACGGTTGGGGTGTATGGGACCCCCTCGATAAACCGCTAAGTGCTAAGTCTTTTCCAGCAAGTCCCAACATTGGTACTATTTGCCTAATAACAAACTAAACTTGCATAGGGAGTAATTAACCCTCTTTCTTAATCAACAACCCCGGGCCAGTGCTCCACATGAGTGTTGGTCCGAAACGGGGGTCCTGCAGGGCCGCCTTGGGGCAACCCGAGGTATCTGGCATACACCTGTAGCATCGCCCATCCGGACGTGTCCTGAGACCTAGATACGCGCGGCTACTATCAGGGTGTCGACACGCCGGGAGGATTTGCTGGATTAGCCTTACCTTAGCTCGGTATATCTTGAGCACGGGATTCCGAGGATACTCGGGTCTTCCCACTTTGGAGTTGCGACTCCGCGGATCGTGGGCTTGTAATGGGTCAAGTTGGAACACCCCTGCAGGGTTTGAACTTTCGAAAGCCGTGCCCGCGGTTATGTGGCAGATGGGAGCTTGTTAATTCCGGTTGTAGATAACTTGACACAATGTTACTAATACACTACCAGCGTGTGTTCCGTGACTGTCAATTTCCGAATAGGGATTCGGGAGTTGAACACGGAGGGGTTATGATTGTGAGCTTGTAGCTAGGATCACTTCGTGATCACTTCTCGCCGATGCCTTCTCTTCTCGCTCTCACTTGCGTAAGCTAGATGCTAGTTGCTGCTGCAGACTTATTCTTTCTTCAGCCTTTTCCTCACCTAAAGGCTTAAATAGTTCTGTTACCCGGAGACGGGATTGCTGAGTCCTCTGTGGCTCACAGTTACTTCACACACCAGATGCAGGTCCAGCTGTGAGCTATCCAGGTGATGGCACCGAGCTGGATTGGGAGTACGACGAGGAGCGTAGTCGGTACTACGTGCGCTACCCGGACGACCAGTAGTGGAGTCTCTTACTAGGATTCGATCCGCCTGTGGTTTATTTATCTGAGTTTGGTACTTTGACATTTGGCTTTTGCCCTTAGAGGGTTGTAGTGTTCTTAATGTATGATGTTTGAGCTTGTACTGTAATTCTGTGACGTGGCGAGTGTAAGCCAACTATTTCTGTTTACTATCCCCTCTTTTACATGAGTTGTGCAAAGATTACCAAACTTGAGATCATTCTAGGATGGACTTATGCCTTTAAGTCGTGCCTCGACACGTAGGAGGTATAACTCCATCCTGGGCATTACCCAGTACTGGGGAGGTAGTTCGGGAGTATTGCCATAGCTTGTTATAGTGGATGCTTTTCGAAGGTCCGAGGTACACAGTTTCCGAGAAAGACTGGTTATGTGTTGAAGGATGGATACACCTGGATGTAGGTTAGAGTTGATTGCGTGGTGCTTCCCGTGTATCCCCAACACCTGATTGCATAACTGGAAATCTTTCGGAAATCTATAGGTGGGTTTTATCCAGTAGATCGTAGGCATTCTTCCAACGAATGCAGGTTAGTGAGTTCGGGGTTCGACATTGAGTGAAGGGGTTATATGACCGATGTTACTATCAGGAGTTGCATCTTAAAGGGTCCTTGGCTATGCTGATCCGGGGATTGCAAAACCTTTTCGTAACGCGTTCATATGCTTTCAGCACAAAGATGTTAGAACGAAACTCCTCTCTTGTGTTTGTTCCTGTCCGTATCTTGTTGTTTTTCTTATTTTATCATTTTGATCCCTATGTGGCTTCTCGTGAAGATGATGTTATCAATTAACTGAGAATATCATTCGTTCCTCTTGTTCGGATGATTTCATTCGTTCTTATTGTTCGAATGATTATTGTGAAGACTTGTTGCAATTCATTCCATTGATTCAGCTTATTCCTTTTGTCAATCAATTGCTGATTCGTGGTCATCTCTTACAGGATGGCTCCGAAAAGGGTTCCCAACGCCAACCCAGAGGGTGAAGAGGTTCCAGAACGTCCTCCTTCCCCTCCTCCTTCGCCTGAGGCTTGGAGAGCGATTATGCAGACTACTGCTCAGAACACTCAGTTGATGATGCAGATGATGCAGCTGATGCAAGCTAATCAAGCTAATCAAGCTAATCAGGGTGTTCCAGGGAATCAAGGCAACTTCTTCCAGCAGCACCATGCTACTCTCAACCAGTTCCTGGCTAACAATCCTAAAGCTTTCAGTTACTGTGTCGACCCTCTTGATGCTGAGGATTGGTTGACCGACATAAAGAAGCATTTTGAGTGCAGTAACGTGAAGGAAGATGACTATGTGAAGTTTGCAGCCTTCCAACTGAAAGATCAAGCAGCTGACTGGTGGCAGCAGTACAAAGACTCAAGGCCGGGTCAAGTGATCTCTTGGGAGAATTTCTGCAAGGATTTTCGCTCGCATCACATTCCTACAAGTGTCATCGAGGGTATGCGTGAGCAATTCCGCAACCTCAAGCAGGGCTCCATGACAGTCTATCAGTATAATGTCAAGTTCCAAAACCTCGCTCGCTATGCTAAGCAAGACATTCCTGATGCCAAGAGTAAAATCTATCAGTTCCGTGGAGGTCTCAAAGATGAACTTCAGCTTGCTCTCACTTTGTTCGAGCCAGATGAATTCGACAAGTTCTATAATATGGCTTTGAAACAAGAAGCAGCTCAGCTTAAGATGGAGGCTTCTAAGAAGAGAATTCGAGATGCTGTTCACTCTTCCTCATCGTCTCAGTTGGCTGTGAAACAACAGAAATTCTGGCTTCCTCCTCCTCCAGTGATTCGAGCTCCTTACAACAACTCCAACAACAAGAACTCTAGTGGTCGTGGTTTCTCCCACCCACCCAACCCAAGCAACCAGTCGAAGAAGCAGTTTCAGTCTCAAGGCTCCAAGTCCAGTGGCTCTCATTTCCGTCCTCTCTCTGAAGTGGTGTGCAACAAGTGTGGCCAGAAGGGTCATTATGCCAACAGATGTCCGAATCCGAAGCGTCTTCCTCCTCCTCCACCTGTGAGTTCAGCTATTGTCAGGCATGATCCAAAGGCTGCAAGGGTCAATCTGATGAATGCAGCACAAGCCGAGGCTTCTTCTGATGTCATTTTGGGTAACCTTCCAGTAAACTCTTTTCCAGCTAAAGTGTTATTTGATTCGGGTGCTTCTTGCTCTTTCATGTCATATCCATTTGCATCCAAGCACGATTTTGTCACCAAAAATCTGCCAAGGGAGTTAACAGTTATTTCTCCGGGAAGACGAATGCACTCCACTGTCTATGCTCCGGATGTTTCTATTCGCATGGGTGACTATCGATTTTTGGCTTCTCTGGTGATTCTTGGTAATTCTGACATTGACCTCATTCTCGGAATGGATTGGCTTTCTCAGCATGATGCTCACATTGATTGTGCTCAAAAGGAAGTCAAGTTGACTCATTCTGATGAAGATGTGATTATCTTCGCCTCCAGGGATAATACTATTCGGCTTTTCTCTCTTAATGATAAGGGCGAAATTAATGCCATAGAACAAATTCCAGTGGTGAACGAATATCAAGACGTCTTTCCAGAAGAACTTCCAGGCATGCCTCCACACCGTCAGGTGGAGTTTGTCATTGAACTCGAGCCGGACACTGAACCTGCTTGCCGGCGTCCATACAAGCTCTCTCCGGATGAATTGAAGGAATTGAAGAAGCAGCTTGATAAGCAGGAGAGTATGGGTCTCATCAGACCGAGTACATCTCCGTGGGGCTGTGGTGTCTTATTTTTCAAGAAGAAAGATGGCACGGAGCGTCTCTGTGTTGACTACCGGCCATTGAACAAGAAGACGATTAAGAACAAGTATCCGCTCCCCAACATCAACGAACTCTTTGAGCAGCTCAAAGGAGCTAAAGTGTTCTCTAAGCTTGACCTCCGAATGGGCTACCATCAAATTCGCATTCGCGAGGAAGACATTCCCAAGACGGCCTTCAGAACGAGCTACGGTTCATACGAGTATACCGTCATGTCCTTCGGTCTCGCCAATGCTCCTCCTACCTTTTCAAGGATGATACATTACATCTTCAACCCCTATACGGGCGAGTTCGTGCTTGTGTATCTGGATGATATTCTGGTGTTTTCCAAGAATGAAGAAGATCACGAAAAGCACTTGCGTCTGGTTCTTGATCGACTCCGAGAGCATAAATTCTATGCCAAGTTCTCCAAGTGCGAGTTTTGGCTCGATAAGGTTTTGTACCTGGGCCACATTATCTCAGCTGACGGTATTGCGGTTAATCCCGAGAAAGTTGAAGCAATTGTCAACTGGGAAGCTCCTCAGAACGTCAAGCAGCTCCGCAGTTTTCTGGGTCTTGCCAGCTATTGCAGAAGGTTTGTGGAAAACTTCTCCAAGATTGCCAAGCCTCTTTCCAACCTGCTTCAGAAGAATGTCAAATACTTTTGGTCTCCAGAGTGTGAAGTGGCATTCAAAACCCTCAAAGAGAAGCTTGTCTCTGCTCCAGTTCTGACTCCTCCGGATGAATCCAAGCCCTATGAAGTATTCTGCGATGCTTCTCTTCAAGGTCTTGGTGGTGTGCTTATGCAAGATAAGAGAATTGTGGCATATACTTCTCGTCAGCTAAAGCCCAGTGAGAAGAACTATCCCACACATGATCTCGAGCTAGCAGCTGTAGTACATGCTCTGATTACGTGGAGACATCTGTTGTTGGGCAGAAAGGTCGACATCTTCACTGATCACAAGAGCTTGAAGTACATCTTCACACAGCCGCATCTGAACCTCCGCCAGACTCGTTGGGTCGAAATGATCCAAGAGTACAACCCCAGCATTGAATACACTCCAGGCAAGGCGAATGTGATTGCAGATGCTTTGAGCAGAAAGGCATATTGCAACAGCCTTCTTATCAAGCCATACCAGCCTGAGCTTTGTGAAGCTTTCAGGAAGCTCAACCTTCAAGTTGTTCCGCAGGGTTTTCTTGCAAATCTCCAAATTGCTCCTACCTTGGAAGATCAAGTCCGTGAGGCCCAGCTCAGTGATACCATGGTGAAACATGGGATTGCAAAGGGCACTCCAAAATACAAGTGCTTCCGTGTTGATGAGAGAGATACCTTGTTCTTCGAGGACAGACTCGTTGTTCCCAAAGGTGATCTCAGGAAGCTCATAATGGAAGAAGCTCATGATTCTCTCCTTTCCATTCATCCTGGCAGTTCCAAGATGTACCAAGATCTCAAGCAATCTTACTGGTGGACACGCATGAAAAGGGAGATTGCCCAATTCGTGAACGAGTGTGATGTTTGCAGAAGAGTGAAAGCAGAACATCAACGTCCAGCCGGTCTTCTCCAACCTCTTCCTATTCCCGAGTGGAAGTTCGACCACATTGAAATGGACTTCGTTACTGGCTTTCCTAAATCCAAGCGAGGCAATGATGCTATCTTTGTGGTGATTGACAAGCTTACCAAAGTCGCTCACTTTCTTCCAGTCAAAGAATCAATCAATGCAGCTCAACTTGCAGAGCTGTACACTTCCAGAATTGTGTCCCTACATGGCATTCCTCAAGTGATATCCTCAGACCGTGGCAGCTTGTTCACATCAAGGTTCTGGGAATCCTTTCAGTCCGCCATGGGCACTAAGATCAGGTTCAGCACTGCCTTTCACCCTCAGACTAGTGGTCAAGTCGAGCGTGTGAATCAGATTCTAGAAGACATGCTCAGAGCCTGTGTCATCTCCTTCGGCATGAAATGGGAAGACTGCCTTCCATTTGCCGAGTTCTCTTACAACAACAGCTTTCAAGCAAGTGCAGGCAAAGCACCGTTTGAAATTCTCTATGGCAGAAAGTGCCGTACCCCTCTCAACTGGTCTGAAACAGGCGAACGTCAACTTCTTGGCAATGACTTGATCTCAGAAGCCGAAGAAATGTGCAAAGTCATACGTGAGAATCTCAAGGCCGCTCAGTCGCGTCAGAAGAGCTACTATGACGGAAAACATCGTGATTTGGCTTTCGACATCGGTGATCATGTCTATATCCGAGTTTCTCCGACGAAAGGAACCCAAAGATTCGGTATCAAAGGAAAACTTGCTCCTAGATACGTCGGGCCTTTCAAGATTCTTGGCAAAAGAGGCGATCTAGCCTATCAGCTCGAGCTCCCTTCCAACTTTGCAAATGTTCATGATGTCTTCCATGTGTCTCAACTTCGCAAATGCTTCAAGGCACCTGAGCGCATGATTCCGTTTGAGGAGATTGATCTTCAACAAGACCTTTCCTACCGAGAGCATCCAGTTGCAATTCTCGAAGAAACCGAACGCAAGACTCGCAACAAGTCCATCAAGTTTCTGAAAGTCAAGTGGTCACATCACACAGACCGAGAAGCTACCTGGGAACGAGAAGATCATCTTCGTTCCGAGTACCCTTCCTTTTTCCAGTCCTAGATCTCGGGACGAGATCTTTTTGTAGTAGAGGAGAGTTTGTAATGCCCCGGATGTAATACTTTCCCTTTTTGGGTATATAATATATCTCCGGCTTCATCTATTTCCATTCCGGGTTCTTGTCTTTCGGGTTTTCGTCGTTTTGTTGTGTGAGTGTGTGGCATTCATTCATATCATGTAGACATGTGCATTGCATTGCATTTGTGTTGTCGGTTGCATCCGGTTCCGCGTGTTTCTTCCCGTTGTCCGTTTCGCGTTCCGGAGCTCCCTCACGTGTCCGTGACGTCCCGTAGGACTACTTTGTTGTTCGGGCGTTTTACGTTACCGGTGTGCCGCGAGGTTGTTGTCTGTGTTGTTGTTTTGTTGTGTGCAACCCGCCTCTCAAATCTCGTCTCGTTTGGACTCCGTTGACTATCCCATCCGTTGTTCGTGTGGGTCCGATGTGCCTTCACTTCGTGTCCCGGAAACACCCCTATTGCAGTCTTTTATCTCCTCCTAGCCCTTTTTAATCTACCCCCGCGATCGGATCCGTCGGATCGCGATCGGAGGGCTCCTAGCGCCCCTAAACTCCCTCCTAACCCTAAAAACTGCTATTTATAGCCCCCTCTAAGTCTATTTTGGCTTCCCCTTCTTCTTCCCCTTCTCCACTATTTTTTTCCCTTTCTTTCAGATCCACCAGATCCCCAAATCCTCTGGATCCCGAGGGAACCAGATCCCTCGAGAGAGTCGCCGTCGCGCTCGGGATCGCCCGATCCGTTCGAACAGGCCAGGTCAACGCAGCACCGCGCCTCGAGCCTTCCTTCGACCGGCGACCCATCGCGCCGGGCCGTACGCAGATCGCCTGCGCGGACAACATCGACGTGGCCTTCCCCGTCCCGCGAGGCAACGGCCTCCGGATCCAGCCCAGCCACGGGCCACCGCAACGCCGCCGCCAGGCCAGGCCTCGTTTCGCCTCCCGCCCTGGGTGGGCCTCGCCTCGCCGACCGGCCCGCTTCGCGCCTCGGACCAGCCGCCCCGCGCCACCGCAGGGTGCACCGCGCCTGGGCCGCCGGGCCGCATCCCACCGCATCGCGCCGCGCCTCCCGCGGGCCTCGCCATCGCGCCAGCCAGGCGGCCTGGCTGGGCCGCCCCTTCGCCAGGTGGCCCGCACCGCCACTTCTTCCTCCGCCGGGCCCTAGGCACCGGGCCTCTCCAGCGCCGGGCCAGATCCGCCGTCGCTGGGCCAGGATCCTCCGCCGGGCCGATTCCAGATCCGGGCCCGTCTTCTTCTTTTTTTTCCAGATCTGGATCTGGCTAGGTTGACCTCTATTTCACTAAGTCCCCAGATCTGTCAATCTGATATGCAATGTTTGAACTGGCCTAACTTTTACTGTGTTGCTCCGTTTTGCGCGTGTGATATGTCCAGACGTTCGTGGAGATGTGCTCTACGTTTTACCTGTTGTTGTCGTGCATGTTAGAGATCATCTAGGCACTTGTTTTGCTGTTGCAAGAGTGCATCATGTTATAAACTGCTGTTATGTGTTATTTTCATGCCACCTTTGCCATGTGATATCTTTTAACTCGTTTGTCCAAATGATGCAAATGACATGTCCACGTGTTCGTCTTGCCACGAACTACGTGTTGCTTGTGATAGGTTGCATGGTAGATTTATTATTGCCTTGTTATCATCGTTGCAAAGTGCCATGTGGCTGTAATGTGTTTTCACTTGTTATGAAATGCCATCTTGTTGAGCTCGTTGCAATCGTTGTGTTCTCCTCAATGATGCATGCTTGTGTGTTTCGGGATCACCGTCATGTGTACTTTGATGAGGTGCTTACCCTTTGCCATGTTTAGTTTCGAGGTGACTTAAACATGCTCTTTTATATGCCATGATGATATTGCTGTTTTAGGACTTAGTGATTTTTCACTAAGTCTGAAATCTGTAACGTTCCGATGCCATGTTTGTGTGATGTTCTAGGACAAAGCATGATAGTTTTGGGGTGGATTTTGATTGTTCCTTGTAGTATATATTGTTGTCTTTCCATTCATGTCCTCACATGTCCATTTAAGTGGCTGTAGCATGTTTATCTTTTGCTCTAAAGTTTCAATAAAATTCTGCTGCCAGAATTTTATTGTCAAGTTCCATATGTCCAAGATCATTGCTATTGATCCGTGACTCCGTTGGGGGTGCACTTTGGACTTAGTTGCTGTACTATATGTCTAGTTTGTGTTCATGTCCTTTGCCATGCTTTTTGGGTGCTGTAGCTCAATTATTTTGAGCTCCGAAGTTGCTATGTTGCTGTAATTTTCAGCTTTCGCTCAAATCTTGTTTCGGGCATAACTTTTAGCCCGTAACTCCGATTTCAGCGAATCTTATATCAAACTTGTTTGTTTTTCTGTGTAGATTAATAATATCAGATTGTTATCTTGTTTTGAGGTGTTTTGCTTGAGTGATATTTTACGTGCTCCGTGTGCATCCTTAGAGCATCCATCTTGCATTCATCTTTTCCGAGTGCGCATTGCATCTTGTTGATTGGTGCTTGGTGTGATTGTTTTGTTTAGAGCCGGAAGCTGAGACCGAGTA
>LR738711.1:90829419-90884670 GCA_902687465.1 Secale cereale | reverse complement strand
GGTTCCCCGGCGCCTACAACGCCAATTAGGAGGACCCAATGTTTGAATTTAATTTTTTGTTCATCGAATGGAAAGAATCTTCATCTAATTTGAAATGTGTGCACTGATATAAAAAGCGTTCACAAAATTCAAAACTTTTTCATCCATTTTTCCAAAATAATATTATTCGGTATAAAATTTGTTCATCAAGTTAAAAAACTGTTCACCAAATTCAATGTTTTATCAAATATTTTTTATCATTAGTAAAAAATGTTCATAATATTTTCCCATCAAAATAAAAAATGTTCATTTAAAATAGTTTTTTTAATGAACGAAATTTTTTAAAAAACATTTAAATCTAAAAATGCTCACTCAATTCTGAAAGTTCTCATTGAATTCTAATTTTTTTGACGATTTTGAAAGAATTCAAAAACTGTATTTGAATTCGGTGAACATTTCTTGAATCCGTGAGCATTTATCATTTCCCAAATATTTTTCAAATCATGAACAATTTTGCATTCACGAAAATTTCACAATTTGCAACTTTTGTTAAAATCCCTAATTGTTTTTAAAAGGAAAAAACTTAAAACTGAAAAAATGGAAAATAGCAAAAATAAATAACCAAGGTGCTTCCTGTTTTCCTGTCCCTCGTACAACACCAAATAGGAGGACCCAACGTTCGAATTTAATTTTGTGTTCATTGAAACTTTGTGTGATTCCTTCAAGCACATGATATTCCGTTGAATTTGCTTGAATAAAGAATCGTTATACCCCTAAAAAACCGTCATTATATTTGTTTTTTACTTCTATATTGGGCATCTTTTCATAGGACAATGGAGAAATGAAATTCTCACAAACCTTTGATATATGGGTTGTTTCGAATATTAAGTTTTTTATTTCTGTAACGGTTGCTTTTCATTGTATTTTACAAAAAACTTCTATCATTCAAATCTTTTGGACGTTTTTCTTCAACCAAATGACATTTATATTTCAGGGTTTTCTGAATCAAGTGACGATACCCTACAAGGGCCGTAATGAAAGAAAAAAGAAAAACACTGGCAAGATCTTGTGTTCCAACTGAAACAAAACAGGCGAAGAGCAGGTTTAGTCGAGGCCAACAAAACTCCTACAACTCAATGAAATGTTGATTTATGTGCAGGCCAACAATTTTTGAGAATTCATGTGTAAGATAAAATATGACGAGAAAAATATACAGAATTACATAAATTCTGCAAAACCACTTATTTTTACGCTTACCACACAACTATTTCTGCAATATCAGTTTCACAAAAGATAATTTGGACATCAAAAACCTTACAGCCCAACCATGTAGGCAACTGAATTTCGGAAACATCAAGCTGAGGAAAATAATCTACAAGAGCAAGAAAAGTGCACCGGTACACAGTCCGAAATCCCCTTCAGATTCTCTAGTGCTAATAAGGCAAATAACGGCAGCAAAAGGTCGAAGTAAAAAACAAGTTCAGAAAGATAAGGAGAAGATGGAGAAACATAACGGAGTTGATGACAGGGATATCCAACTGATGCAGAGCCGGCACTCAGCAACACCTTGGTCACTTCAGAACAGGGTTTTGAATTGACAAATTTTGGAGGCCACTTCATCAACTGCACGAACTTGTGAACAATTTTTCTAGCTCGCTAAGGGGTACAGAATCTGAGTATTGAACTGATCTGGCAGCCCCACGCACAGCCTGCTCAGAGACCCGGGAGCAGCGTTCAATGATCAGAGACTCTAACTTCCGTGAACGTGCCAGCTTCGATACTCCAGAATTAGTCACACGGTCACAGAGCCGGAGCGTGAGATTAATCAAGCATGGGGCACGTACAATGAACCGCAGCCCAGCATTACTTATGGCCTTGCAATCCACAAGCTCGAGTGTCTCCAGTAATGGAGCAGATGAGACGGCTTTCATCCCTTTGTCATTAAAGAAGTTGGCACCCCTTAGCACGAGCACACGAATCGGGCAAGACTTAATGAGAGCTACTAGGCCCTTCCGTGTGAAGCCTATTTCTGACGGATACATGGCAGAACAACCTGAAAATGTGAGATCAACACTCTCAAGCATAGGGCAACTGAGAGATAGAGCCTTAAGGCTGTTATCAGTAAATGCCGTCCTGAAAGTATCGTAATAATTCTGAGGATCCAGCCAAAGTGAGATGCTTTTAAGATTGTTGCAGCTCTGAGATAATGCAATCATGTCGTTGTCATTTAGACCACGAACATACTCCAAGCAAAGCTTCTCCAGTGCTTTGCACCTCCCAAGCAGAAAACGAAGTCCTTCTCCTGTTGCAATTTCGATAGAGGCCAACCTCAAGTCTTTCATATTCTCACAACTGTAATCATACATATTCAGGCTATGAGGGTCGTATGAGGGATCATAGCCCTCATTAGGCCCAGCTCCGTCATTACGAAAGAATCTTTTCTTAATTTCAAACACAAACTTCTGTAGATTTATCCATCCCGGGCCAAACTTCAGGAGGTCATCCTGGCTGATGCCCTCGCACTTCTTTACTACAAGCTCTTCCAATGATCCTACAGAGCCAAGGTACTCCAGCCAATCTTTGCTACCTACTTTATGGCAGTCAATAATGTGGAGAGCAGAAAGAGTCTTGCAACGAACAGCCACGGTGAGAAGCCCTCTTGAAGTTATGTTTGGTGTGGAGGTCAACCTGAGGGACGCTAGTTTCTTGGAACAGGCTAGATATCCAAGACCAGAGTCATCGATGTATGAGCAAAAGCTTAGACCGAGACTAGTCAGCGAGGGGCAGTGAGATGATAACACAGAGAGGCCTTGGTTGCCCAACTGATTGCCATGGCCTGCCGTCCAACCAGAGTAGTCGATCTCCACTTTACACAAATTAGGGAATCGGGTGCACAGCGATGCCAAGGCTTCTATAGCAGGGAAAAGGCCACATCCAACATGGATAGCACCCCTCTGATCAGCCTCAATCTTGTAGAGCCGCTTCGACACAAGGGAAACAGAATTCAGATCACTTGTCCGGGTGATCCTTTTGAGAAACTCTGCAAACAGTTCCTCCGGGAGATCCTCCATCGAGCAATGTAGTGTGCAAGTATGGTAATCCTGAAGTTCAATAGGTACGCAGAGCACTGGACAGAAATTGATGAGAATCAGAGTTAAGCATAGCAGGGCTATAAGATCACTTTAGCGATAGCGATAAAGATAACTATTATACCGGTGAAAAACTGAAAATTCATGTGTTACTAATAAGGAACACTCATCGAAGTAATTATCACCCCAAGTATCTGAAACTGCTAAAACAATAAAGAAAGACATGATCCAGAAATAACCAATCAGAAATATGAGTCTACGAGATAACACTGATCTGACCGATCACTTGAAAACCTCCTCCATGTGAGGACTGAGACCTAGCTAGGTGCTCCTGAGGAAGTTGCATCAATAGAACAGAAAGTATAAAAAAAATTCTAGCATACTCATTTGGACATTAACATTAAGTTATCAATTAAAGCACAGAAATCGAAATTCTGAAACATGTATACTCAAGTATCATCAATAGACGAAAAAATGTTCTTTCAAGTATATATCCAAGATTCATGTATAATGTATTCATCTTTTGAAATAACATTAACTAAGGTACCACCCTATTTATCTCTAAATCTCTGAGCAGACAACAAAGAACCCATAAGTCACGAAATCATGCAGAGACATATCTGAAATTGCTGGGAAAATAAAAGCAGGGAAGAAACCTACGGACATAATAAGTATTCGTAGAAGACAGGTAACATCCACCTGCTGAACCGACATGTTGGATTTTGCTGAGCGACACTGATTTTTTTGGGGGGGCCTTTAGCAAGAAAATCACGGGATTGCACATACAAACTACCCGCAAAAACAATTTCAAAGAAAAAAAAACTACTCGCAAAAACAAGGAGTTCCATGTGTCAATCAACCATCCAAATCGAAAGAAAGAAAAACAGGATCCGTATAAGCATCTGAAGTTGCGGAGCTAACGAACCGAGGTTGGGGCTGTTTTCTTCGGACGGAAATAGAGGAAAGGGCGCCGCCGTCACCCGTCAGCCGTCAGCTCTAACGGGAGAGAAGAACGGCACGAATTGGCGGCGGTCGTGGGTCGGCTCGTCCCGAGGAGGAGAGCGCCGAATCGACCAACCAAAACCCTCGTCTCGTTCGCATCGCCACTTTTGGAGCAGGCGCACTGGGCATATGGGCTTGGTTAGAGTTGGGCCGCGTGCTATCTCTTTTGCAAATGGTTCATGGATTTTCAACAGAAAAAAAAATTGTTTTTTTAGGGGTAACCAAGCTTTACTAGTAAGCATGCACGTGCAACGCACGTCTCAAATAAAATAAGCTTACATGATATAATACTAAAATATTTTTTACAAAAAATTCAGATCGATACGAAATGTTATTATGTCACTCAAATTGTATTTTCAAAAATGTGGCATATTTCCGATCCAACACGTGTATTATAGTCTATAGTAAAAATACCTATTCTGAATCTAATTTTTATTTTAGTGAGTTCTTTTACCGAGCCATTTAAATGTGTCTTATGCACAACGATTAGAGTGTGTGTAACACACGATCCACAAACATGTCTTCGCATAAAATTCACTGTCACATAATAATTGTATTACAATTGTTACAAAAATATATTTGAAAAACCGCAACTAAGCATCTCTTGAAGGTTCATCTTTTGAAGAAATGAAGGTCCATCTATAGATGCGATCAATGATGCTTCGTTCAATGTATGGGATATTGTTTTGAGCTTCATTCTTTTCATACTTTAAAATATGCACCAAAAATTGCTTCCTCAGCTGAAAACCATCCTACATATGCATTATACAACATTGTTATGACAAGTTGCATGTGCAATGTGTATACAAATAAGCATGGTGTAAATACTCACCTTGGATTATGGGAAAACATAGTTTTCCATCGCACAGTGAGTGCATGTAGAAAACCAAATAACCGGACAGGGCACTGCATGTACGAAATAAACACGTAATGTGCGTCAAATGAATCAACTAATATTGTAATTAATGCGTTTAAAAGATTCATACCAGTGTGAGTTTGTTGGAGCAGCAGGAACTATGCATTCCCATTTAGAGATATCATCCTTGAATGCAGGGTTTGCAACTTCAAGCGCAAGTTTTAGGTTGTCGACCACAATTTTAAGTACATTATTCCCCAAAGTAGGTATTGATATCGGATCGAAAATTGAGACAACTTTTTTATTTTGATCCAACACAAACAATAAAAATGGCCCAAACAAATACCAAGACAATAAAATCTGCAATGATGAGATAGTTTAGAAATACATGAAATATTAATTAAGACCAAATAAAGCATTGTTAGAGATGAAAATTTAAAATATTACCGCATCACATTGTGAGATATGATAATCATTACTGTAGGGCCAGCTATGAAACAACTGTTTCAATGTAGCAATTTCCATTTTTTTTTCACGATGACTTGAGTCTCGTGCATAGTGGAACATCAACTTAAATAAGAATGAGAAAAATATTAGTGCAATGAGAAAAAAATGTAATATGTGATTATAGTAACTTACACAAAAGTTCAGATCAATATAGTGAGATGGAATGTCTTTGAGAAGCTGGACTTCATGTCGCGCTAGTATCCGCACAGCCATATTAAAGCAATGAATATCCATGTATTCATCATTGTTCAATATGTTTTTTATTTTCTCAAATTTAAGCTAATAAGGTACGGATCAGAGGTTTTCACCCATTTCCTGAATAAAGCTTGGTTACCCCTAAAAACCATTTAGGGGTAACCAAGCTTTATTCAGGAAATGCCACAGAAAGTGGGATACATCTCTGGTCATGGGGCCCCCTAAAAAAAATCTCTGGTCATAGGGACTAACGAACCAATTCAGGGGCGGAGCCAGAAATTTTGTGAAGCCTGGGCAAGTTTGAGCCTAACTGTATAATCTACAAAATTAAAATCAGGTGTTTGAATCAATTTTTTTACTTGATACCCTTCTTTTGGGAAGGGTCCGAAAGAACCGAGTTTCTAAAAATCTAAAAAAAATTGGGTTTTTTGCCTGAAAGTATTTTTCAAATATTGAATTAAAAATTCGGCCTTTTTGCCTGAAAGTATTAAAAAATGAATTCAAGTTCATTTATCAGAAGAATATATAGTATTTAACCCTTTGTATGCGCAAATCTCTTTGTGTTCTAGTGGTCATGTCAACGGACGTCAATCATTTCCCTAATGCGCGGGTTTGAGTCCTCTCTAATCCATCATGATTTTTTAAACGCTAATAACATCAAAAATTAAAAATCAGGTAGTCGATCCCGCATCATCGAAAGCATTTCCACCAGGCTAGGGGCTATGCTCTGTTGAAAATATGCATACATGTTCTATTTGACACTACCTAAATGTGTAGCAAAACAATTCAGTGTCTGACTAAATATACAGTAATCGGTTGGTCACAAAAAAATTGACCAGTAAAATAAACCTTGATTCAAATAAACAACATATAAAATAGCACCAAAATCCCAAACCACAAATCTACATTAATAATGAAGTGAAATTATGCACCTAGTTGTCATATAAATGTAGTTGTAAAACGAAATAATATATAACCTGAACGACCAACTCGAACTTCAAATTTTAAACACAAATAAGTCTACCAATCTCTAAAAGTTTGCAATCGCACCTAATCGTTGAAGGTGTGGACAAGATGCCGCTGGCAGATGAAGCAAGCAGGTTGTGGTATGGATCTGCTCCAGTTTAGCCCACCACCGGGCACACTTCAAACCCAGGCCAGCCTCCACTCGTCGTCGATCCGTCTCCGAGACCCATAGTGCCGCAGTCTGGAACAGGCGAGGTCTCTGGGGGTTGGGGCTATCGACCAATCGTGGTCCTTTTTTCTTTGAAAAAATCATGGTCTTTCTGGTCCGAAGTAAAAGAAGAACTGCTTGCTAGGCCGGTAGCCCAGTAGGCCTAGTTTTCATCTGACCCGCAACGTAAGGAAAAGGATGCCCATTAGCTGATTAGCCCAGCTGGCCTGGTAAAGCTCGATGTGTTGACGATTTTTACCTGTGTGACGGGGCCATCGTAGCCGGGAGCGTAGCCAGCGAGCCCGGGCAAGTGCCCAGGGTCGCCTGGCGCTGGCTCCGCCACTGAACCAAGTGTGTCGCCCCGGACCTAACGGAAATGCATACTTGGCTAATCTATGTGTCTCTACATTAACGGCACGACCTTCAAAAGTAAAATTACAATTAAAAGAAGAACATCTACTTCAAATCTCTGAAATGATGGTTTCATTGGTACCACGGCTGTTATTGTTGATTTCTCTGACTACTCCCTTGGAATCTGATGCAATAACCAGGTTGTGGATGTTGAGATCCTGGGCCAAAGCCAGCCCCTCCCGACATGCTATAGTCTCAAGAATTTCGGGGTCATCCACTCCTGCGATCACGAGGGCCGAGCTCCCCAAGTAGGCTCCCGATTCATCACGACAAACAGTTGCCACTGATCTTCCAAGTCCCTTCCGACAAGCGGCATCAACATGAACCTTTGCATGGCCCGGCGGTGGTGCTTTAGGGCGCTGGATGTTTACAGCAATCGTTGAGGCAGCTGGCTGATTTCGGTCTTGAGGTACCGCCAACATGCTTAGTTTCAAGTAGATATCTATTAATGAAACCATAGGTAGTTTGTGGGCTTTGGGAAACACCTTCATGAATAGCTTTGCGTCGCGCCACCCAAATAGCCCATAGGGTGATCGCAAGCCTCACAAATGAGTCATGTGATAATGAGTACATGAGAGTGAACAACCATTGTTTGGCTTTCGGTTCGGTGTTTGTTGCTAGGTTTTGAGCCAGCTCTTCGTCCACAAGAGCCCACGTGCATCTAGACACTGTGCATTCCAAAAGAGAGTGTCTCCATGAATCTAGAGCGCCGCAAATACCACATGTGCCTGTGACCCCTGACATCATTGGTTGGTGTAGAATGTTTAGATAATCTCCAAAGAAACATACAGACTTTCCCGAGGACTTCTGTTTTCCATAGTTTTTTCCAGTGCACTTCTTCGGTCGCCAAGTTGGAGGGACCAGTCCTATTTTCCAGCCATGCTTCATGTCTCTGTCTTGTACTAACCAGCATGCGATATGCAGATTTGACAGAGAAAATCCCGTTCTTTTCATAACTCCAGCTCCAGAAATCATCAACATTCATTGTGCATAGAGGGATGCCCAGAATGTTTTGCGCATCCATATTAAGGAAGGTCGCTTGGACTTTTTGTTTGTCCCACGTGGTAGTAGTCATATCAATAGATTCAGAGACATAGGCAAGTGGATCGTTACTCAAACAGCCATAAGACCTCTTCATCTCTTGTCTTGGCAACCAGTTGTCCTCCCAAACTCTTGTGCTCTGTCCATTGCCAATGCGACGAAACAGGCCCTGCAGGAGGATATATCTTCCTTCAGTTAGTGCTCTCTAGATTTGATTGGGCCGCTACCAAGTTGGGCATTGAGGATAGTGCCATTGGGGTAGTAAATACCTTTAAGTAAACGCGCACACATGATGTACGGATTCTGCAAAAGATGCCAGGCTTGCCTAGCGAGCATTGGGAGGTTAAACATCTCAAGATCCTTAAAGCCCAGACCTCCCATACCTTTCGGTTGAGTCATCTCCTTCCATGATACCCAATGAGGTTTTCTTTTTCCATCTTTGCTACCCCACCAAAACTTTCTAATGAGCTTGTTCAGATGTTCACACAACCCTCGAGGAAGTTTAAAACAAGACATTGAGAAGACTGGCACCGCCTGAGCTATTGATTTTACAAGTACTTCTTTGCCAGCCGAAGACATGGTTGTCTCAACCCACCCCTGGACTTTGCCCCATAATCTATCTTTAAGGTACTTGAAAGAACCATTCTTATTGTTGCCTATGTCAGACGGCATCCCAAGATATTTTTCATTGAGTGTTGGGTACATTCAAGATGGTCTTTATCTCAGCTCGAGTACTCTCCGGTACCCCCTTGCTAAAGTAAATTGAAGACTTCAAATTATTGATTCTCTTCCCTGAAGCCTGGCAATAGGATTCCAGGACTTGGTTCACCTCAGTAGCACCCATACCATTAGCCTTGAAAAACAGCAGGTTGTCATCAGCGAATAAGAGATGGTTAATTGGTGGTGCCAACGGTGCCACCTTTAACCCCTCTAAATTGGATGATTCACTTCTCGATTTTTAACAGGCACGACAGGCCCTTTGCTGCTATCAAGAACAAGTACGGGGATAGTGGGTCCCCCTGTATGATCCCTCTGGATGGTTTACAACCCTGAAGCTTCTTACCATTAAACAAGACAGAAAAATTAACTGTGGTAACAAGACTCATCACGATACTCACCTAGTGTCTCGAGAACCCTAGTTTTATCATGATGGCTTGTAAGTATTCCCACTCAACTCTATCATAGGCCTTCATCATATCGAGCTTTAGGGCACAGGATTGGTGTTTTTTGCTCTATTCTGTTTCATAAAATGTAGACATTCATAGGCCATGATAATATTGTCAGTAATCAATCTTCCAGATAAGAAAGCTGACTGTTCCTCTGAAATGATGTCTGGTAAGATTATCTTAAGCTTGTTTGATATCACCTTTGAAGCAATCTTATAAAATACATTGCATAAACTGATTGTCCGGAATTGGGACAAAAGTGTAGGAGTTTTCACCTTTGGAATGAGAACCAGTGTAGTTTCATTGATGCTCTCAGCTGACTCTTTTCCCTCTACAATTTTCAGAACCGCGTTGGTTACCTCATCACCGCAAACGTCCCAATGCCGCTGGAAGAAGTGAGCTGGAAAGCCGTCGGGGTCCGGTGCTTTCGTGGGATACATTTGAAATAATGCAGTCTTGACTTCCTGGCCGGTATATAGGGCATTTAAACTCTCGTTCAACGCCTCCGTAACCTTTCTTGGCCCAGTTTCTAGGACCCGGTCCATGCCATGAACCTCTTCAGATGTATACATCTCTTTATAGAAATCTGTGGCCATTGCTTCCATCTCGTCATTGTCAGTGGTCATCTGCCCATCTGGTCGCTGGAGCGTTTTTATCTGGTTCTTGCTCCTACGCCTGGTTCTTGCTCCTACGTCTGCTAGCCCGGAGGTGAAAAAAATAAGTGTTTTTATCCCCATGCATTATCCACTCAACTCTGGCTCTTTGGCGCCACAAAATCTCTTCGCGATGGAAAAGTTCTACCAAATTATCCACAATCTTTATTTCAGCCGAAGATAGACCAGATCGACCTCGGGAATCCCGCATCTCCTATAGCTGACGCTGAAGCTGGTGAATCTACATGTGGATGTTTCCAAAGTGAACCTAATCCCAATGCGACAAATCACCTGCTAGATTCATGAGTTTGTCCCCCACCCGCGCCGCCAATCACTCGGAAATTGAGCCCACCCCGCATGCACAACATCCACCAAGGCTGGGTCACGCTCCCAACACAGCTCATATTTAAATTTGCGAGGGGCTCGTCTGCATGCATGCATGTCTTTTAGCTTCAGGTAGATAGGTACGTTTTGTGCTCAGTAATTACATCCGGGAAAGCAACACACCACGCCATATTTGCTACTCCCTCCGTCCGGTAAAGAGTGAACGTTTGACTTAAAAATTTGTCCACAAAAGAGTGTACTTCTATCTTCCCAATGCACTTTAAAGTAGAAAAACTACTTTTCTCTCATCACACGGTAATCAAGAACAATAACAAGCTACACATGGTCTTCTTAATTTCTACATGCACTTAGCTCATTGGGGGTTGGTTAATTAAAGAGGGGAGAGATGATTACTTGCACTTTTCCATTGCATTTTTTACTTCACTCCATAATTTGTCCTAAAATCTCTAGATGTTCACTCTTCACCGGACGGAGGGAGTACACTTCTGTCAAGCCGTACTTTAGGGAACGTCCCTCCTGAAACTTTCTTCTCAAATGTCCAATTCCTCCCGGTATAGCCTATATCAGTCAAGCCACACGTGTCCAGCGCATTGTGAAAGGCATCCATCTGAGCTTGGCTTCGATCACCAACACCATCATGTTCATGAGCGTGGAGTACCTCATTAAAATCGCCCATCACTACCTAGGGTAGGTTGCTAGAGCCAACGACCCCCCTGGGCGTATCCCACGTTTTATAGCGTTAGTTAACTTGTGCTTCACCATAGACGAAGGTTGCTCTGAATTTTGTGTGAACCATCTTGATATGTCTCCAACGTATCTACTTTTCCAAACACTTTTGCCCTTGTTTTGGACTCTAACTTGCATGATTTGAATGGAACTAACCCGGACTGATGCTGTTTTCAGCAGAATTGCAATGGTGTTGTTTTTGTGCAGAAATAAAAAGTTCTCGGAATGACATGAAAATCCACGGAGAATTGTTTTGGAAAATATAAAAAAATTATGCGGAAATATCTATGTCAGGGGGCCCACACCCTGTCCACGAGGGTGGGGGCGCGCCCCCTCCCCCTGGGCGCGCCCCCTGCCTGGTGGGCCCCCTGATGCTCCACCGACGTACCCCCGGACTCCATATATTCACTTTCGGGGAGAAAAAAATCAGAGAGAAATAATTATCGCATTTTACGATACAGAGCCGCCGTCAAGCCCTAATCTCTCTCGGGAGGGCTGATTTGGAGTTTGTTCGGGGCTCCGGAGAGTGGAGATCGTCGCTATCGTCATCATCAACCTTCCTCCATCACCAATTCCATGATGCTCACCGTCATGCATGAGTAATTTCATCGTAGGCTTGCTGGACGGTGATGGGTTGGATGAGACTTACCATGTAATCGAGTTAGTTTTGTTAGGGTTTGATCCCTAGTATCTGATACGTCTCCAACGTATCTATAATTTTTTATTTTTCCATGCTATTATTTATGATGTTTTGGATGTTTAATGGGCTTTGTTATACACTTTTATATTATTTTTGGGACTAACCTACTAACCCAAAGACCCAGTCCAGATTGCTGTTTTTTGCCTGTTTTAGGGTTTTACAGAAAAGGAATATAAAACGGAGTCCAAACGGAATGAAACCTTCGGGAGAGATATTTTTTGAGCAAAATACGCACGGGAGACTTGAGAATCACGGAGTAGGGCTGACGTGGCATCCACGAGGGTGGGGGCGCCCCCCCCTATAGGGTGCGCCCCTGCCTCGTGGGCACCTCGCCTGGCCCCCGGTGCCCTCCTTCGTCCTATATATACCTACGTACCCCGAAACTATCAGAACAACAGAGAAAACCCTAGTTCCACCGCCGCAACCTTCAGTTCCCGTGAGATTCCATCTTGGGGCCTGTTCCGGAGGTCCGCCGGAGGGGGGATCTACCACGGAGTGCTTCTACATCATCATCATCGCCTCACCATGAGTTGTGAGTAGTTTACCACAAACCTTCGGGTCCATATCTAGTATCTAGATGGCTTCTTTTCTCTCTTTGGATCTCAATACCAAGTTCTCCTCGGTCTTCGAGGAGATCTATTCGATGTAATCTCTTTTTGTGGTGTGTTTGTCGATATCCGATGAATTGTAGGTTTATGATCAAGATTATCTATGAGAAATATTTGGTTCTTTTCTGAAGTCTTTATGTATGATTATAATATCCCTGCAAGTCTCTTCGAATTATTGGTTTGGTTTGGCCTACTAGATCTATAGTTCTTGCAATGGGAGAAGTGCTTGGCTTTGGGTTCAATCTTGCGGTGTCCTTTCCCAATGACAGTAGGGGCAGCAAGGCACATATTATATTGTTGCCATCGAGGATAAAAAGATGGGGTTTATATCATATTGCTTGAGTTTATCCCTCTACATCATGTCATCTTGCTTAAGGTGTTACTTTGTTCTTATGAACTTAATACTCTAGATGCATGCTGGATAGCGGTCGATGTGTGGAGTAATAGTAGTAGATGCAGAATCGTTTCGGTCTACTTGTTTCGGACGTGATGCCTATATATAATGATCATGCCTAGATAGTCTCATAAGTATTCGCTTTTCTATCAATTGCTCGACAATAATTTGTTTACCCGCCGTAGAATTCTGCTATCATGAGAGAAGCCACTAGAGAAACCTATGGCCCCCGGGTCTATTCTCAACATATCAATCTACAATCTACTTTACTTTTCCGCTTTTACTTTCTGTTCTTATATCCAAAAATACCAAAAATATCAAACTATCCTATCTATCATATCTCACATTCGTAAGTGACCGTAAAGGGATTGACAACCCCTTATCGCGTTGGCTGCGGAGTTCTTATTTGTTTGTGCAGGTGCGAGGGACTTGCACGTGGTCTCCTACTGGATTGATACCTTGGTTCTCAAAAACTGAGGGAAATGCTTACGCTACTGTGCTGCATCACCCTTTCCTCTTCGAGGGAATACAACGCAAGCTCGAGAAGTAGCAAGAAGAATTTTTGGCGCCGTTGCCGGGGAGGCTTACGCAAAAGTCATATACCAAGTACCTATCACAAACCCTTATCCTTCGCATTACATTTTTTGCCTCTCGTTTTTCTCTCCCCCACTTCACCCTTGCTGTTTTATTTGCTCTTCTTTTGTCGTGTGTTTATCGTTCGCTTGCTTATTGTTTGCTTGTGTGTTGGATTGCTTGCTTGTCACTATGGCTCAGAACAATACCAAATTGTGTGACTTCTCCAATACCAACAATAATGATTTTATTAGCACTTTGATTGCTCCTATTACCGATGCTGAATCTTGTGAGATCAATGCTGCTCTGTTGAATCTTGTCATGAAAGATCAATTTTCCGTCCTTCCTAGTGAAGATGCCGCTACCCATCTAAATAACTTTGTTGATTTGTGTGATATGCAAAAGAAAGGGATACGGATAACGATATTGTTAAATTGAAGTTATTTCCGTTTTCACTTAGAGATCGTGCTAAAACTTGGTTTTCCTCTTTGCCTAGAAATAGTATTGATTCTTGGAATAAGTGCAAAGATGCTTTTATGTCTAAGTATGTCCCTCCTGCTAAGATCATCTCTCTTGGAAACGATATTATGAACTTTAAGCAACTAGATCATGAGCATGTTGCACAAGCTATACCACCTAAGCATGATATCAATGAGTCTCTCAAAGCCATGAGAATTTCCATTGATGAATGCAAAGAAAGGACCGCTAGGATGCGTGCTAAAAGAGAGAATTATATAAAAGCATGTTCTTCTATTAGATCCTTGTTTTCTAGTATGAATCTTGATAAAGATGGGATTGGAGATGAGTCTACTTTTATTAAAAGGTGTCCCAATGATTCGGAGTTTTTAGATCTTGAGGCTAAAATTGTTAAAAGTGGGATTGAAGAGATTAAAACTTTGCATAGTGATGAACCCACTACTTTGGATTTCAAGGGATTCAATTATGATAATTTCTCTTTGATTCATTGTATTTCCTTGTTGCAATCCATACTAAACTCTCCGCATGCTTATAGTCAAAATAAAGCATTTACCAAACATATAGTTGATGCTTTGATGCAATCTTATGAAGAAAAACTTGAATTAGAAGTTTCTATCCCTAGAAAGCTTTATGATGAGTGGGAACCTACTATTAAAATAAAAATGAAAGATCATGAATGCTTTGCTTTGTGTGATTTGGGTGCAAGTGTTTCCACTATCCCAAAAACTTTGTGTGATTTGTTAGGTTTCCATGAGCTTGATGATTGTTCTTTAAATTTGTATCTTGCGGATTCTACCATTAAGAAACCTATGGGAAGGATTAATGATGTTCTTATTGTTGCCAATAGGAATTATGTGCCTGTAGATTTCATTGTTCTTGATATAGATTGCAATCATTCATGTCCTATTATTCTTGGTAGACCTTTCCTTAGAACGATTGGTGCAATTATTGATATGAAGGAAGGAAATATTAGATTCCAATTTCCGTTAAGGAAAGGCATGGTACACTTTCCTAGAAAGAAAATTAAATTACAATAGGAATCTATTATGAGAGCCACTTATCGATTGCCTTCCAAAGATGGCAATACGTAGATCTATCCATGTATCGTGCCTAGCTAGGGGCGTTAAACGATAGCGCTTGTTGGGAGGCAACCCAATTTTTTATTTTTTGTTTTTGCTTCTGTTTAGGAATAAATATCTGTTTAGATGTGTTTTTGTGTTTTAATTAGTGTTTGTGTCAAGTAGAACCTTTGGGAAGACTTGTGTGAAGTTTATATGATCTTGCTGTGAAAAACAGAATCGTTAGCGCTCGCTAGAATGGTCACCAGATTTTACTGGAGTGTGCTATTTAGTTGATTCATTTTGCAGATGATTAGTAGACAAATTCCTCACATTTACCAATTTATTTCAATTTTTTGGAGTTACAGAAGTATGTGAAAGTTATAGATTACTACAGACTGTTCTGTTTTTGACAGATTCTGTTTTTCGTGTGTTGTTTGCTTATTTTGATGAATCTATGAGTAGTATTGGGGAGTATGAATCATAGAGATGTTGGAATACAGTAGGTTTAACACCAATATAAACAAAGAATGAGTTCATTACAATACCTTTGAGTAGTGGTTTGTTTTCTTATACTAACGGAGCTCACGAGATTTTTTGTCTAAGTTTTGTGTTGTGAAGTTTTCAAGTTTTGAGTATTGCTTTGATGGACTATGGAACAAAGAGTGGAAAGAGCCTAAGCTTGGGGATGCCCAAGGCACCCCAAGGTAAAATTCAAGGACAACCAAAAGCCTAAGCTTGGGGATGCCCCGGGAAGGCATCCCCTCTTTCGTCTTCATCTATTGGTAACTATACTCGGAGCTATATTTTTATTCACCACATGATATGTGTTTTACTTTGTAATGCCCAGGATGGGACTATACCTCCTACGTGTCGAGGCACGACTTAAAGGTATAAGCCCATCCTAGAATGATCTCAAGTTTGGTATCTTTGCACGACTCATGTAAAAGAGGGATTAAAATGCAAAAGGAGATAGTTGGCTTACACTCGCCACTTCACACAATACAATACATAAGCAATACATCATTCAAAACATCACAACCCGACTATGGGTGAAGATCCAAAGAAAGATACCAAAACAACATAAAGCCACAGCTCAGGATCGAATCCTAGTAGAAACCACTACTGATCGTCGAAACGTCACAAGAAAACAGCCACGATCTTCATCGGACTCCCGGGTGAAGAACTGATCCAGCTCCTGCATCAAACTCGGCTGAACCTGCATCTGGTGTGGTGAAGTAACTGTGAGCCACAGAGGACTCAGCAATCCCGTTCCCGGGTAACAAGACTATTTAAGCCTTGGGTGAGGAACAAGGCTGGAGAAAGAATAAGAGGTGAAGGAACAACAAGAGTCTGCAGCAGCAACTAGCACTAACTTACGCAAAGGAGAGCGAGAAGAGAAGTGCCTCGGTCGAAAGATGATCACGAAGTGATCCTAACTAAAGCCGGTCAAACATAACCCCACCGTGTTCAACTCCCGAATCCCTATTCGGAAATTGACAGTCACGGTACACACGCTGGTAGTGCATTGGAAACATTGTGTCAAGTTTTCTACAACCGGATATTAACAAGCTCCCATCTGCCACATAATCGCGGGCACGGCTTTCGAAAGTTCAAACCCTGCAGGGGTGTTCCAACTTGACCCATTACAAGCCCACGATCCGCGGAGTCGCAACTCCATATGTGGGAAGACCCGAGTATTCTCGGAATCCCGTGCTCAAGTTAAACCGAACTAAGGTAAGGCTAATCCAGCAAATCCCCCCGGCGTGTCAACACCCTGATAGTAGCCGCGCGTATCTAAGTCTCAGGACACGACCGGATGGACGATTCTACGGGTGGATACCAGATACCTCGGGTTGCCCCAAGGCGGCCCCGCAGAACCCCCGTTTGGGACCAACACCATCAGCACTGGCCCCCCCCCTGCTATGTAGAATTAAGAACCCGAGGGTGCGACCCCCTATGCAAATTTAATTAATTAATTAAGTTGTTATTATGAGGCAAATAGTACCAAATGTTGGGACTTGCTGGAAAAGACTTAGCACTTAGCGGTTTATCAAGGGGGTCCCATACACCCCAACCGTGTTAGGAACGCATAATCAAGGAACATAACACCGGTTTATACGGTTCCTAACGGCATGAGTGGAACAAAACACCAAGCAAAAGGCTTAGCCTTCCACCCTTGCCAATATATAGATGATTTCATTTTTAAGCATATATATAGTGTGATATAACCCAACCAAACTTCAACATGAAGCAAGCATCTTCAATCTTCACCTGCAACTAACAATGCTATAAGAGGGGCTGAGCGAAGCGTACTTAGCCAAGCAACGGTTTGCATAGGTAGGTTGGTTAAACAGGGCAATGGTTACAAGTAGGAGGCTGACAAGAAAACATGGGCATCGAGGCAAAACTATAGAGCGGAACTACTAGCAATAGGCAAAGATAGTAATGGTATCCGGGTTCGATCATCTTGCCTGGGATTCCACAAGGGAGAAGAACGGATCCACGAAGAAGACGGAGCAACAGTCGAGCGGAACCTCACAACTCCAGAACGAAACCGAAGCTAACAAGAGAAGCAACCGGAAAGAAAGAAACAACACGGTAAACATACAAGCATAAACATGGCACGATGCACATTCAAGTATGATGCATGTCCGGTTTAAATATGCAAGGCATGGCAAAGTGCACAAACAAATCTACAAGTTAAGTGGAGATCAACATGCAACGAGTTGCATATTGACGAAACACCACATTTTAATTATTTAGTTGACTCTCGTTATTAACAAGACAAGATTAAATGTTTTTAACATGGCAAGAGGTGAAGCATAAAGAAACTACACTATTTAGGCAATTTAAATGAGGCCGGAAATAACAACAACATATCCGGAAAATCCCCATGAGCATGTTTAATAATTATAAAGCAACAACAATTAAGCATTTAGTGTTGTTAACATGATGCGGATGACATGAACAAGTTTATGCAAGTTTATTAAAAGTTGACATGAAAAGATATGAAGTATTGTCACCGTGGTGGAATGAAAGGGTGCCATGGCAACGATCCGAAAATGATGCAACGGCAACATATCGGTGCCGGTAACTCGGTGAGAGACCGGTGCAAAAGGTAAGATGGCGTGAGCGAGTCAAACGAGATGAAAGGTGGGCGATCCCGTTACCGGGTTCCCACGAGTCGGTGGCGAGACAACCGAGGAACACGACAAAAAGGTCGGAACGGGCACGATGCACACAAGGAAACATTTCATACAACACAACAAACATCTCACGGGTCATCCACGGGGTCGTCTCGGTATACCTTCGAAGCGTGCATTTCGGGGCGGTTCGAGACGTCGAGGGACGTAGTGGAAGTAGAGGAAGTAGTCGTTCACATCCCGTTCGGAGAGGTACTAGTCACGTCGTGGAACTTGCCGGTCTCGGTCTTGTCGACGGTAGTGGTACTCGGGTCGTAGAGGTACTTGAACGTATCGGAGAGGAACTTGAGCCGTAGTGGTACGTGTCGTCGAGGTACTTGCCGTAGAGGTACACGGGGCGACGGTAGACGTTCGGGCGACGGTAGTCGTTCGGGCCGTAGATGTACTCGGTCGTCGTGGTACACGTTTGTAGATGTTCATCCGTCATGTCGTGGTACTTGGCGAGTCATCGTGTAGTCGTGTAGGTGTTCCCGTTCGTAGAGGTACATGCCATCGGAGGGTACTTGGGGTCTCCGAGTAGTCGTACTCGTACGTCGTGGTACTTGGTCGTGGTTCGTAGGCGTACACGTTCTCTGTCAGGGAACACAAACAACACAAAACAAAACAAAAAAACTACAGCACGGAGACAAGGCCACGGCAGCAGCAAACAAGACGGTCTCGGACACGGCGAGGAGGGGCCATGGGGCGATGCGGTCCGGCGCTGGAGAACGGGACGGCGGAGGGAGGCCGGCTGCGGGGTGTTCCGGGCCGAAGGGCGCGGTTGCCCGGGCTCCCACCTGGAGACGGAGCCGCTGGGGGGCTGCAGGGGCGCGGGCGCAGAGAGGAGGATGGCCGCGGTGGTCGATGGCGCTGGGGAAGACGAGGCAGGGGCGGCAGCTCCTGGTCGAGGAGGCCGCACGGCCATGGCGCAGGGAGGCGCTGGAAGGAGCTCGCGGACGGAGCAGAGGGCGCTCGGGGCCGCGGGTCCTGGCCGGCCGGAGGGAGCGGCGGGCGTAGCCGCTGCGGCCCGAGGCCCCTGGCGCGGGAGGGCCGGCGAGGACGGACTGGAGGGCCGAGGCACACGGGGCGGAGAGGCTGGCGATGGCTTGAGGCAGCAGGGCGATCCGGCTGGCTGGCCGCGGCCTCGAGCGGAGAAGGGGCGAGGCACACGGGAGGGCGACGGGGCGCTGGGAACGAGGAGAAAAAGGGGGGGTCGACGAGGGGCGCTCAAGTCCTGCGGGCGAACGAGAGGATGCGGGATGAGCGAGGAGAGGGAGAGGGAATCGGGATCGGGCGACGGGGCACGAGGGTTTGAGTCTCCTGGCGACGGAGGGAGGAAAACGGAGGGAGGAGCTGCTGGCTAGGGTTAGGAGGTGAGGGAGGAACTGGGTCGAATGGGCCTAAGGGGGGCCGAGGCGCCCTGGGCCAAGGAGGGCCGCGGCTGGGATGAGGCCTGAGGCCAGCTGCTCTTCTGCTTACCCAAAAACAGAAGAAACGAAAGAAGGGGAAAAAACAAGAAGAGAGAAAAAGAAAGGAAGGATAGAGACAGAATTTGGGCATGAGGTAAAATTCCCTGGGCTCATAAAAATGTCAGGAATTTAAATAAAATAGAAGGAGGGTTTTTGGAAGAACCCCGATGCGACGGAAAGAAATTAGAGGGAGGTTTGACGGTGAAACTTGAATTAAAGAGGCATGGAGAATATTGCAAGTGGGTTGCGGGTAATTCCAAAGAAATGGAATATTATTATATAGCTCCCTAAAATAACGAGAGACTTTTATATGTTATAAAGAGAAGTCACCTTCCCTCGATTTAAATGGACCGAAGGTCCACACGATTTATTTGGTTGAGATGCAAAATAAAATATGACATGATGGCATGATGACATGATGCAATGCAAAAAAATAAATAAAGCAAGCACAAAGAACACACGGGAGACCCCGGAACATCTGGAATCTTCTGGTATCTTCTGGGACGTCGGTCTTCGGGCGTCACATACTTGGAGCGTCATGTATAATTTGAGTCTTTGCTTGTTAGTTTGCCACAATGATCCTTGCTGGACACACCTTTTTGAGAGAGATAAATATGGCCTAGGAATTGTTAGAACACTCTATGTGCTTCACTTATATCTTCTGAGTTGAATAGTTTTTGCTCTAGTGCTTCACTTACATCTTTTAGAGCACGGTGGTAATTATATTTTGTAGAAATTGTTGATCTCTCATGCTTCACTTATATCCTTTTGAGAGTCTATTAAAATAGCATGGTAATGTGCTTTGGCTATAAAACTAGCCTTTACATGATAGGCATCAAAATCAATGTAGTAAAAACTTTCATACTAAGTGCATTGAATATGATGAGAAGTTGGATTCTTGATAATTGTTTTGAGATATGAGGATAGTGATATTAGAGTCATGCTAGTGGAGTTATTATGAAATTGAGAAATACTTGTGTTAAAGTTAGTGATTCCCGTAGCATGCACATATGGTGAACCGCTATGTGACGAAGTTAGAGCATGAGGTATTCGTAGAGTGTCATCCTTTGTGTGGAGGTCGGGGGCGCGCGATGGTTAACTCCTACCAACCTCCCCCTAGGAGCATGCGTTGATTGCTTTGTTTTGACGACTCGTAAATTTTTGCAATAAGTATATGAGTTCTTATGACTAATGTTGAGTCCATGGATTATACGCACTCTCACCCTTCCACCATTGCTAGCCTCTCTTGTACCGCGCAACTTTCACCAGTACCATACACCCACTATATACCTTCCTCAAAACAGCCACCATATATCTTCCTCAAAACAGCCACCATACCTACCTATCATGGCATTTCCATAGCCATTCCGAGATATATTGCCATGCAACTTTCCACCGTTCCGTTCATATGACACGCTTCATATTGTCATATTGCCATGCATGATCATGTAGTTGACATCGTATTTGTGGCAAAGCCACCATGCATAATTTTTCATACATGTCACTCTTGATTCATTGCACATCCCGGTACACCACCGGAGGCATTCATATAGAGTCATACTTTGTTCTAGTATCGAGTTGTAATATCGAGTTGTAATGAAAGTGTGATGATCATCATTATTAGAGCATTGTCCCAAGTGAGGAAAGGCCGAACAAAAGAAAAGGCCCCTCCAAAAAAAGAGAAAAAAGGGGACAATTGCTACTATCTTTTTCCACACTTGTGCTTCAAAGTAGCACCATGTTCTTCATGATAGAGAGTCTCATGTTTAGTCACTTTCATATACTAGTGGGAATTTTCATTATAGAACTTGGCTTGTATATTCCAACGATGGGCTTCCTCAAATGCCCTACGTCTTCATGAGCAAGCAAGTTGGATGCACACCCACTTAGTTTCTTTTGTTGAGCTTTCATACATTTTTAGCTCTAGTGCATCCGTTGCATGGCAATCCCTACTCACTCACATTGATATCTATTGATGGGCATCTCCATAGCCCGTTGATACGCCTAGTCGATGTGAGACTATCTCCCTCCTTTTTGTCTTCTCCACAACCACCACTCTATTCCACATAATGCTATATCCATGGCTCACGCTCATGTATTGCGTGAAAGTTGAAAGGTTTGAAAGAATAGAGTATGAAAACAAGTACTTGGCTGAAACCGGGGTTGTGCATGATATGAATATTTTGTGTGATGAAGAGGGAGCATAGCCAGACTATATGATTTTGTAGGGATAACTTTCTTTAGCCATAGTATTTTGAGAAGACATGATTGCTTTGTTAGTATGCTTGAAGTATTATTATTTCTTATGTCAATATAGACTTTTGTCTTGAATCTTTCAGATCTGAACATTCATGCCACAGTTAAGAGAATTACATTGAAAACTATTTTGGTTAGCATTCCACATCAAAAATTCTGTTTTTATCATTTACCTACTCGAGGACGAGCAGGAATCAAGCTTGGGGATGCTTGATACGTCTCCAACGTATCTATAATTTTTTATTGTTCCATGCTATTATTTATGATGTTTTGGATGTTTAATGGGCTTTGTTATAGACTTTTATATTATTTTTGGGACTAACCTACTAACCCATAGGCCCAGTCTAGATTGTTGTTTTTTTGCCTATTTTAGGGCTTTACAGAAAAGAAATATCAAACGGAGTCCAAACAGAATGAAACCTTCGGGAGAGATATTTTTGGAGAAAAATACGCACGGGAGACTTGAGAACCACGGAGTAGGGCTGACGTGGCGTCCACGAGGGTGGGGGCGCCCCCCCTATAGGGCGCGCCCCCTGCCTCGTGGGCACCTCGTCTGGCCCCCGGTGCCCTCCTTCCTCCTATATATACCTACATACCCCGAAACTATCAGAAGAGGAGAGAAAACCCTAGTTCCACCGCCGCAACCTTCTGTCCCCGTGATATCCCATCTTGGGGCCTGTTCCGGAGCTCCGCCGGAGGGGGGATCTACCACGGAGTGCTTCTACATCATCATCATCGCCTCACCATGAGTTGTGAGTAGTTTACCATAGACCTTCAGGTCCATAGCTAGTATCTAGATGGCTTCTTTTCTCTCTTTGCATCTCAATACCAAGTTCTCCTCGGTCTTCGAGGAGATCTATTCCATGTAATCTCTTTTTGCTGTGAGTTTGTCGAGATCCGATGAATTGTGGGTTTTGATCAAGATTATCTATGAGAAATATTTGGTTCTTTTCCGAACTCTTTATGTATGATTATAATATCCTTGCAAGTCTCTTCGAATTATTGGTTTGGTTTGGCCTACTAAATCTATAGTTCTTGCAATGGGAGAAGTGCTTGGCTTTGGGTTCAATCTTGTGGTGTCCTTTTGTTGGGGAACGTAGCAGAATTCAAAAATTTTCCTACGCTTGACCAAGATCAATCTAAGGAGTCATCTAGCAACGAGCATAAAGGAGTGCATCTACATACCCTTTGTAGATCGCGTGCGGAAGCGTTCGAAGGAACGTGGATGATGGAGTCGTACTCTTCGTGATCCTCGTCACCGATGATCCCAGTGCCGAACGGACGGCACCTCCACGTTCAACACACGTACGGTACAACGACGTCTCCTCCTTCTTGATCCAGCAAGGGCGGAGGAGAGGTTGATGAAGATCCAGCAGCACGACAGCGTGGTGGTGGATGCAACGGGAAAAGCTGCAGGGCTTCGCCGACGCCCTGCGAGAGGAGTTGGAGGTGTGACGGGGGGAGAGGCGCCAGAGGCTTGGGGTGCGGCTGCCCTCTCTCTCCCCACTATATATAGGGGGGCAGGGGGGGCGCCGGCCCTAGGAGATGCAATCTCCTAGGGGGACGGCGGCCAGGGGGGAGAACTTGCCCCCCAAGGCATAGGGGGCGCCCCCACCCCCTAGGGTTTCAACCCTAGGTGCAAGGAGGGGGGCCCATGTGGGTGCGCCAGCCCACTAGGGGCTGGCCCCCTTCCCCTTGCGGCCCACGGGGCCCTTCGGGATGGGTGGCCCCACCCGGTGGACCCCCGGGACCCCTGCGGTGGTCCCGGGACACTCCCGGTGACCCCCGGAATTATCCCGATGGCCGAAACTGGACTTCCTATATATCATTCTTTACCTCCGAACCATTCCGGAGCTCCTACGTCCAGGATCTCATCCGGGACTCCGAACAACATTCGGGTTTCCGTGTGCATGTATCTCTACAACCCTAGCGTCACCGAACCTTAAGTGTGTAGACCCTACGGGTTCAGGAGACACGCAGACATGACCGAGATGACTCTCCGGTCAATAACCAACAATGGGATCTGGATACCCATGTTGGTTCCCAAGTGTTTCTCGATGATCTCATCGGATGAACCATTGTGTCAAGGATTCACTCAATCCCGTATGTTATTCCCTTTGTCTATCGGCACGGTACTTGCCCGATATTCGATCGTCGGTATGCCCGATAGCTTGTTCAATCTCGTCATGGCAAGTCTCTTTACTCGTTCCGTAATCCATCATCCCGTGACTAACTCCTTAGTCACTTTGAGCTCATTATGATGATGTCTTACCGAGTGGGCCCAGAGATACCTCTCCGTCATACGGAGTGACAATATCCCAGTCTTGGTTCGTATCAACTCAATAGACACTTTCGGAGATACCCGTTGCATACCTTTATAGCCACCCAGTTACATTGTGACATTTGGCACACCCAAAGTATTCCTACGGTATCCAGGAGTTGCACAACCTCATGGTCCAAGGAACAAATACTTGACACTAGAAAAGCTTAAGCATTACGAACTATACGATCTCGTGCTAGGCTTAGGAATGGGTCGTGTCCATCACATCATTCTCCTAATGATGTGATCCCGTTATCAATGACATCCTATGTCCATGGTCAGGAAACGTGACCATCTGTTGATCAACGAGCTAGTAACTAGAGGCTTACCAGGGACACGTTGTGGTCTATGTATTCACACATGTATCGCTGTTTCCGTACAATACAATTCAAGCATGAATAACAGACAATTATCATGAACAAGGAAATATAATAATAACCCTTTTATTATTGCCTCTAGGGCATATTTCCAACAGTCTCCCACTTGCACTAGAGTCAATAATCTAGTTACATTGTGATGAATCGAACACCCATAGAGTTCTGGTGTTGATCATGTTTTGCCCGTGGAAGAGGTTTAGTCAACGGGTCTGCGACATTCAGATCCGTATGCACTTTACAAATATCTATGTCTCCATCTTGAACATAATTCCGGATGGAGTTGAAACGGCGCTTGATGTGCTTGATCTTCTTGTGAAACCTGGGCTCCTTGGCAATGGCAATAACTCCAGTGTTGTCACAGAAGAGAGTCATCGGGCTTGACGCGCTTGGAATGACTCCTAGGTCGGTCATGAACTCCTTCATCCAGACTCCTTCTTGTGCTGCTTCGCAAGCAGCTATGTACTCCGCTTCACATGTAGAATGTGCCACGACGCTCTGCTTGCAACTGCACCAGCTGACTGCTCCACCATTCAAAATATACACGTATCCGGTTTGTGACTTAGAATCATCCAGATCTGTGTCGAAGCTAGCATCGACGTAACCCTTTACGACGAGCTCTTCGTCACCTCCATAAACGAGAAACATGTCCTTAGTACTCTTCAGGTACTTTAGGATGTTCTTGACCGCTGTCCAGTGTTCCATACCGGGATCACTTTGGTACCTCCCTACCAAACTTATGGCAAGGTTCACATCAGGTCTGGTACACAGCATGGCATACATGATAGAACCTATGGCCGAGGCATAGGGAATGACACTCATCTTTTCTCTATCTTCTGCCGTGGTCGGGGACTGAGCCGTGCTCAATCTCATACCTTGCAAAACATGCAAGAACCCCTTCTTGGACTGATCCATATTGAACTTCTTCAATATCTTGTCAAGGTATGTGCTTTGTGAAAGACCAATGAGGCGTCTTGATCTATCTCTATAGATTTTGATGCCTAATATGTAAGCAGCTACTCCAAGCTCCTTCATTGAAAAACTCTTATTCAAGTAGGCCTTTATGCTCTCCAAGAATTCTATATCATTTCCCATCAGCAATATGTCATCCACATAAGAAATGCTACAGAGGTCCCACTCACTTTCTTGTAGATACAGGCTTCTCCCCAAGTCTGTATAAAGCCAAACGCTTTGATCACATCATTAAAGCGAATATTCCAACTCCGAGATGCTTGCACCAGCCCGTAGATCGAGCGCTGGAGCTTGCATACCTTGTTAGCATTCTCTGGATCGACAAAACCTTTCGGCTGCATCATATACAGCTCTTCCTTGAGGAAACCATTAAGGAATGCCATTTTGACGTCCATTTGCCATATCTCATAATCATAGAATGCGACAGTTGCTAACATGATTCGGACTGACTTCAGCATCGCTACGAGAGAGAAAGTCTCATCGTAGTCAATCCCTTGAACTTGTCGATAACCCTTAGCGACAAGCCGAGCCTTATAGATGGTCACATTACCATCCGCGTTTATCTTCTTCTTAAATATCCATTTATTCTCTATGGCGTGCCTATCATCGGGCAAGTCCACCAAAGTCCATACTTTGTTTTCATACATGGATTCTATCTCGGATTTCATGGCTCCAAGCCATTTATTGGAATCCGGGCCCGCCATCGCTTCTTCATAGTTCGAAGGCTCAGCATTGTCTAACAACATGATTTCCATGACAGGGTTGCCGTACCACTCTGGTGCGGAACGTGTCCTTGTGGACCTTCGAAGTTCAGTAGTAACTTGATCTGTTTCTTCATGATCATCATCATTAACTTCCTCCCTTGTCGGTGCAGGCTCTTGAGGAACAATTTCCTGCGTTGCGCTACTTTTCCGGTTCGGGAGGGGTGACTGTCACCTCATCAAGTTCTACTTTCCTCCCACTCACTTCTTTCGAGAGAAACTCTTTCTCTAGAAAGGATCCATTCTTGGCAACAAAGACCTTGCCTTCGGATCTGTGGTAGAAGGTGTACCCAGTCGTTTCCTTTGGGTATCCTATGAAGACGCATTTTTTCGATTTGGGTTCGAGCTTCTCAGGTTGAAGTTTCTTAACATAAGCATCGCAACCCCAAACTTTTAGAAACGACAGCTTAGGTTTCTTGCCAAACCAAAGTTCATACGGTGTCGTCTCAACGGATTTCGACGGAGCCCTATTTAAAGTGAATGCGGCAGTCTCTAAAGCATAACCCCAAAAAGATAGCGGTAAGTCGGTGAGAGACATCATAGATCGCACCATGTCCAACAGAGTACGATTTCGACGTTCGGACACACCATTACGCTGAGGTGTTCCGGGCGGTGTCAATTGTGAAACAATTCCACAGTTCCTAAGGTGCGTGCCAAATTCATGACTTAAATATTCACCCCCACGATCCGATCGCAAGAACTTTATTTTTCTGTCACGTTGATTCTCAACCTCATTCTAAAATTCCTTGAACTTTTCAAAGGTCTCAGACTTGTGCTTCATCAAGTAGATATACCCATATCTACTTAAGTCATCTGTGAGGGTGAGAACATAACGATAGCCTCCGCGAGCCTCAACACTCATTGGACCGCACACATCGGTATGTATGATTTCCAATAAGTTGGTTGCTCGCTCCATTGTTCCGGAGAACGGAGTCTTCGTCATCTTGCCCAAGAGGCATGGTTCGCACGTGTCAAATGATTCATAATCAAGAGACTCCAGAAGTCCATCTGCATGAAGCTTCTTCATACGTTTGACACCAATATGACCAAGGCGGCAATGCCACAAGTAGGTGGGACTATCATTATCAACTTTACATCTTTTGGCATTCACACTATGAATATGTGTATCATCACGGTCGAGATTCATCAAAAATAAACCATTGACCAGCGGGGCATGACCATAAAACATATCTCTCAAATAAATATAACAACCATTATTCTCGGATTTAAATGAGTAGCCATCTCGCATCAAACGAGATCCAGATACAATGTTCATGCTCAAAGCTGGTACTAAATAACAATTATTAAGGTTTAAAACTAATCCCGAGGGTAGATGTAGAGGTAGCGTGCCGACAGCGATCACATCAACCTTGGAACCATTCCCGAGGTGCATTGTCACCTCGTCCTTCGCCAGTCTCCGCTTATTCCGCAGCTCCTGCTTTGAGTTACAAATATGAGCAACTGCACCGGTATCAAATACCCAGGAGCTACTACGAGCGCTGGTAAGGTACACATCAATAACATGCATATCACATATACCTTTGACGTTGCCGGCCTTCTTGTCTGCTAAGTATTTGGGGCAGTTCCGCTTCCAGTGACCCGTTCCCTTGCAATAAAAGCACTCAGTCTCAGGCTTGGGTCCATACTTTGGCTTCTTGCCGGCAACTGGCTTACCGGGCGCGGCAACTCCTTTGCCGTCCTTCTTGAAGTTCTTCTTACCCTTGCCCTTCTTGAACTTAGTGGTTTTATTGACCATCAACACTTGATGCTCTTTCTTGATCTCCACCTCCGCTGATTTCAGCATTGAATATACCTCGGGAATGGACTTCTCCATCCCTTGCATATTGAAGTTCAACACAAAGCTCTTGTAGCTAGGTGGGAGCGACTGAAGGATTATGTCAACGACCGCTTCGTCTGGGAGATTCATTCCCAACTGAGACCAGCGGTTGTGCAACTGATACGTCCAAAACGTATCTATAATTTCTGCTTGCTCCATGCCTCTTTTGGGTGATATTGCTATGATATTTATACACTTCCATACACTTTTGATCATATTTGGACTAACCTATTAACTCAGTGCACCCCAGTGCCAGTTTCTGTTTTCGGCTGTTTTCGTATTTCAGGTTTTCCCATTACGAGAACTGTCAGAAAAATCCCGGAAAAATTATATAAAAAATCAGCGTTCCAGAAGCTTCCCGGCACCCGAAGTACAGCCGGAGGGGGGCCACCAGGGCTCCAGGCGCCCTGGTGGCGCGGCCCCCCTCCTGGCCGCGTCGGGGGGGCGCCTGGGCCCCCCGGGCCTCCGCTGATGCCCCCCTTTGGCATATATTTATATCGTGTCCCGAAACCCTCGAGACGGGAACCCTTTTTCGCGATCTCATCTCTGTTCCGCCGCCGCCACGCTTCCAAGATCGGGAGCACCAGGAGAACTCTTCCCGGCACCCTGCCGGAGGGGAGGATCACCACCGGGAGCTTCTCCACCACCATGGACGCCTCCCGGATGAGTTGTGAGTAGTCTCCCTTGGACCATGGGTCCATGACCAGTAGCTATGTGATGTTCTCCTCCCGTTCTTGTGCTTCACTAATTAGTCCTCGTGAGCTGCCCTACATGATCGAGGCACATATGTAATCCTTATGCTGTTGCTATGATGAGTTTGCTGGGATCCGATGGATTGTGAGATTATGTTTAGATTGTGTTTGAGTAATATATTTGATTCACCTCTTTTATATTTATGTTCGTAAGTGATGACCCTCAACCGTAAGGGATCTGTTGCAGCGTTTTCAATAAGTAAGAGTGTCGAACCCAACGAGGAGCAGAAGGTATTGATAAGCGATTCTGAGCAAGAAATTACTGCAAGCACTGAAAGATAACTTTTTAGGGGTTTTCTCGATATAAGCAACAGGAATGTAAAGGCAAGTAATGTAAAAGGTACTGAAAGTAACAAGTGGCCCAATCCTTTATTAGCAAAGGAGAGGCCTAGCAACTGAACTTATAAAGACTAAAGCGTTCTTGAGGACACACGGGAGAGGTAGTCATGTGCTTTCGCCATATTCCGTATCGATACTATGTTATGTGTTGATAAGTGTTGGTGGGTGGATCTATACTAGTGCACTCTCTAGACCAAGATGAATGCACTCTTATGATTAAACACCTTGCAAGCATCCGCAAATACAAGATAGAATTTAAGGCAAAAGCCTAACCATAGCAATACGATCAAGGATCCATTATTCCCTTATGCAAAAGCGTGCGAACTGGGGTTCAGGTTTCTGTCACTCCGGCAACCCACCATAAGCATTCTTTATACACAATGCATTCCCCTAGGTCCTTAATAAGGCGAAGTGTTGGGTGTTCGACTCACACAACACCACTAGTAGAATGACAACACAACTTAAGTATCAAACAACACATATTACTTCAACAGCATATGACTACTAACAACAAGACATTCCCCATGTCCTCAAGAACTAAAGTAACTACTCACAAGACATAAAAGAGATCATGATCAGAGAGGATAAATATGTGATAAACAATCTGGACATAATAATATTTCTCCAACAAAACTCAATAGCATTCACCACAAAGTAGTAATCAACACCGATGGAGTAGAGAGGATAGGTAGTACAAGTTACAACACGAGTTGCGATGGAAAGATGAGATTTGGATGAAGATGGAGATGGTGCTGGTGTTGGGGATGATGTTGATGATGATCTCGATGATGCCCGTGATGATGGTGATGACGATGGCGACGATCTCCCCTTCCGGGAGGTGATCTCCCCGGCGGAATCTGCCCACCGAACATGCCCTTTTCTTCTCTGTCGGTTTCCGCCTCGAAGCGGCGGCGGAACTCCGTAAAAAGTCCCGTGCCTAGGGTTTTCAGGAGACGGAGAGCATATATGCAAAAGGGGGCGGCCAGAGGTGTGCCAGGGGCTCCAGGCGCCCCCCGGCGCGGCCAGGGGGGGCGCCCCCAGGCCGCCTGGGCACCCTGTGGCCCCCCTCTGACTCCCCTTTTACGTGTCTTTGTTATTCTTCTGAAAAACACGTCCCGTCAATTTTCAGGTAATTTGGAGGTGTTCTTCTTCAGCAACTCAGTATCCACTTTTTCCTGCTGAATCCTGCGTCTGCTGTTTCGGCATCGGAAAGTTGCAAACTGTGTAAAATAGACCAAAACAACATAAGAACATCATCATAACGTGAAATATATTAATGAATAAGGATAAATTATAATACAAAATAGTGATGCATTTTGGACGTATCAACACCCCCAAGCTTAGACCTCGCTTGTCCCCAAGCGAATATGAACTCGGTAAACCTGTCCACAAGTTTAGAGAGTGAAGTGTCTATAAATAGAATACGGACAAGAAGCATCATAGTCTCTTCACCAACTCAAATATCCTCAGCAACAATCTTCAACTCATAAGGCTCTTATGAAAGAGTGTCAACACTTATATTCGAAAGTAGGACTAATAGAAACTCATTATATCATGGCAAACATGTCCTTTGGTCAAGGAACAACAAATAATTTTAACTTTTGCTTTTGGCGGGATTAATTGAAGCCTTTTGAAATAACAAGTTAATAAGCAAGAAGTGAAAGTGTTAACACAAAGGAAGATATTTGCCTTAGTTGGGCATGACAAACAACTTACTTATCAAATGATAACGTCAACAAGGATATGATATGACAAATCTTAATGCAGCTTTATATGCATGAATCCTTATCAACATCAAACGTCTGCTCTCTTTGAGAAATAGAAGGAAGTAGGAATAACTGACTCAACTTAAAAATTAAAAGATAGGCCCTGCTCTAGGGTAGTAGGGAAAACTCATGTGTTATCCTCAAATCAAACAGAATGAAAACAAATTTTTGAGAGGTGCATGATTCGTCAACAAATGCTAACAGATAACTCAATTACTTCTTGAACTGGACAAGTTTCGAGGAACGGCTCCCGTATGAGGACGATAACATCCTCTTATTCTCCTTTGTTTATCACTGCCAAAGTTTTCTGATTTCTCATGAACAAAGCGTGAAGGAGGGTTTGTTTGTTATATTATTTTTAAGCCGGGCGCACTCAATGCCAGTTCCTTTTCGTATTATGGGTTTGCACATTATACATGCAATCCCGGGGTGAAGCTTGTCCAACTCAAAAAGGTCATGAATTAGCTACTACTTCCTCATGAGCTAAAGCAGAGGCACAAAATAAAAGATTTTGAACATTTAAGGATAACACATAAATTATATACTTTTAGGAGGTGGTAGTGGGGTACCACGAGTAGGTAGGTATGGTGGACTCATATGGAAGGTATTGGCTTAAGGGTATGGACGCACAAGCAGAATTCCGCTTAGCACAGAGTCAGGCTAGCAAAGGTTTTGACAGAGCAGACAACTGATGATGACTAAGATGCAAAGCAATATAAAGCATGAACATTGAAATAAGCATAACACATCAAGTTGTCTTCCTTGTCAACATAACACTTCAAGTATAATAACATAAATATTTTGGCTATGTTGATACTCTAAGAGAATCATGCTTGTTGTTATGACCAAAGCTATGTTTGCCAAGATTAAATAAAGTTTCATAGCCATACCTGACATAAGGTCAATACTTCCCATAAGAATCATCATATAAGGTCGATTGCGTGAAGAGAATACCGAGTGCAGCAAAAAGGGACCGATAAACTTCTCATTAATATTCCATCATAGACGACTCCACACACACGGATACAATTCTTCACCAAGGGGGCGATAGACCTCAATGCACACACCTATCTCATATAATAACTTCCCTAGACATGATACGACTCTACTTGACTTCTAAAAGACAAAAGGTAAAAGATAAAGATACCAGGCACTTCCCCAAGCTTGGAACAAGCCAAGGGAATGCCATTACCCACGGAGATTTCACTCATCATCCTTGTTGGCGTTGATCAAGTAATTCTTGGCGAAACTCTTCCATGGAAGGGGTTCTCCAGTCTCATATGAGAAGCTCGTCTCCTGGATCCTGCATTCAGCACCCAAACCCATGTGTAGAAACCTTAGTTCATACTCACAGTTCTGGTTATGTAGATCATTAATTTGCCCCTGGAGTTCTATGATTCTGTCTTCAGCTGCGGCGATTCTTTTCCACATCTCCTTCATCTCCTTCAGGAAGTAGTTCTTCAGCTCGTTGGTGATGTCAAAGTTAGCTTCGACACCACGCTCGGTCATCTTCTTGTACTCGAAGACTTCTTGCTCCACTTCCTCCAACCTGTCCTGGACGCTCCCCTGCTTGATAGGTCCCTTCAGATCTTCTTGATGAAGGACGCCCTCCTTCATCTGAACCACCTTAGGGTGCTTCTTCACCTCAGCGAGGTAAGGGTTGATGACGTTGACGACGAACGTGTCCTTGGGGGAACTTGGGGAAGCCATGGCACCTAAATTTAGCTGAAAGATTTCCTGGCAGAAACAGATCGAAGAGAAAACACGCGAAATCGCAAGATACGTTGTCGGAACAGCCCGGGCAAATATATAGGAAAAATTTATGCACAGAAAGGAAGGTAACGGACCAAAGCGGGGTCGGAGTCGAGCACCAGGGTGTCCAGGCGGCCTGCCGGCGCGGCCCAGGGGGGGCGCGCCAGGGGGGCGCCTGGACTCCCTGGTGGTCGTCTCCGGCTCCACTTCGACTCGGAATTTTACTAATTTTTCAAAAACACGTAATACGGAACTTTTATGATGTTTTGCAGTGTTTTCTTATCGTACTACATACCTTTTCTTTATTCTGCTTCTGCTGGCGTCTGAAACAGGGCTGCAACATGTTCTTCGTGGGTTGTTGTGTATATTATATTCACATCAACATCCACAGGGTCTCCTGCTATGTAATGCTTAAGTCTTTGCCCATTCACAACTTGAGGTTTGGTGCCTTCAAAATTATTAATCTTAATTGCACCAGACCGATAAACTTCTTCTATATGAAATGGTCCTTCCCACCTGGAAAGTAGTTTACCTGGAGAAAACCTGAAACGGGATCTAAACAACAAAACTTTATCACCAACATTAAATTCACGTTTCAGAATCTTCCTATCATGCCACCTTTTTACCTTTTCTTTGAACATTTTAGCGCTCTCGTAAGCTTCACTTCTCCATTCATCTAGAGAAGTCAAGTTCATGAGACGCTTTTCACCAGCTAATTTTGGGTCAGCGTTAAGCTCTCTAACAGCCCAGAAAGCTTTGTGCTCTAGTTCTAATGGCAGATGGCAAGCCTTGCCATATACCATCTTATATGGGGACATACCCATGGGGTTTTTGTAAGCAGTTCTATATGCCCACAAAGCATCTCCCAATTTATTTGACCAATCCTTCCTATTTTTGTTTACTATTTTCTGCAAGATCAACTTAATCTTTCTATTGGTGAGCTCAACTTGCCCACTAGTTTGAGGATGATAAGGTGAAGCAATTCTATGATTAACATCGTATTTAGCCAACGCTTTTCTAAAAGCTCCGTGCGTGAAGTGTGATCCTCCATCGGTCATGAGGTACCTTGGTACACCAAACCTAGGAAAAATTACATCTTTAAGCATTTTCAAAGATGTTTTGTGATCAGCACTTTCAGTGGGGATTGCTTCAACCCACTTGGTCACATAATCAACAGCTACTAAAATGTGAGTATACTTGTGTGAAGAAGGAAAAGGACCCATAAAATCGAACCCCCAACAATCGAAAGGTTCAATCACTAGTGAGTAATTCATAGGCATCTCATTCCTTCTACTAATGTTACCAACTCTCTGACATTTATCACAGGCTAAAACATAATTTCTAGCATCTTTAAAGAGAGTGGGCCAATAAAAACCTGATTGAAGAACCTTATGTGCAGTCCTCTCACCGGCGTGATGTCCTCCATAGGGACTATCATGACACCGTCGGAGAACGTCCTTCTGCTCATGTTCCGGAATGCATCTTCTCATGATCCCGTCGGGACCTTCTTTGAAAAGATGTGGGTCATCCCAAAAGTAGTGCCTCAAATCATGAAAGAACTTCTTCCTTTGCTGAAATGTTAGACCTGGAGGCAAATACTTTGCAACAATAAAATTAGCATAATCTGCATACCAAGGATCGGAGAGAGGTTGTACTTTTACAACGGCAAGTTGCTCGTCTGGAAAACTATCATTAACTGGGATGGGGTCATGCGGTATATCTTCCATTCTTGAAAGATTGTCCGCTACCGGATTGTCTTCCCCTTTCCTATCAACAATCTGCAAATCAAATTCTTGAAGAAGGAGTACCCATCTGATAAGCCTTGGCTTAGCATCCTTCTTTGTCATAAGATATTTAATGGCAGCATGATCAGTATGAATAATAACTTTGGAATCAACAATATACTGCCTAAACTTATCACAAGCAAAAACTACAGCTAAGAATTCCTTCTCAGTAGTAGCATAATTTCTTTGAGCACTATCAAGAGTCTTACTAGCATAATGTATAACATTCAATTTCTTGTCAATCATTTGTCCTAAGACAGCCCCAACAGCAAAATCACTTGCATCACACATAATTTCAAAAGGTAAGTTCCAGTCAGGTGGTTGTACTATAGGAGCAGTTATTAAAGCTTTCTTAAGGATTTCAAAAGCTTCCTTACAATTTTCATCAAACGCAAAAGGAACATCCTTCTGGAGAAGATTAGTGAGGGGTCTCGAGGTTTTAGAAAAGTCTTTAATAAATCTTCTATAAAAACCTGCATGACCGAGAAAACTGCGAATACCTTTGATGTCCTTTGGATAAGGCATTCTCTCAATAGCTTCGATCTTGGCTTTGTCCACTTCAATTCCCCTTTCGGAAATCTTGTGACCAAGAACGATTCCTTCATTAACCATAAAGTGGCACTTCTCCCAATTGAGTACCAAATTTGTCTCCTCGCATCTCTGCAAAACTTTATTAAGGTTGTGAAGACAATGGTCAAATGAAGTTCCATAGACGGAGAAATCGTCCATGAAGACTTCCATAATATCCCCGCAGAAACCATGAAAGATAGCAGACATACACCTCTAAAAAGTAGCAGGGGCATTACATAAACCAAAAGGCATACGTCTGTAAGCATAAGTACCAAAAGGACAAGTAAAAGTGGTCTTCTCTTGATCGACAGTGTTAACATGAATTTGAGAGAAGCCAGAATAACCATCGAGATAACAAAAGTGGGTGTTTTTGGATAACCTTTCAAGCATTTGGTCGATGAACGGCAACGGGTAGTGATCCTTCCTGGTTGCCTTGTTCAACTTCCTGTAATCAATACACATTCTATATCCAATAATAATTATCTGAGGTATTAGTTCATTTTTATCATTAGGAACTATAGTTGTACCTCCTTTCTTAGGAACACAATGTACAGGACTTACCCACTTACTATCAGCTATAGGGTAGATAATACCTGCGGCTAGAAGCTTGAGAATCTCAGTTCTCACGACATCCATCATCTTCGGGTTCAACCGTCGTTGATGATCAACAACTGGTTTAGCATCAGGCTCAAGGTTGATAGTATGTTGACAGATAGATGGACTAATCCCCTTAAGGTCATCAAGGGTATAGCCAATTGCGCCTCGGTGTTTACGAAGTACTTCCAATAATCGCTCTTCTTCATATCCTGAAAGGTTAGAATTGATAATAACAGGATATACTTTTTTTCATCTAAATAAGCATAGTTGAGCGTATCGGGAAGAGGTTTAAGATCGAACACCGGGTCTTCTTCTGGTTTTGATAAAATTCCCAAAGGTTCAACCGGAAGGTTGTGCTTCAGGATAGCAGGTTGCCTCAAGAATATTTCATCTAGTTCATTTCTTTCCTGCATATGTAAATCATTCTCGTGGTCCTCCATGTATTGCTGCAAAGGATCATCAGGGGGAATAGCAATAGAGGCAATACTTTCAATAATTTTATCATTACTAGGTAAATCAGTACCACGAGGTTGCTTAGAGAACTTAGAAAAGTTAAATTCGTATGGCTCACCATTGAATTCAACAGAAACTTTACCTTTCTTGCAATCTATTATAGCTCCACAAGTTCTAAGAAAAGGTCTACGAAAAATGATGGGACAAAAGTCGTCCCTGGCTGAACCAAGTACCAAAAAGTCGGTAGGGTATTTTACCTTTCCACATAGGACTTCAACGTCCCTCACAATTCCGATAGGAGACATAGTTGATCTATTTGCAAGATGAATAGTAACATCAACTTCTTCAAGTTCACAAGGGGAAATCTCACCGATGATTTCTTCATAAAGTGAATAAGGAATAGCACTTGCACTCGATCCCAAATCGCATAGCCCATAATAATTATGATCTCCTATTTTAACAGATACCACCGGAGTACCTGAAATTGGGCCTTTGTTCTTGGCTGTGACAAGATTAGTGGAAACAGCACAAAAAGTTATATTGGAATCCAAAACATCATCAGTAACAAGGTCTTTAATCAATGCAACTCGAGGATCGACCCTAATCTGGTCCTCAGGTTCATCAACTCTTCTCTCACTTTTATTTATTATGCCTGTTACAAGAGAGTGTTCCTTTATCCTCGTGGGAAAAGGAGGCTGTTCATATATAACTGCAGGCAAAATAGGCTCAACAACATAAATATCAATAGGTTTTTCTTTAAAAGGTGCATGGTGCTGGTCTCTATTATTTTTAAAAGAATCAACATGAGAGGCAAAGTTCTTACATAAATCAATCACTAGATGGGAATCAAGACCAATCTTAGAGCAAAAAGTATTGAAGTAATCAGTTTCTACATAGCTCTCAATATAATCATGTTCATAAGTTATAGCGGGTTCAATACCTTTATCAATTTCCCAATCTTTGGTATTCCTCTGGATTCTTTCAAGGAGATCCCACCTTTCTTCAACACTCTTCTTCTAAAATACCCCACTAGAGGAGGCATCCAGCATCTCCTTATCCTGACGAGAAAGCCTGGCATAAAAATTTGTAAGTATAATCTCCTTGGGAAGCTTATGAATAGGGCATTTGAGCATTAGAGACTTCAGTCTCCCCCAAGCTTGAGCAATGCTTTCTCCGTCACGAGACCTAAAGTTATAGATATAACTCCTGTCTCGATGAATTTCATGAAGAGGATAAAATTTAGTATAAAAGAGAGACATAAGCTCCTGCCAGTCCAGCAAGTGTGGGTTATCGAGAAGCCCATACCAATCTGAAGCTTTATCTATAAGGGATACGACAAACAATTTCCTCATGACAAACTCCCTCGATACACCTGCAAGCTTAAATAATGAACACAGTCGTGACAAATATAGCAAGTGTTCACCGGGATGTCTGTCTCCTGCATACCGATTAGCCAAAACATAATTGATAATGCCAGTCGGTATTTTATAAGGCACAATTTCAGTAGGGGGGGATCAACCACCACAGGTGTGGGGTGTCTTCCCGCAAGTAATGCTCCAATAATAGGGTTATCCATAAGGACGGAGGATAGCAATAAAAATAAAAACAGAATTATAAAAAGACTTTCTTACCAGTTTCACTTTACCAATAGCACTACGCTCCCCGGCAACGGCGCCAGAAAACGGTACTTGATGACCCTCAACCGTAAGGGATCTGTTGCAGCATTTTCAATAAGTAAGAGTGTCGAACCCAACGAGGAGCAGAAGGTATTGATAAGCGATTCTGAGCAAGAAATTACTGCAAGCACCGAAAGATAACTTTTTAGGGGTTTTCTCGATATAAGCAACAGGAATGTAAAGGCAAGTAATGTAAAAGGTACTGAAAGTAACAAGTGGCCCAATCCTTTATTAGCAAAGGAGAGGCCTAGCAACTGAACTTATAAAGACTAAAGCATTCTTGAGGACACACGGGAGAGGTAGTCATGTGCTTTCGCCATATTCCGTATCGATACTATGTTATGTGTTGATAAGTGTTGGTGGGTGGATCTATGCTAGTGCACTCTCTATACCAAGATGAATGCACTCTTATGATTAAACACCTTGCAAGCATCCGCAAATACAAGATAGAATTTAAGGCAAAAGCCTAACCATAGCAATACGATCAAGGATCCATTATTCCCTTATGCAAAAGCGTGCGAAGTGGGGTTCAGGTTTCTGTCACTCCGGCAACCCACCATAAGCATTCTTTATACACAATGCATTCCCCTAGGTCCTTAATAAGGCGAAGTGTTGGGTGTTCGACTCACACAACACCACTAGTAGAATGACAACACAACTTAAGTATCAAACAGCACATATTACTTCAACAGCATATGACTACTAACAACAAGACTTTCCCCATGTCCTCAAGAACTAAAGTAACTACTCACAAGATATAAAAGAGATCATGATCAGAGAGGATAAATATGTGATAAACAATCTGGACATAATAATATTTCTCCAACAAAACTCAATAGCATTCACCACAAAGTAGTAATCAACACCGATGGAGTAGAGAGGATAGGTAGTACAAGTTACAACACGAGTTGCGATGGAAAGATGAGATTTGGATGAAGATGGAGATGGTGCTGGTGTTGGGGATGATGTTGATGATGATCTCGATGATGCCCGTGATGATGGTGATGACGATGGCGACGATCTCCCCTTCCGGGAGGTGATCTCCCCGGCGGAATCTGCCCACCGGAGATGCCCTTTTCTTCTCTGTAGGTTTCCGCCTCGAAGCGGCGGCGGAACTCCGTAAAAAGTCCCGTGCCTAGGGTTTTCGGGAGACGGAGAGCATATATGCAAAAGGGGGCGGCCAGAGGTGGGCCAGCGGCTCCAGGCGCCCCTCCCCCCCCGGCGCGGCCAGGGGGGCGCGCCCCCAGGCCGCCTGGGCACCCTGTGGCCCCCCTCTGACTCCCCTTTTGCGTGTCTTCGTTATTCTTCTGAAAAACACATCCCGTCAATTTTCAGGTAATTTGGAGGTGTTCTTCTTCAGCAACTCAGTATCCACTTTTTCCTGCTGAATCCTGCGTCTGCTGTTTCGGCATCGGAAAGTTACAAACTGTGTAAAATAGACCAAAACAACATAAGAACATCATCATAACGTGAAATATATCAATGAATACAGATAAATTATAATACAAAATAGTGATGCATTTTGGACGTATCAGTAAGTAATTCTTGCATGTTCTCCGTTGTTATTTATTGCTTTGGCCAAGTAGTAGGTAGTGACTCCAAGAGGGAACGTTATGCTCGATTGTGGGTTCATGCCCCTCGATGACTAGCTTGAGTGACAGAAACATGAGTCTAGGGGATGTGCTGTTGCCACAAGGGGGAAAACAACGGTGCTTGTGCCCGCAGGTGCAAGGATTGTTTACTTTACGCAAAGTTCTTTTAATGCAGTTGTCTGTTGCTTTGAGTTTACACTATGGGTGGGACTCGCAACTTAATACCAGCGAGATGTTCTGGATAGATATCTCAAGGTGGATGATTAGTAGTAGATGCAGATGGCTTTCGGTCTACTTGCCTTGGTGTACCGCCCATGCTTTGAACCTCTACCTTTCTTGCAATGTAGTCAGCATTGGTTTGCGCACATGGTCCTGTCAATTGCCCAGCTGTAATTCGTTTACCTCACATAGCTGCTTTATCGTCTTTTGGGAGAGAGACATCACTAGTGAACATCATGGGACTCCGGTCCATATTACCATCATTGATCACATCCGCTATTTACTTTCCGCTTTTTACTTACTATTGCAGCAATACCTATCACTATTATCACTTGCGTTTGATCCTTTGTAAACGACAAGGCCGGAGGGATTGACAACCTCTCTGTACTCGTTGGGAGCAAAGTTATTTGTATCTGTGTGCAGGTCCACGTTGATTGCTAATATCTGGCGCCGTTAGAAGTTGACACCTTCTTGTTGAAACTGGGAGTCTCAGGGAAATCGATCCTTGGTATCTTTGCCAAGGGAAAACTTCCGCTACACTGCATCTCAAACCTTCCACTTGGGGTAACCAACGAGGGGCGAGAAGCCATGAAGCAAAGTTTTCTGGCGCCGTTGCCGGGGACTCCACTCTTCAGGATAGGGGAGTTGCATGCTATCTTTTACCTTTGCTTTTTAGTCTTGTTAGTTTACCTTTCAGATTTTGCTTTAGTATCTTTTATCGAAAATCACAAAAAAAATTCAATTATTTGCTAGTAGTCCTTTCTGTTTAGTCAAGCATGTTAGGATTTGGTGCTTTGAGGGAATCAGAAGTTTTAGATTTCCATCAAAAGGATGGAGAAAATATGAAGAAGGCATGGGACAGAATTTCTGATGCACATAGGAGAATTATGCCTTGGATACCTATAAAAATTGTGCTTAGAAATTTTTACCATGGTCTTTTTAAATGGTGTAAACACTCTCTTGATATTATAGTTGAGGGAGATTTCCTAGAGTGCGATGAAGCTAGAGCTCTTGAAATTATACATGGTCTATCTAGTTACTTTGTTTATGATCATAATTTTGATACTGTCATAGATAGACTTGCCACTATTGAGAAGAGAATGGATGCTCTAGACTTAATGAAGGTAGAGAAACCCAAACCCAATAAGAGAGATATTTTGGAAATAGACAATGATTGGGAGCATTTTGTTAGGATTAGCATCTCTAATCAAGACTTCCTTGCTTATTGTGATATTGGATCTATGGTTTCTACTATGCCAAAACTTGTTCATGATTCTTTAAAGTTTAACATGGATAGATTACCATCTTATCATGAACACACTAATGGAGACATTTCTGAAATCCAGGGAAGAATAAAAGACGTGCCAGTTAAATTCCTTAAAGGGATTGCAATGATTGATTTCTTCATCATGGAGCCAAACCAAGGAAATATAGTGCTTGGAAGGGATTTCCTCCGAGTGGTAAAAGGCTTCATCGATATAGGTAAGGGACAAATCCGCTTACGCGGAAAGGCAAAAGGTGTGTACCCGTTTCCTAGAAGGAACAAAAGTGAACTTGTTGAGGAACCATTTGAAGCAATTTATAACTCCGATTATTATGATGGTTATTGATTCCTCTATGCATTATGCCTAGCTTAAAGGCATAAAAGAAAGCGCTTTTGGGAGGCAGCCCACATGAATAAATTTTTTATTTTGCTTCTGTTGTGTCTTGATGTTGTTACTACAGTAGCATCATCATTGTATCTTTACTTTTCAACTTTGTGCCAAGTGTAGCCTCTGATTGCAAGAAAGTTCAAAAGTTGTGACGTGCTGTCCAGGAAACAGATTCTGTCCTTGGATAGAAAAATTCGTATAAAATCACCAGATCATCTTTTTGGTCTGAATTTTTTCGACAGCGTGCTCTATATAATTGTCTTTCGTGCTTCTGTTCTGAGTTTTTTTATTAGAGTTGTAGAAGTGCCCCAAAAAAATCATTTACTACCTGCTGTTCTGTTTTTCACAGATTCTGTCCTGTTTTGCCTTTCCTTCATTTTGCAAACCTAGAGCTTGCTTTTTCTTTGCAAAAACCTTTTGGAAATCTTGAGAAACAGTAGACCTTCAAGAGTATCCTTATTTCCAGCAAGGAACAATTATTTTATTAAGGGTACTAACCTCGCTAATCAGATTATGATGAGTTATGTATGAAGGGAGTTTTCAAGTGTGCGAGGGAAGATGATAAAAAGATTCAGGAGTGTCAAACGCTCAAGCTTGGGGATGCCCCCATGCACCCCCAAGAAATATTCAAGGAGACTCAAGCGTCTAAGCTTGGGGATGCCCCCGTGCATCCCCTTCTCCATCAACATTATCAGTTCGTCTTTCGTTCCACTATATTTTTATCACTTCATGTGTTATGTGCTATGCTTGGAGCGTCTTGCTTTTAGTTTTCCTTTTAGTTTTCTTTAGCTTTTCATAACGAGTCGGAACTCAGCTTTCTTTATGTGGGAGAGAAACACGCTCCACTTCTACCTAGAACATAACATAGAATTTTCATGTATATCCTTGCTGTGTGTGTTCTTTGTCTTTCAATAGCTACTATCATGCTTAGCTCTTAGTTTTCATGCTTATCTTTTTAAAAGAGCTTTTGTTTAGTTGGTTGCTTGAACTCTCTTTAGTTATCATGCTTATCTTATTAAGAGAGTTTGCTTCCGTTGCATTGGTTGATATGTCTATGATAAAGATACTACGTGCATAATGGCGCTTAGTAGTTCATGTTTTCTTATGGTTAGTCTCAAATAGCTGGGGGGTTCCCAATGTGTTATTGGAGTACCAACATGATTTGTTTGCCTATGATGTGGTATGGTTTAGTAATATCTTCCTTCAAGAATTTATTTTGATTGACTTGGCGTATGCTCACGCATATTCAAGAATGTAAAGAAAGTCTGTCAAGCCTTGATGATCTTTTGTTTCTGAGTAGCGATATAACTTCCATGCCTGATTCAATGTTGCTTTGTCTCTCTGCATGATTATGACCGTCATTGCTCTCTTAGTTGGTCGCTCCCAGTCTTTTGCTAACCTCCACCTGTACTAAGCGGACTGACTGCTTGTGCATCCAAATTCTTTTAAACCAGTTATGCCATATGAGTCCACCATACCTTCCTACATGGTATTTACCTGCCATTCCTAACGGAGCCTTGCATGTACCATCTCGAAATTATTCAAAGAAAAGCATTCCTATTTTGTGCCTTTGTTTTAAGTTCATGAGGAAGTAGTAGTTAATTCATGATCTTTTTAAGTTGGACAAGCTTCACCCCGGGATTGCATGTATAATGTGCAAACCCATAATACGAGAAGGAACTGGCATTGAGTGCGCCCGGCTCAAAAATAATATAACAAACAAACCCTCCTTCACGCTTTGTTCATGAGAAATCAGAAAACTTTGGCAGTGATAAACAAAGGAGATTAAGAGGATGTGATCGTCCTCATTCGGGAGCCGTTCCTCGAAACTTGTCCATCTCAAGAAGTGATTGAGTTGTCTGCTAACATTCGTTGACGGAACATGCATAATCTAAAATAATAATTATTACCTCTGTTTTTAAAACTAAGAGCTCTGGTACATGTTTTGTCTTTGTTTCCGACTACGGGTTTTCAACCTTGCCAACAAAATCCACGGTTAGAGAGTCTCCACCTTCTTTTAAAGCACCAACTACTGAGAGCATGATTGTCATTCTGAGTGTAATGTGCATTGTCCCAAAGTAGCATTGTCTTTTGCATGATTGTGATATCGTTTATTTTGAAATTATTGTATCTAGTCATCACTTAAACCTTGGAGGTGCCCCTGCATTTATGTTTTGCTTCACTAAAGGGGGCAAGCGAGATATCACTTTATCATATTTGCACACCATGCTCATTACAAATCTATTTGATGTTTCAGTATCATGTTGTAAAACTTTCAATTCTTTGTGATTTTCTCATGAGGCAACTTAATTACTATAGATTCATTGTCTCAGTAAGCTTTTGTCATATGACTATGAAAAAGTCCTATATGGTTAATAGCATGTCACCACAAAAATTATTCTTGTTATCATTTACCTACTCGAGGACGAGCAGGAATTAAGCTTGGGGATGTTGATACGTCCAAAATGTATCTATAATTTCTGCTTGCTCCATGCCTCTTTTGGGTGATATTGCTATGATATTTATACACTTCCGTACACTTTTGATCATATTTGGACTAACCTATTAACTCAGTGCACCCCAGTGCCAGTTTCTGTTTTCGGCTGTTTTTGTATTTCAGTTTTTCTCATTACGAGAACTGTCAGAAAAATCCCGGAAAAATTATATAAAAAATCAGCGTTCCAGAAGCTTCCCGGCACCCGAAGTACAGCCGGAGGGGGCCACCAGGGCTCCAGGCGCCCTGGTGGCGCGCCCCCCCTCCTGGCCGCGCCGGGGGGGCGCCTGGGCCCCCCGGGCCTCCGCTGATGCCCCCCTTTGGCATATATTTATATCGTGTCCCGAAAGCCTCGAGACGGGAACCCTTTTTCGCGATCTCATCTCTGTTCCGCCGCCGCCGTGCTTCCAAGATCGGGAGCACTAGGAGAACTCTTCCCGGCACCCTGTCGGAGGGGAGGATCACCACCGGGAGCTTCTCCACCACCATGGACGCCTCCCGGATGAGTTGTGAGTAGTCTCCCTTGGACCATGGGTCCATGACCAGTAGCTATGTGATGTTCTCCTCCCGTTCTTGTGCTTCACTAATTAGTCCTCGTGAGCTGCCCTACATGATCGAGGCACATATGTAATCCTTATGCTGTTACTATGATGAGTTTGCTGGGATCCGATGGATTGTGAGATTATGTTCAGATTGTGTTTGAGTAATATATTTGATTCACCTCTTTTATATTTATGTTCGTAAGTAATTCTTGCATGTTCTCCGTTGTTATTTATTGCTTTGGCCAAGTAGTAGGTAGTGACTCCAAGAGGGAACGTTATGCTCGATTGTGGGTTCATGCCCCTCGATGACTAGCTTGAGTGACAGAAACATGAGTCTAGGGGATGTGATGTTGCCACAAGGGGGAAAACAACGGTGCTTGTGCCCGCGGGTGCAAGGATTGTTTACTTTACGCAAAGTTCTTTTAATGCAGTTGTCTGTTGCTTTGAGTTTACACTATGGGTGGGACTCGCAACTTAATACCAGCGAGATGTTCTGGATAGATATCTCAAGGTGGATGATTAGTAGTAGATGCAGATGGATTTCGGTCTACTTGCCTTGGCGTACTGCCCATGCTTTGAACCTCTACCTTTCTTGCAATGTAGTCAGCATTGGTTTGCGCACATGGTCCTGTCAATTGCCCAGCTGTAATTCGTTTACCTCACATAGCTGTTTTATCGTCTTTTGGGAGAGAGACATCACTAGTGAACATCATGGGACTCCGGTCCATATTACCATCATTGATCACATCCGCTATTTACTTTCCGCTTTTTACTTACTATTGCAGCAATACCTATCACTATTATCACTTGCGTTTGATCCTTTGTAAACGACAAGGCCGGAGGGATTGACAACCTCTCTGTACTCGTTGGGAGCAAAGTTATTTGTATTTGTGTGCAGGTCCACGTTGATTGCTAATATCTGGCGCCGTTAGCAGTTGACACCTTCTTGTTGAAACTGGGAGTCTCAGGGAAATCGATCCTTGGTATCTTTGCCAAGGGAAAACTTCCGCTACACTGCATCTCAAACCTTCCACTTGGGGTAACCAACGAGGGGCGAGAAGCCATCAACAACCCAGAAATCTTGAGTATGTGCTCACTGACAGAACTGTTTTCCTCCATCTTACAACTATAGAATGCGTTGGAGACATCATATCTCTCAACTCGGGCATGAGCCTGGAAAACCATTTTCAGCTCTTGGAACATCTCATATGCTCCGTGGTGCTCAAAACACTTTTGCAGCCCCGATTCTAAGCTGTAGAGCATGCCGCACTGAACCAGGGAGTAATCATCACAACGCGACTGCCAAGCGTTCATAACATCTTGGTTTGCCGGGGCGGGAGCGTCACCTGGCGGTGCTTCTAGGACATAAGTTTTCTTGGCAGCTATGAGGATGATCCTCAGGTTACGGACCCAGTCCGTATAGTTGCTACCATCGTCTTTCAGCTTGGATTTATCTAGGAACGCGTTGAAGTTGAGGGTGACATGAGCGTGGGCCATTTGACCTACAAGACATATTGTAAAGAATTTAGACTAAGTTCATGACAATTAAGTTCATCTAATCAAATTTTGATGAACTCCCACTCAGATTGACATCTCTCTAGTCATCTAAGTGATACATGATCCGAATCGACTAGCCCGTTTCCGATCATCACGTGAGACAGACTACTCATCAACAGTGAACATCTTCATGTTGATTGTATCTTCTATACGACTCATGTTCGACCTTTTGGTCTTCCGTGTACCGAGGCCATGTCTGTACATGCTAGGCTCGTCAAGTGAACCCTCATGTCTACACACGCTTCTATTCTTGTAGACAGTGTTGGGCCTCCAAGAGCAGAGGTTTGTAGGACAGCAGCAAATTTCCCTTAAGTGAGTAACCCAAGGTTTATCGAACTCAGGGAAGTGGAGGTTGAACGTACCCCTTTCAAGCAACCCTGCAATCAAGATACAAGAAGTCTCTTGTGTCCCCAACACACCTAATACACTTGTCAGATGCATAGGTGCACTAGTTCGGCGAAGAGATCTTAAATGGCAAGTGATATGGATGGCAAAACAAAGTAATATAAATCTGTAATAAAAAGTGCAGCAAGCAAACAAGTGGTAAACGTGAGCACAAATGGTATTGCAATGGTGGAAACAAGGCCTAGGCTTCATACTTTCACTAGTGGCAACTCCCAACAACATTAACATAATCGAATCACATGATATTTCCCATAAAACATGCAATGGAGACGCACCCGAAGGTCGTTCCTTTGTGGTCAAGAGAGGACGAGAATTATGTAGGGCTACAAAAGCACACCTCAAAGTTCGTAGTTCTCAATCTATGGATTTCCCAATGTCACCGCGGCCATCCAAAGAGAGTACCACAATCACCACAACATATCTAAAGGATAGTCAAAGACAAGCACCAAGAGACTCTCAATCTTCAATCAACACACAAAAGAGGAAATCACTCATGAAAATATTCTTCTAATCCATGTCCAATAGACCGCTGTCACCTTGGTCTCGGGGATTATACTAGATAAAGACAAGTGAGTACATCAATCCAATACATAGAGGAAGGGGAAATATCATGGGATCACCCTAGATTAACATAGCCTATGATCACAACGAAGAACACATCATGGGAGAGAAAGATAACCACATAGCTACACGTACAAGCCCTCAGCCCCGGAGGAGACTACTCACACATGGACATGGTGAGGGGGAGCTTGATGGTGGTGTTGATGGAGAGGTGCAGCCCCGCGAGGAGGAGACGGCCGGCGGCCCTAGGGGCGGCGGCGGCGGCGGCTCCTTGGCCCCCTTTCTTCCTTGTGGATGGTGCTTCAATGGTGCTGGTCCTCCCCTCCAAGATGGCGGCTTGGGAGGAGGAAAATTCGTGGCCCTTGGTGACCTAGGTTTCCTTTCTTTATATAGACTCTCGGATTCCCGTCATCAGATTTTGGGCTTCAGTAAAACGGGCTTTTCTCGGCCGTCTGTACTCCGATTTGGATGAATTTTATATCCAGAAGCATCCTCTCGAAATTCCCCACAACTTTCGCAACTAGACTTTTTCCGTTTGACGTCGTCGTCGTGCCGAACGTGACCATCTTCAAAAAACGTTCTCAGACAGATTTCAGGAAAGTCAGAGTCCTACTCCAATACGACTCCTTTTGCGTTTTTGTCAATTTCCAAGTAATTCCTACACAATAAAGTGTAAAACAAGAACATTGTGCACTTTTGCAACCATTAGTAGGTTAGTCCAAATATGATCAAAAGTGTATGGAAGTGCATAAATATCATAGCAATATCACACAAAAGAGGCATGGAGCAAGCAAGAAATTATAGATACGTTTTGGATGTATCAACATCCCCAAGCTTAATTCCTGCTCGTCCTCGAGTAGGTAAATGATAACAAGCATAATTTCTGTGGTGACATGCTACCAACCATATAAGAACTTTTCACAGTCACATGACAAATGCTTACTGAGATAATGAATCTTTAGTAATTAAGTTTCCTCATGAGAATATCACAAAGAACTGAAAGTTTTACAATATGATACTGAAACACTCAATAGATTTGTAGTGAGCATGGTGTGCAAACATGACGAAGTGATACCTCGCTTGCCCCCTTTAGTGAAGCAAAACATAAATGCAGGAGCACCTCCGAAGTTTATGTGACGACTAGATACAATGATTTCAGAATAAGCGATATCATAATCATGCAGAAGACAATGGTACTTTGGGACAATGCACATTACACTCAGAATGACAATCATGCTCTCAATAGTTGGTGCTTTAAAGAAAGAAGGTGGAGACTCTCGAACCGTGGCTTTTGATGGCAAGGTTGAAAACCCGTGGTCGGAAACAAAAACTAAACATGTACCAGAGCTCTTGGTTTTTAAAAACAGAGGTAAAAAATATTTTTGGGATATGCATGTTTCGTCAACGAATGCTAGTAGATAACTCAATTACTTCTCGAGCTGGATAAGTTTGGAGGAACGGCTCCCCCACGGGGACGATCACATCCCCTTAATCTCGTTTGTTTATCACTGCCAAAAGTTTTCTGATTTCTCATGAACAAAGCGTGAAGGAGGGTTTGTTTGTTGTATTTTTTAATGAGCCGGGCGCACTCTTTGCCAGTTCCTTCTCGTATTAGGGGTTTGCAGATTAGACATGCAATCCCGGGGTGAAACTTGTCCAACTTAAAAAGATCATGAATTAACTACTACTTCCTCATGAGCTAAAACAAAGGCACAAAATAGAAATGCTTTTGAATAATTTTGAGATGGTACAAGATAGTCTTCGTTAGGAATGGCAAGTAAATACCATGTATAGGAAGGTATGGTGGACTCATATGGCATAACTGGTTTCAAGGATTTTGGATGCACAAGCAGTCAGTCCGCTTAGTACAGGCGAAGGTTAGCAAAAGACTGGGAGCGACCAACTAAGAGAGCAATGATGGTCATAATCATGCAGAGCGACAAAGCAACATTGAATCGGGCATGGAAGTTATATCGCTACTCAGAAATAAAAGATCATCAAGGCTTGATAGACTTTCTTTACAGTCTTAAATATGCGTGAGCATATGCCAAGTCAATCAAAATAAATTCTTGGAGGAAGATATCACTAAACCATACCACATCATATGCAAACAAATCATGTTGGTACTTCAATAACACATTAAGAACCCCGCAGCTATTTGAGACTAACCATAAGAAAACATGAACTACTAAGCATCATTATGCACATAGCATTTTTATCATAGACATATCAACCAGTGCCACAGAAGCCAACTCTCTTAACAAGATAAGCATGATAACTCAAGAGAGTTCCAGAAGCAACCAACTAAACAAAAGCTCTTTAAAAAGAAAAGCATGAAAACTAAGAGCTAAACATGACAGTAGCTATTGAAAGACAAAGAACACACACAGCAAAGATAATCATGAAAATCCTATGTTGTGTTCTAGGTTGAAGTGGAGCGTGTTTCTCTCCCCCAAACAATGAAGGCTAGGATCCAACTTGTTATGAACAGCAAGCAAAGCTAAAGAAAACTAAAAAGGAAACTAAGAGCAAGACGCTCCAAGCATAGCACATAACGCATGAAGTGATTAAAATATAGTGGAACGAAAGACGAACTGATAATTGTTGATGGAGAAGGGGATGCACGGGGGCATCCCCAAGCTTAGACGCTTGAGTCTTCTTGAATATTTCTTGGGGGTGCACGGGGGCATCCCCAAGCTTGAGCGTTTGACACTCCTGAATCTTTTTATCATCTTCCCTCGCACACTTGAAAACTCCCTTCATACATAACTCATCATAATCTGATTAGCGAGGTTAGTACCCATAATAAAATAATTTTTCCTTGATGGAAATAAAGATAATCTTGAAGGTCTACTGTTTCTCAAGATTGCCAAAAGGTTTTTGCAAAGAAAAAGTAAGCTCAAGGTTTGCAAAACGAAGGAAAGGCAAAACAGGACAGAATCTGTGAAAAACAGACCAGCAGGTAGTAAATAATTTTTTCGGGGCACTTCTGCAACTCAAATCAAAAAACTCAGAACAGACGCCCGAAAGCCAATTGTATAGAGCACGCTGTCGAAAAAATTCAGACTAAAAAGATGATCTGGTGATTTTATACGAATTTTTCTGTCCAAGGACAGAATCTGTTTCCTGGACAACACGTCACAACTTTTGAACTTTCTTGCAATCAGAGGCTATACTTGGCACAAAGCTGAAAAGTAAAGATACAATGATGATGCTACTGTAGTAACAAACATCAAGACACAACAAAAGCAAAATAAAACTTTATTCATTGTGGGCTGCCTCCCAAAAGCGCTTTCTTTTATGCCTTTAAGCTAGGCTTAAGACTTTAATGATGCTCTCGTAGGAATATGAGTTGAAGAACAAAAGAGAGCATCAAGAAGCAAATACCAAACACATTTAAGCCTAACATGCTTCCTATGCATAGGAATATTGCAATAGAATAATTCATTGAAGCACAAAGCAATAAGCATAGGAAGACAAAACAAGTGCAGCTTCAAAACCTTCAACATAAAGAGAGGGAACTTGATATTATTGAAATATCTATAAGCATATGTTTCCTTCTCATAATAATTTTCAGTGGGATCACGAATAAACTCAACAATATAAGCATCACATAAAGCATTGTTACCATGATCCACATGCAAAAAGGTACTCTTACTCTCCACATAAGCATCTTTGGGGAGACCATGGTTAGGACTTTTTAGCATTAACGTTTTCGGTCTCCCCCAAGCTTGAGCTACGCTCTCTCCGTCATGAGGATAGAAATTATAAACATAATTCCTATTCTCATGGACTTCATGAAGATGATAAAACTTGGAGTAAAAGAGAGACCGGATCTCTTCCCAATCCAGCAGGTGAGAGTCACCTAGTAGCCTATACCATTCCAATGCTTTTCCTTTCAGGGACAAGGCAAATAATTTCCTCATGACTCCATCTCTTGTCAAACCTGAAATCTTAAACAACTCACAAAGTTCTGTAAGTTTCAACAAATGAATACTAGGATTGACTGTCACATCATAACGATCATTCATAATTATTTCAATTATCCCAAGTGGTATTTTGAACGGGATACATTCAGTAGGTGGAGGAGACTTCTCTACCACGGGTGTGGTAAAGCGGCCTTCCCCAAGCAGCGAACTAAGATTGCGGTTTTCCATAAACATAACTAGTGAAATAAAAACAAGAAACAAAAAGATTTAATTGCAAGATCTAAAGATATACCTTCAAGCACTTACTTCCCCGGCAACGGCGCCAGAAATAGCTTGATGTCTACACACGCTTCTATTCTTGTAGACAGTGTTGGGCCTCCAAGAGCAGAGGTTTGTAGGACAGCAACAAATTTCCCTTAAGTGAGTAACCCAAGGTTTATCGAACTCAGGGAAGTGGAGGTTGAACGTACCCCTTTCAAGCAACCCTGCAATCAAGATACAAGAAGTCTCTTGTGTCCCCAACACACCTAATACACTTGTCAGATGCATAGGTGCACTAGTTCGGCGAAGAGATCTTAAATGGCAAGTGATATGGATGGCAAAACAAAGTAATATAAATCTGTAATAAAAAGTGCAGCAAGCAAACAAGTGGTAAACGTGAGCACAAATGGTATTGCAATGGTGGAAACAAGGCCTAGGCTTCATACTTTCACTAGTGGCAACTCCCAACAACATTAACATAATCGAATCACATGATATTTCCCATAAAACATGCAATGGAGACGCACCCGAAGGTCGTTCCTTTGTGGTCAAGAGAGGACGAGAATTATGTAGGGCTACAAAAGCACACCTCAAAGTTCGTAGTTCTCAATCTATGGATTTCCCAATGTCACCGCGGCCATCCAAAGAGAGTACCACAATCACCACAACATATCTAAAGGATAGTCAAAGACAAGCACCAAGAGACTCTCAATCTTCAATCAACACACAAAAGAGGAAATCACTCATGAAAATATTCTTCTAATCCATGTCCAATAGACCGCTGTCACCTTGGTCTCGGGGATTATACTAGATAAAGACAAGTGAGTACATCAATCCAATACATAGAGGAAGGGGAAATATCATGGGATCACCCTAGATTAACATAGCCTATGATCACAACGAAGAACACATCATGGGAGAGAGAGATAACCACATAGCTACACGTACAAGCCCTCAGCCCCGGAGGAGACTACTCACACATGGACATGGTGAGGAGGAGCTTGATGGTGGTGTTGATGGAGAGGTGCATCCCCGCGAGGAGGAGACGGCCGGCGGCCCTAGGGGGCGGCGGCGGCCCTAGGGGCGGCGGCGGCGGCTCCTTGGCCCCCCTTCTTCCTTGTGGATGGTGCTTCAATGGTGCTGGTCCTCCCCTCCAAGACGGCGGCTTGGGAGGAGGAAAATTCGTGGCCCTTGGTGACCTAGGTTTCCTTTCTTTATATAGACTCTCGGATTCCCGTCATCAGATTTTAGGCTTCAGTAAAACGGCCTTTTCTCGGCCGTCCGTACTCTGATTTGGACGAATTTTATATCCATAAGCATCCTCTCGAAATTCCCCACAACTTTCGCAACTAGACTTTTTCCGTTTGACGTCGTCTTCGGGCCGGAACGTGACCATCTTCAAAAAACGTTCTCAGACAGATTTCAGGAAAGTCAGAGTCCTACTCCAATACGACTCCTTTTGCGTTTTTGTCAATTTCCAAGTAATTCCTACACAATAAAGTGTAAAACAAGAACATTGTGCACTTTTGCAACCATTAGTAGGTTAGTCCAAATATTATCAAAAGTGTATGAAAGTGCATAAATATCATAGCAATATCACACAAAAGAGGCATGGAGCAAACAGAAATTATAGATACGTTTTGGACGTATCAAACCCTAAGTGTATTGCGTGTGTAAATCTGGCGTACACCCGTCGTATGCGAACGTTAGAGCCTATCACACCCGATCATCACGTGGTGCTTCGGAACAACGATCCTTAGCAACGGTGCACAGTTAGGGGGAACACAATTCTTGAAATTTTTAGTGAGAGATTATCTTATTTACTACCGTCGTTCTAAGTAAACAAGATGCACAAACATGATAAACATCACATGCAATCAAATAAAGTGACATGATATGGCCAATATCATCTTGCTCCTTCGATCTCCATCTTCGGGGCACCATGATCATCTTTGTCACCGGCATGACACCATGATCTCCATCATCGTGTCTTCATGAAGTCGTCACGCCAACTATTACTTCTACTACTATGGCTAACTTTTAGCAATGAAGTAAAGTAATTACATGGCGTTATTCAGTGACACGCATGTCATACAATAATTAAGACAACTCCTATGGCTCCTGCCGGTTGTCATTTTCATCGACATGCAAGTCGTGATTCCCTATTACAAAAACATGATCAATCTCATACATCACATATATCATTCATCAAATCTTCTTGGCCATACCACATCACATAGCACATGCTGCAAGAACAAGTTAGACGACCTCCAATTGTTGTTGCAAGTTTTTACGTGGCTTCTATAGGTTTTCTAGCAAGAACGTTTCTTACCTACGCCAAAAACCACAACGTGATTTGTCATTTTCTATTTACCCTTCATAAGGACCCTGTTCATCGAATCCGATCCGACTAAAGTGGGAGAGACAGACACCCGCCAGCCACCTTATGCAACTAGTGCATGTCTGTCGGTGTAACCAGTCTCACGTAAGCGTACGTGTAAGGTCGGTCCGGGCCGCTTCATCCCACGATGCCGCCGAATCAAGATTGGACTAGTAACGGCAAGAGAATTGAACAAACTCAACGCCCACAACTTGTTTGTGTTCTACTCGTGCAAGATGTTACGCAAAGACCAAGCTCAGATGCCACTGTTGGGGAACGTAGCAGAATTCAAAAAATTTCCTACGCTTCACCAAGATCAATCTAAGGAGTCATCTAGCAACGAGCATAAAGGAGTGCATCTACATACCCTTTGTAGATCGCATGCGGAAGCGTTCGAAGGAACGTGGATGACGGAGTCGTACTCTTCGTGATCCTCGTCACCGATGATCCCAGCGCCGAACGGACGGCACCTCCGCGTTCAACACACGTATGGTACAGCGACGTCTCCTCCTTCTTGATCCAGCAAGGGCAAAGGAGAGGTTGACGGAGATTCAGCAGCACGACGGCGTGGTGGTGGATGCAACAGGAAAATCTGCGGGGCTTCGCCGGCGCCCTGCGAGAAGAGTTGGAGGTGTGACGGGGGGGAGAGGCGCCAGAGGCTTGGGGTGCGGCTGCCCTCTCTTCCCCCCCCCCACTATATATAGGGGGCCAGGGGGCGCCGGCCCTAGGAGATGCAATCTCCTAGGGGGCGGCGGCCAGGGGGGAGAACTTGCCCCCCAAGGCATAGGGGGCGCCCCCACCCCCTAGGGTTTCAACCCTAGGCGCATGGAGGGGCCCCATGTGGGTGCGCCAGCCCACCAGGGGCTGGCCCCCTTCCCCTTGCGGCCCACGGGGCCCTCCGGGATGGGTGGCCCCACCCGGTGGACCCCCGGGACCCCTCCGGTGGTCCCGGGACACTCCCGGTGACCCCCGGAATTATCCCGATAGCCGAAACTGGACTTCCTATATATCATTATTTACCTCCGGACCATTCCGGAACTCCTCATGACGTCCGGGATCTCATCCGGGACTCCGAACAACATTCGGGTTTCCGTGTGCATGTATCTCTACAACCCTAGCGTCACCGAACATTAAGTGTGTAGACCCTACGGGTTCGGGAGACACGCAGACATGACCGAGACGACTCTCCGGTCAATAACCAACAGCGGGATCTGGATACCCATGTTGGTTCCCACGTGTTCCTCGATGATCTCATCGGATGAACCATTGTGTCAAGGATTCACTCAATCCCGTATGTTATTCCCTTTGTCTATCGGCACGGTACTTGCCCGAGATTCGATCGTCGGTATGCCCGATACCTTGTTTAATCTCGTCATGGCAAGTCTCTTTATTCGTTCCATAATCCATCATCCCGTGACTAACTCCTTAGTCACTTTGAGCTCATTATGATGATGTCTTACCGAGTGGGCCCAGAGATACCTCTCCGTCATACGGAATGACAATATCCCAGTCTTGGTTCGTATCAACTCAACAGACACTTTCGGAGATACCCGTTGCCTACCTTTATAGCCACCTGATACGTCCAAAACGTATCTATAATTTCTGCTTGCTCCATGCCACTTTTGGGTGATATTGCTATGATATTCATACACTTCCATACACTTTTGATCATATTTGGACTAACTTACTAATCCAGTGCACCCCAGTGCCAGTTTCTGTTTTCGGCTGTTTTTGTATTTCAGGTTTTCACGTTTCGAGAACTGCCCAGAAAAATCCAGAAAAATTATATAAAAAACCAGCGTTCCGGAAACAACACTGCGTCCGAAGGGCAGCCTGGGGGGG
>LR738711.1:90807054-90829409 GCA_902687465.1 Secale cereale | reverse complement strand
CCCGGGGCCGCGCCGGGGGGGCGCCTGGGCCCCTCGAAGCCCGTCCGGTGCCCCCTTTGGCATATATTTAGAGGGTCCTCTGAAACCCTCAGAGGAGGAACTCTTTTCGCGATCCCATCTCTGTTCCGCCGCCGCCGCCGCTTCCAAGATCGGGAGCACCAGGAGAACTCTTCCCGGCACCCTGCCGGAGGGGAGGATCACCACCGGGAGCTTCTCCACCACCATGGACGCCTCCCGGATGACTCGTGAGTAGTCTCCCTTGGACCATGAGTCCATGACCAGTAGCTATGTGATGTTCTCCTCCCGTTCTTGTGCTTCACTAATTAGTCCTCGTGAGCTGCCCTACATGATCGAGGCACCTATGTAATCCTTATGTTGTTGCTATGTTGAGTTTGCTGGGATCCGATGGATTATGAGATTATGTTCAGATTGATCTTGAGTAATATATTTGATTCACCTCTTTTATATTTATGTTCATAAGTAATTCTTACATGTTCTCCGTTGTTATTTATTGCTTTGGCCGAGTAATAGGTAGTAACTCCAAGAGGGAACGTTATGCTTGATTGTGGGTTCATGCCCCTCGATGACTAGCTTGAGTGACAGAAACATGAGTCTAGGGGATGTGCTGTTGCCACAAGGGGGAAAACAACGGTGCTTGTGCCCGCGGGTGCAAGGATTGTTTACTTTACGCAAAGTTCTTTTAATGCAGTTGTCTGTTGCTTTGAGTTTACACTATGGGTGGGGCTCGCAACTTAATACCAGCGAGATGTTCTGGATAGATATCTCAAGGTGGATGATTAGTAGTAGGCATTGATGGATTTCGGTCTACTTACTTTGGCGTACCGCCCATGCTTTGAACCTCAACCTTTCTTGCAATGTAGTCAGCATTGGTTTGCGTTCGTGGTCCTGTCAATTGCCCAGCTGTAATTTGTTTACCTCACATAGCTTTTTATCGTCTTTTGGGAGAGAGACATCACTAGTGAACATCATGAGACTCCGGTCCTTATTACTATCATTGATCACACCCGCTATTTACTTTTCGTTATTATTTACTATTGCAAAACATTATCTATCACTACTATCATTGCTTTTAATCCTTTGTGAACTACAAGGCCGGAGGGATTGACAACCTCTCTGTACTCGTTGGGAGCAAAGTTATTTGTATCTGTGTGCAGGTCCACGTTGATTGCTAATTGCGCCGTTAGCAGTTGACACCTACTTGTTGAACCTAGGAGTCTCTGGGGATTCGATCATTGGCATCTTTGCTAAGGGAAAACACTTCTACAATACTGCATCTTACACCTTCCACTTGGGGTAACCAACGAGGGGTTCGAGGCCCATCAAGGAGTATTTTCTGGAGCCGTTGCCGGGGACTCCACTCTTGAGGATAGGGGAGTTGCATGCTATCTTTTACCTTTGCTCTTTAGTCTTGTTAGTTTATCTTTCAGTTTTTGCTTTCAGTACCTTTCATCGAAAATCACAAAAATAGTTATCTTGCTTGCTTGCTACTATGGGTTCCACCGAGAACACCAAGTTGTGTGACTTCACTAGTCACAACAACGATGACTTTATCAGCACACCTATCACTACACCTGCCACTTCAGCACCTTCATATGAAATTAAACCTGCTTTACTGAACTTAGTCATGAGAGAACAATTCTCCGGTGCTGGAGATGATGCTGCTTTACACTTGAACAACTTTGTTGAACTTTGTGATATGCAAAAGTACCAAGAAATAGATGGTAATATTGTTAAGCTTAAGCTTTTTCCTTTCTCCTTGAGAGGAGGAGCTAAAATTTGGTTTCATTCTTTGCCTAGAAATAGCATAGATTCATGGGATAAGTGCAAAGATGCTTTTATTGGAAAATACTATCCGCCTGCTAAAATTATCCAACTTAGAAGTAACATAATGAATTTTAAACAATTGGATAATGAACACGTTGCCCAAGCTTGGGAACGTATGAAATCTCTTATCAAGAACTGCCCTACTCACGGTTTGACTACTTGGATGGTTATCCAAACTTTTTATGCAGGCTCGAACTTTACCTCGCGGAACTTGTTAGATTCAGCCGCGGGAGGAACTTTTATGTCAACTACACTTGGTGCTGCCACAAAGCTTCTCGATGAGATGATGACCAACTATTCCCAATGGCACACCGAACGCGCTCCAAAAGGTAGGAAGGTAAACTCTGTCGAGGAGATTTCCTCCCTTAATGAAAAAGTTGACTTGATCATGTCTCTACTTTCGAAGCAATCTACTGTTGATCCTCGTGATGTTCCTTTAAATTCTTTGATTGCTCAAGAACAAGTAGATGTGAACTTTATCTCTAGAAACAATTTTAACAACAATGCTTATAGGAGTAATTTTGGTAGCAATCCTAGACCGTTCCCCTCTAACTCTTATGGGAACAATAATGCTTATCCTAGTACCAAGAACTCCAATACTGAACTAGAGATCATGCTTAAAGATTTCATCACTACCCAAAAAGCCTTTAATAAGAGTGTAGAAGAAAAACTACATAAACTAGATGATCTTTCTTTTAAGGTAGACCACTTAGCCAATGAGGTAAAATTGCTAAAAATTAAAACTTCTCCTCTTGAGGAGAGGGAAGTCACTCCTATAAATGCTATTCAAGTGCAAATTAATGAAAACATTAGGATGATGGCTAAACTTAAAGAAAGATGGGCTAGAGAAAGGGAGGAATAAGATAGAATTAAGAGCCTTCCTACCCACCACACTGTTGCTACTATCCAAGTTGTTGAGGATGTTCAAACTCTTAGCACCCAATGTACTCCTGGTCCCAATGGACCTATTAATGGTGATGTTATGACTATAAAAGCTACCAAACAAGTGAACCTTAAGGACACCACTACCACTTTACTTGATGCTCGTGACCTTGATTTTGATAATTGCACTCTTACCGAAGTTATTGATTTCCTTCACAAGATGTCTAGAGACCCCCGCACTAGCACACTTAACCTTGCCTTCACAGAGCATATCACTAATGCTCTCATCAAAGCTAGGGAGGAGAAACTTAGAGTAGAAGCCTCCATATCTAGAAAGCTAGAAGATGGTTGGGATCCTATGATAAAAATTAATTTGAATGACTTCTCTTGTTATGCATTATGTGATGTTGGTGCTAGTACCTCTGTTATGCCCAAAAGATTATATGATATGCTTAAATTGAAACCTTATGATTCTTGTTCTTTTGGTGTTCGTCTCGTTGATTCTTCCATAAAGAAACCTTTGGGGAGGATCGACGATGTTCTTATTGTTGTCAATGATAATTATGTGCCCGTTGATTTTACTATTATGGATATTGAATGTGATCCTTCATGTCCAATTATTTTGGGACGTCCCTTTTTGCGCACCGTTGGTGCTATCATTGACATGAAAGAGGGTAATATAAAATTTCAGTTTCCTCTCAAGAAAGGGAAGGAACACTTCCCTCGAAAGAAGATAAAGTTACCTTTTGAGTCCGTTGTACGGGCTAGCTATTCTTTTACTCTTGATAAAACTTGATCTGTATGCATTATGCCTAGCTTAAAGGCATAAAAGAAAGCGCTTTTGGGAGGCAGCCCACATGAATAATTTTTTTGCTTTTGTTGTGTCTTGATGTTGTTTACTGATGTAGCATCATCATTGTATCTTTGCTTTTCATATTTGTGCCAAGTATAGCCTCTGATTGCTAGAAAGTTCAAAAGTTGTGAGGTGCTGTCCAGGAAACAGATTCTGTCCTTGGATAGAAAAATTCATAGAAAATCACCAGATCATCTTTTTGGTCTGAATTTTTTCGACAGCGTTCTCTATATAATTTTCTTTCGTGCGTCTGTTCTGAGTTTTTTGATTTGAGTTGCAGAAGTATCCCGAACAGATCAATTACTACCTGCTGTTCTGTTTTTCACAGATTATGTCCTGTTTTGCCTTTCCTTCACTTTGCAAATCAAGAACTTGCTTTTTCTTTGCAAAAACCTTTTGGAAATCTTGAGAAACAGTAGAACTTCAAGAATATCTTTATTTCCAGCAAGGTATAATTATTTTATTAAGGGTACTAACCTCGCTAATCAGATTATGATGAGTTATGTATGAAGGGAGTTTTCAAGTGTGCGAGGGAAGATGATAAAAAAGATTCAGGAGTGTCAAGTGCTCAAGCTTGGGGATGCCCCCGTGCACCCCCAAGAAATATTCAAAGAGACTCAAGCGTCTAAGCTTGGGGATGCCCCCGTGCATCCCCTTCTCCATCAACATTATCAGTTCGTCTTTCGTTCCGCTATATTTTTATCACTTCATGTGTTATGTGCTATGCTGGGAGCGTCTTGCTTTTAGTTTTCTTTTTAGTTTTTCATAACGAGTCGGAACTCAGCATTCTTTATGTGGGAGAGAAACACGCTCCACTTCTACCTAGAACATAACATAGAATTTTCATGTCTATCTATGCTGTGTGTTCTTTGTCTTTTAATAGCTACTATCATGCTCTACTCTTAGTATTCATGCTTATCTTTTCAAAGAGCTTTTGTTTAGTTGGTTGCTTGAACTCTCTTTAATTACTATGCTCACCTTATTAAGAGAGTTTGCTTCCGTTGCATTTGTTAATGTGTCTATGATAAAGATGCTACTTGCATAATGGTGCTTAGTAGTTCAGGTTTTCTTATGGTTAATCTCAAATAGCTGGGGGGGTTCCCAATGTGTTATTGGAGTACCAACTTGATTTGTTTGCCTATGATGTGGTATGGTTTAGTAATATCTTCCTTCGAGAATTTATTTTGATTGACTTGGCGTATGCTCACGCATATTTAAGACTGTAAAGAAAGTCTGTCAAGCCTTGATGATCTTTTATTTCTAAGTAGCGATATAACTACCATGCCTGATTCAATGATGCTTTGTCGCTCTGCATGATTATGACCATCATTGCTCTCTTAGTTGGTCGCTCCCAGTCTTTTTGCTAACCTCCACCTGTACTAAGAAAACTAACTTTGCAATACATAGCTCATGGGAAAGTAGCTTAAAAACTATTGTGGTAAAGAATATGTTGCCTATGTATCTTATTTCTTATAAGTTGCTTGCTGAGCGGTAACCATGTTTCTGGGGACGCCATCAACTGTCACACTTTTGTTGAATATCATGTGAGTTGCTATGCATGTTCGTCTTGTCTGAAGTAAGGGTGATTTACCGTGGGTTGAATGAATATGCATATTGTTAGAGAAGAACATTGGGCCGCCAACCAAAGCCATGTATCATGGTGGAAGTTTTAGCTTGGACGTTGATCCTCAATCTCTTATGAGAATATGCTTATGCATTAAAGAGGAGTCCATCATCTATTTTCTATGTTGTCCCGGTATGGATGTCCTCAAGTTGAGATCTATCAAAAACGAGAAATCAAATGCGATTTATCTCCTTGGACCTTTGTACAGGTGGCATAGAGGTACCCCTTTGTGACACTTGGTTGAAACATATGTAATGCAATGATAACCCATGGAAATCCGAGCTAATTAGGACAAGGTGCGAGCACTATTGGTATTCGATGCATGAGGCTTGCAACTTATAGGATGTCTTATGGATGACACATATGAAGTACTACTACCGTTGACAAAATTGCTTCCATGTTTTAAAAAATAAAAAGCTCTAGCACATAACCTTTCTTTTACTTTTATGTTAAAGCACCAACTACTGAGAGCATGATTGTCATTCTGAGTGTAATGTGCATTGTCCCAAAGTAGCATTGTCTTTTGCATGATTGTGATATCGTTTATTTTGAAATCATTGTATCTAGTCATCACTTAAACCTTGAAGGTGCCCCTGCATTTATGTTTTGCATCACTAAAGGGGGCAAGCTAGATATTACTTTATCATATTTGCACATCATATTCATTGCAAATCTTTTTGATGTTTCAGTTTCATGTTGTAAAACTTTCAGTCATTTGTGATTTTCTCATGAGGCAACTTAATTACTATAGAATCATTGTCTCGGTAAGCTTTTGTCATATGACTATAAAAAGTCCTATATGGTTAATAGCATGTCACCACATAAATTATTCTTGTTATCATTTACCTACTCGAGGACGAGCAGGAATTAAGCTTGGGGATGTTGATACGTCCAAAACGTATCTATAATTTCTGCTTGCTCCATGCCACTTTTGGGTGATATTGCTATGATATTCATACACTTCCATACACTTTTGATCATATTTGGACTAACTTACTAATCCAGTGCACCCCAGTGCCAGTTTCTGTTTTCGGCTGTTTTTGTATTTCAGGTTTTCACGTTTCGAGAACTGCCCAGAAAAATCCAGAAAAATTATATAAAAAATCAGCGTTCCGGAAACAACACTGCGTCCGAAGGGCAGCCTGGGGGGGCCACCAGGGCTCCAGGCGCCCTGGCGGCGCGCCCCCCCTGGGCCGCGCCGGGGGGGCGCCTGGGCCCCCCGAAGCGCGTCCGGTGCCCCCCTTTGGCATATATTTAGAGGGTACTCCGAAACCCTCAGAGGAGGAACTCTTTTCGCGATCCCATCTCTGTTCCGCCGCCGCCACCGCTTCCAAGATCGGGAGCACCAGGAGAACTCTTCCCGGCACCCTGCCGGAGGGGAGGATCACCACCGGGAGCTTCTCCACCACCATGGACGCCTCCCGGATGACTCGTGAGTAGTCTCCCTTGGACCATGAGTCCATGACCAGTAGCTATGTGATGTTCTCCTCCCGTTCTTGTGCTTCACTAATTAGTCCTCGTGAGCTGCCCTACATGATCGAGGCACCTATGTAATCCTTATGCTGTTGCTATGTTGAGTTTGCTGGGATCCGATGGATTATGAGATTATGTTCGGATTGATCTTGAGTAATATATTTGTTTCACCTCTTTTATATTTATGTTCATAAGTAATTCTTGCATGTTCTCCGTTGTTATTTATTGCTTTGGCCGAGTGTAGGTAGTGACTCCAAGAGGGAACGTGATGCTTGATTGTGGGTTCATGCCCCTCGATGACTAGCTTGAGTGACAGAAACATGAGTCTAGGGGATGTGCTGTTGCCACAAGGGGGAAAACAACGGTGCTTGTGCCCGCGGGTGCAAGGATTGTTTACTTTACGCAAAGTTCTTTTAATGCAGTTGTCTGTTGCTTTGAGTTTACACTATGGGTGGGGCTCGCAACTTAATACCAGCGAGATGTTCTGGATAGATATCTCAAGGTGGATGATTAGTAGTAGGCATTGATGGATTTCGGTCTACTTACTTTGGCGTACCGCCCATGCTTTGAATCTCAACCTTTCTTGCAATGTAGTCAGCATTGGTTTGCGTTCGTGGTCCTGTCAATTGCCCAGCTGTAATTTGTTTACCTCACATAGCTTTTTATCGTCTTTTGGGAGAGAGACATCACTAGTGAACATCATGAGACTCCGGTCCTTATTACTATCATTGATCACACCCGCTATTTACTTTTCGTTATTATTTACTATTGCAAAACATTATCTATCACTACTATCATTGCTTTTAATCCTTTGTGAACTACAAGGCCGGAGGGATTGACAACCTCTCTGTACTCGTTGGGAGCAAAGTTATTTGTATCTGTGTGCAGGTCCACGTTGATTGCTAATTGCGCCGTTAGCAGTTGACACCTACTTGTTGAACCTAGGAGTCTCTGGGGATTCGATCCTTGGCATCTTTGCTAAGGGAAAACACTTCTACAATACTGCATCTTACACCTTCCACTTGGGGTAACCAACGAGGGGTTCGAGGCCCATCACCACCCAGTTACGTTGTGACGTTTGGCACACCCAAAGTATTCCTACCGTATCCGGGAGTTGCACAACCTCATGGTCTAAGGAACAAATACTTGACACTAGAAAAGCTTAAGCATTACGAACTATACGATCTCGTGCTAGGCTTAGGAATGGGTCTTGTCCATAACATCATTCTCCTAATGATGTGATCCCGTTATCAATGACATCCTATGTCCATGGTCAGGAAACCGTGACCATCTGTTGATCAACGAGCTAGTAACTAGAGGCTTACCAGGGACACGTTGTGGTCTATGTATTCACACATGTATCGTTGTTTCCGTACAATACAATTCAAGCATGAATAACAGACAATTATCACGAACAAGGAAATATAATAATAACCCTTTTATTATTGCCTCTAGGGCATATTTCCAACACCTTTCCCAATGACAGTAGGGGCAGCAAGGCACGTATTGTATTGTTGCCATCGAGGATAAAAAGATGGGGTTTATATCATATTGCTTGAGTTTATCCCTCTACATCATGTCATCTTGCTTAAGGCATTACTCTGTTGTTATGAACTTAATACTCTAGATGCATGCTGGATAGCGGTCGATGTGTGGAGTAATAGTAGTAGATGCAGAATCGTTTTGGTCTACTTGTTTCAGACGTGATGCCTATATATAATGATCATGCCTAGATAGTCTCATAAGTATTCGCTTTTCTACCAATTGCTCGACGGTAATTTGTTTACCCGCCGTAGAATTCTGCTATCATGAGAGAAGCCACTAGAGAAACCTATGGCCCTCGGGTCTATTCTCAACATATCAATATGCAATCTACTTTACTTTTCCTCTTTTACTTTCTATTCTTATATCCAAAAATACCAAAATATCAAACTATCCTATCTATCAGATCTCACTGTCGTAAGTGACCGTAAAGGGATTGACAACCCCTTATCGCAGTGGCTGCGAAGTTCTTATTTGTTTGTGCAGGTGCAAGGAACTCGCGCGTGGTCTCCTACTGGATTGATACCTTGTTTCTAAAAAACTGAGGGAAATACTTACGCCATTGTGCTCCATCACCCTTTCCTCTTCAAGGGAATACAACGCAAGCTCGAGAAGTAGCAGTATCCACTATGTTCTAAGATTGATGTTGCTATGACTTTGATATGCTTAATGCTTGTCACTAGGGCCCGAGTGCCATGATTTTAGATCTGAACCTATTATGTTTTCATGAATATATGTGTGTTCTTGATCCTATCTTGCAAGTCTATAGTCACCTACTATGTGTTGTGATCCGGCAACCCCGAAGTGACAATAATCGGGACCACTCCCGATGATGACCGTAGTTTGAGGAGTTCATGTATTCACTATGTGTTAATGCTTTGGTCCGGTACTCTATTAAAAGGAGGCCTTAATATCCCTTAGTTTCCACTAGGACCCCGCTGCCACGGGAGGGTAGGACAAAAGATGTCATGCAAGTTCTTTTCCATAAGCACGTATGACTATATTCGGAATACATGCCTACATTACATTGATGAACTGGAGCTAGTTCTGTGTCACCCTAGGTTATAACTTTTACATGATGAATTGCATCCGACATAATTCCCCATCACCGATCCAATGCCTACGAGCTTTTCACATATTGCTTGTTGCTTATTTACTTTTCTGCTGCTATTGTTACAAAAACTACAAAAACAGTACCGTTACTTTTATTGTTGTTACCACTATTACCATATTACTTTGCTACTAAACTACCTTCTTGCAGATACTAAGTTTCTAGGTGTGGTTGAATTGACAACTCAGCTGCTAATACTTAAGAGTATTCTTTGTCTCCCCTTGTGTCGAATCAATAAATTTGGGTTGAATACTTTACCCTCGAAAACTGTTGCGGTCCCCTACACTTGTGGGTTATCAAGACTATTTTCTGGCGCCGTTGTCGGGGAGCATAGCTCTATTCTTTAAGTCACTTGGGATTTATATCTGTTGATCACTATGAAGAACGTGAAGGACTCAAAAACCAAGATCTTTCACTCAACTACGAGGGGAGGTAAGGAACTGCCATCTAGCTCTGCACTTGATTCACCCTCTGTTATGAGTAAATTTGCGACACCTACTCCTGCTATTGAATCTGATATGTCGTATGTTCTTGATGATGCCACTTCTGCTATGTATGATGAAACTACTTCCATGCTTGATAATAATGTGCCACTAGGTGAATTTCTAGATGAACAAATTGCTAAGGTTAGGGAGAATGCAAATATTGAAACTGATAATATTTATGAAAGTGATGATGAAGCTTCTCCCCCTAGATATGAATTGCCTGTTGTTCCTGAGGGTTATGTTATGGATGAAGAAACTGCTAGAGACTTTCTTGCTTGCAACGATAGATATGATCTTAAGAAATTATTAGCTAAGCTGAAAGAAAAGTCTTTGAATGCTAGAATGAAATATGACCCTGCTTTTGCTACTTCACCTATCTTTGTTACGGATAAGGATTATGATTTCTCTGTTGATCCTGAGTTAATTACTTTGGTTGAATCTGATCCTTTCCATGGCTATGAGTCTTAAACTGTTGTGGCACATCTTACTAAGTTGAATGATATGGCCACCCTGTTTACCAATGATGAAAAGATTTGTTATTACTATAACCTTAAGTTAGTTCCTTTCTCGTTAAAGGGTGATGCTAAGACTTGGTTTAATTCTCTTGATCCTGGTTGTGTGCATAGTCCCCAGGATATGATGCATTACTTTTCTGCTAAATATTTTCCCGCTCATAAGAAACAAGCTGCCTTACGGGAAATATATAACTTTGTGAAAATTGAAGAAGAGAGTTTCCCACAAGCTTGGGGGAGGCTTCTCCAATTATTTAATGCCTTGCCTGATCATCCTCTTCAGAGGAACGATATACTTAATGTCTTTTATAATGGACTAACCGATGCTTCGAGAGACCACCTGGATAGTTGTGCTGGTTGTGTTTTTAGGGAAAAAACAGTTGATCAAGCTGAATTACTATTGAATAATATGCTGGCCAATGAAAATAATTGGACACTTCCTGAGCCAGCCCCTAAGCCAACTCCGAAAAAGAGGGGAGTTCTATTTCTCAGTCCTGAAGATATGCAAGAGGCAAAGAAATCTATGAAAGAAAAAGGTATTAAAGCTGAAGATGTTAAGAATTTACACCTATTGAAGAAATACATGGTCTTGATAACCCGGCACAGGTAGTAAAGGTAAATTCTTTTTATAGATTTGATGAAGGTGATATTCCTTGTTATAAGTCTGCTAGCCAATGCTTAGATGAGTTTGACAATTTTATTGTGAAACAAGAAAACTTCAATGCTTATGTTGGTAGACAATTGCAATGTAATGCTTATATGATTGAACGCTTGAGTGATTATATGTCTAGAGTTAAAGGTGAATTGAAACTCATTAGTAAACATGCTTCTATGGTTACCACTCAAGTAGAACAAGCACTTAAGGCTCAGAATGATTTGCTCAATGAATTAAATAGTAAGAATAATGACTATGCTGTTAGAGTTGCTACTATAGGTGGTAAAATGACTCAGGAACCTCTGTATCCTGAGGGCCATCCTAAGAGAATTGAGCAAGATTCTCAGAGAGCTAATTTAGATGCACCTAGTTCTTCTAAGAAGAAGAAAAAGAAAAATGATAGAACTTTGCATGCTTCTAGTGAACCTGTAGCTGACACACCTGAGAATCCCAACAATATATCTGTTTCTGATGCTGAGACACAATCTGGTAATGAACATGAACCTAGTGATAATGTTAATGATGATGCTCAAACTAGCAATGATAATGATGTAGAGATTGAACCTGCTGTTGATCTTGATAACCCACAATCAAAGAATCAACGTTATGATAAGAGAGACTTTGTCGCTAGGAAGCACGGTAGGGTGATGTCTACTACACAACCTTCTTCTTGTAGACGTTGTTGGGCCTCCAAGTGCAGAGGTTTGTAGGACAGTAGCAAATTTCCCTCAAGTGGATGACCTAAGGTTTATCAATCCGTGGGAGGCGTAGGATGAAGATGGTCTCTCTCAGACAACCCTGCAACCAAATAACAAAGAGTCTCTTGTGTCCCCAACACACCCAATACAATGGTAAATTGTATAGGTGCACTAGTTCGGCGAAGAGATGGTGATACAAGTGCAATACATAAGGTAGATATAGGTTTTTGTAAACTGAAAATGTAAAAACAGCAAGGTAGCAAGTGGTAAAAGTGAGCATAAATGATGTTTGCAATGATAGGAATTAAGGCCTAGGGTTCATACTTTCACTAGTGCAAGTTCTCTCAACAAGGATAACATAATTGGATCATATTACTAGCCCTCAACATGCAACAAAGAGTCACTCCAAATTCACTAATAGCGGAGAACAAACGAAGAGATTATGGCAGGGTACGAAACCACCTCAAAGTTATTCTTTCTGATCGATCTATTCAAGAGTCCGTAGTAACGTTCAATCTATCACAGAGTTCGTACTAGAATAACACCTTAAGATACAAATCAACCAAAACCCTAATGTCACCTAGATACTCCATTGTCACCTCAAGTATCCGTGGGCATGATTATACGATATGCATCACACAATCTCAGAAACATCTATTCAACCAACACATAGAAGTTCAAAGAGTGCCCCAAAGTTTCTACCGGAAAGTCAAGACGAAAACGTGTGCCAACGCCTATGCATAGATTCCCAAGGTCACGGAACCCGCAAGTTGATCACCAAAACATACATCAAGTAGATCACATGATATCCCATTGTCACCACAGATAAGCACGTGCAAGACATACATCAAGTGTTCTCAAATCCTTAAAGACTCAATCAGATAAGATAACTTCAAAGGGAAAACTCAACCCATTACAAGAGAGTAGAGGGGGAGAAGCATCATCAGATCCAACTATAATAGCAAAGCTCGTGATACATCAAGATCGTTCCATCTCAAGAACACAAGAGAGAGAGAGAGAGACTACTCCCTCCTCATCATGGAGAGCGCCGGGATGATGAAGATGGCCACCGGTGAGGGTCCCCCCTCCGGTAGGGTGCCAGAACGGGGTCTAGATTGGTTTTCGGTGGCTACAGAGGCTTTCAGCGGCGGAACTCCCAATCTAGGTTAATTTCCGGAGGTTTCTGTATTTATAGGAATTTTTGGCGTAGGTCTCACATCAGGGGGGGTCTCCGGGCTGTCCACGAGACAGGGGCACATGCCCACCTGGAGTGGGCGCGCCCCCCACACTCGTGGGCAGCCCGTGGCTCTCCTCGCCCAACTCTTTTACTTCGGGGGCTTCTTTTGGTCCAGAAAAAATCACCAAAAATTGGCACGTCAATTGGACTCCGTTTGATATTCCTTTTCTGTAAAACTCAAAAACAAGGAAAAAATAGAAACTGGCACAAGCACGAGTTGTAGCTCATCTTGCTGCCATTTTCGATCTCCTTGCTCAAAGCTCCATTCACAAAACTGTTTGGGAAGATTGTTCCTTGGTATGTGACTCCTCCATTGGTCCAATTAGTTTTTGTTCTAGTGCTTTATTTATTACAAAAAATTTATGCCGTGGTGACCTTGTTCTTGAGCTTGCATGTCAAATTTCCTTGGTCCCAAGTAGTTCTAATGCAGGATATAGTCTCTAGGCACTTGTAGGAGTTGTTTCTATCAATCTAGTTGAGTTTGGTTAACTTTTATTTTGAGTTACTAAAAATTTCAGAAAATTTTAGAAAAATGCATAGGAAAATCTTCCAAGGTGGTTCTTCAAGGAAGTAAGAACCAAGGCTCGCGATTCGTGAGCCGGATGATGAACTACCGAGGGAAGCTGAAGTGCGGCCTTGTGAATGGCCGTCAGACGAATTTATGGTTTTGGTTGGCATTACGGAGGAATTTGATGCATATGTGTGCAACGCTGACCTCGAGGGCTTCATGCAAGATAAGTGCCCTCAATACCATTACTTAACTGATACCTTTGTGAGAAGGTTTAAATTTTCATCTTCACGAAATTCTCACACTGTCCTGTTTGATCTTTATGATAAATCCTACACCATGGACATAGAGGATTTTAATGATGCTTGTAAGCTCCCGCAGTGGGGCAGTATGGGTGATCCTCGCAAATCTGAATATAGAGACGTCCTTGCTAGTATCAATGTGGAGGAGTCTAGAGAAATCACACAAGCTACCATAGGGAGCATTCATTTTCCTGCTATTCATTACTTTACTCTCTTTATTGGTAGATGCATAAACGGTAAAGATGAGGCTTGTCACATGTGTGTCCCTGATTTTAGTGTTCTCAAGAGTGTTGTATTAGGTGATAGACAATACAACTTGGGGGCCATTATTGCACGTAGGCTACATCATAATGGTTTGTATGGAGATCTATTTGGTCGGATTTATGCCACTCGCATAGTGATACGTCTCCAACGTATCTATAATTTTTTATTGTTCCATGCTATTATTTATGATGTTTTGGATGTTTAATGGGCTTTGTTATACACTTTTATATTATTTTTGGGACTAACCTACTAACCCAAAGGCCCAGTCCAGATTGTTGTATTTTGCCTATTTTAGGGTTTTATAGAAAAGGAATATCAAACAGAGTCCAGACGGAATGAAACCTTCGGGAGAGATATTTTTGGAGCAAAATACGCACATGAGACTTGAGAACCAAGGAGTAGGGTGATATGTCTCCAACGTATCTATAATTTTTTATTGTTCCACGCTACTATTTATGAAGTCTTAAATGTTTAATGGGCTTTATTATTCACTTTTATATCATTTTTGGGACTAACCTACTAACCCAAAGGCCCAGTCCAGATTGCTGTTTTTTTGCCTATTTCAGGGTTTTGCAGAAAAGGAATATCAATAGGAGTCCAAACGGAATGAAACCTTCGCAGGAGATGTTTTTGGAGAAAATCACGCGAGATAAACTTCGGGGCCAAGCCAGAGGACAGGGGGGCACCCTCGAGGGTGGGGGGCGCGCCTCCCTGCCTCGAGGGCGGGCCTCGTGGCCCCTGGTGCCCCTCTTCCTCCTATATATGCCTACGTGCCCCAGAAACTCCGTACGCACAGAGAAAACCCTAATTCTACCGCCGTAGCTGCTGTTCCCATGGAGATCCCATCTTGGAGCCTGTTCCGGGAGGGGGATCCATCACGGAGGCCTTCTTCATCATCATCATCGCCCTCACCATGAGTTGTGAGTAGTTTACCACAGTACTTCGGGTCCATAGCTAGTATCTAGATGGCTTCTTCTCTCTCTCCGGATCTCAATACAAAGTTCTCCTCGGTCTTCGAGGAGATCTATTCGATGTAATCTCTTTTTGCGGTGTGTTTGTCGAGATCCGATGAATTGTGAGTTTATGATCAAGGTTATCTATGAAAGATATTTGGTTCTTCTCTGAACTTTTTATGTGTGCTCATAATATCCTTGCAAGTCTCTTCGAATTATTGGTTTGGTTTGACCTACTAGATCTATAGTTCTTGCAATGGGAGAAGTGCTTGGCTTTGGGTTCAATCTTGCGGTGTCCTTTCCCAGTGACAGTAGGGGCAGCAAGGCACGTATTGTATTATTGCCATCGAGGATAAAAAGATGGGGTTTTCATCATATTGCTTGAGTTTATCCCTGTACATCATGTCATCTTGCTTAAGGCGTTACTCTGTTCGTATGAACTCAATACACTAGATGCATGCTGGATAGCGGTCGATGTGTGGAGTAATAGTAGTAGATGCAGGCAGGAGTCGGTCTACTTGTCTCGGACGTGATGCCTATATACAATGATCATGCCTAGATAGTCTCATAATTATTCTCTTTTCTATCAATTGCTCGACAGTAATTTGTTTACCCGCCGTAGAATATCGCTATCATGAGTGAAGCCACTAGAGAAAAATATGGCCTCCGGGTCTATCTCTATCATATTACTTTCCCGTCAACTAGCCAATTTCTATCACCGTTGTTTATTTGCTTTCTTTACTTTTTTTGTTTCTATATCAAAAATACCAAAAATATTATCTTATCATCTCTATCAGATCTCACTCTCGCAAGTGACCGTAAAGGGATTGACAACCCTTATCACGTTGGCTGCGAAGTTCTTATTTATTTATGCAGGTGCGAGGGACTGGTGCGTGGTCTCCTACTAGATTGATACCTTGGTTCTCAAAAACTGAGGGAAATACTTATGCTACTGTGCTGCATCTCCCTTTCCTCTTCGAGGGAATACAACGCAAGCTCAAGAGGTAGCAAGAAGAATTTCTGGCGCCGTTGCCGGGGAGGCTTACGCAAAAGTCATATACCAAGTACCTATCACAAACCTTTATCCTTCGCATTACATTTATTTGCCTCTCGTTTTCCTCTCCCCCACTTCACCTTTGCCGTTTTATTCGCCCTTCTTCTGCCGTGTGTTTATCGTTCGCTTGCCTCTCGTTTGCTTGTGTGCTATGTGCCCTCAATTAGCTTGCATCTTCGCTTGCTAAAGTATGGATCCTCATCCACTTGCTAATCTCTTTAATAGATCCAATTATGTTGAACATATTTCTAGTGAGTTGACTGCACTAGATTATCTTTATGGGGTTTTGCTTGAAATTTGTGAATCTGAAAATTGTGATGAAATATTGAAAGGAAAAACATAAATTGATTCACGATAGCTCCTTGAGTAAAAAGCATGATTGCAATGATGTTATTATAAATTCTATTAATGTCAATTGTGCTAATGATATGCAAAACCCTAAGCTTGGGGATGCTTATTTTGCTTTGCCCACTACTTGTTGCAATGATCATGATTGGGGTGATGATTCTTATGATCTTGAAAATTTATTTCAACCCCATGATGAATATGAGATTGATAATAATGCTTGCAATAATATTGAAAGTGGGTTTGGAAGAGTGTCAACTTTAGATCCCACATATTTGGAGTATGATCAATCCTATGAAATTTTTGATAAGAGTGGGTTTCGAGAGGTCATGATTTTAGTTAATGTTAATCCCACTATTTTGGAAGAGTGTCAACTTTGCATGCATGTGGATTGTCTTGAGAATATGTTACGTGATAGCTATTTTGTTGAATTTGATCATGATCCTACATGTAATTATTATGAGAGAGGGGAATATGGTTGTAGAAATCTTCACGTTACTAAATTATCTCTCTTCATGTTGAGATTGATCTTGTTTCTTTCTTCTTCCTTGCATATGCTAGATCTTGCTTGTCTTGCTAATTTGTTTTCCTATAAAATGCCTATGCATAGGAAGTATGTTAGACTTAGATGTGTTTGTCACATGTTTTATGATGCTCTTTTCGTGCTTCAAGTCTTGTCTATCATGAGAGCCACTTATGGATTGCCTTCCAAGGATGGCAATACCTAGATCTATCTTGTATCGTGCCTAGCTAGGGGCGTAAAACGATAGCGCTTGTTGGGAGGCAACCCAATTTTTTATTTTTTATTTTTGTTGCTGTTAGGGAATAAATATTGCATCTAGCCTCTGATTAGATGTGTTTTCATGTTTTGTTTAGTGTTTGTGCCAAGTAGAACCTTTGGTAAGACTTGTGTGAAGTTTATATGATCTTGCTGTGAAAAACAGAATCGTTAGCGCTCGCTAAAGTAGTCTTCAGATTTTACTGGCGCGTGCTTTTTAGTTGATTCTTTTTGCTGCTGATTGGTAGACAAATTGCGCAAATTTACCAATTTAGTTTGAATTTTTTGGAGTTCCGTAAGTAGGCGAACACAGCAGATTACTACAGACTGTTCTGTTTTTGACAGATTCTGTTTTTCGTGTGTTGTTTACTTATTCCGATGCATCTATGAGTAATATTGGAGGATATGAACCATAGAGAACTTGGAGTACAGTAGGTTTAACACCAATATAGAATGAATTCCTTGCTGTACCTTTGAGTGGTGGTTTGCTTTCTCTTACTAACGGAGCTCACGAGAATTTTTGTCTAAGTTTTGTGTTGTGAAGTTTTCAAGTTTTGAGTATTGCTTTGATGGACTATGGAACAAGGAGTAGCAAAGACCTAAGCTTGGGGATGCCCATGGCACCCCAAATAAATTCAAGATAATCAAAAGCCTAAGCTTGGGGATGCCCCGGGAAGGCATCCCCTCTTTCGTCTTCATCCATCGGTAACTATATTTGGAGCTATATTTGTATTCACAACATGTTATGTGTTTTGCTTGGAGCATCTTGTATAATTTGAGTCTTTGCTTGTTAGTTTGCCACAATCATCCTTGCTGGACACACCTATTTGAGAGAGTTAAATATGCCCTAGAAATTGTTAGAACACTCTATATGCTTCACTTATATCTTTTGAGTTGAATAGTTTTTGCTCTAGTGCTTCACTTATACTCCCTCCGTCCCAAAATTCTTGTCTTAGAGTTGTCTAAACAGGGAAGTATCTAACACGAAAACGTGACTAGATACATCCGTATTTTGACAAATTGAAGACAAGAATCTTGGGACGGAGGGAGTATCTTTTAGAGCACGGTGGTGGTAATATTTTGTAGAAATTGTTGAACTCTCATACTTCACTTAGATCTATTTGAGAGTCTATTAAAACAGCATGGTAAAGTGTTTAGGCTAAAGAAACTAGTCTTCACATGGTAGACATCCAATATCAATGTAGTAAAAAAATCACATCAAGTGCATTGAATAGAAAGAGATGTTGGATGCTTGATAATTGTTTTGAGACATGAGGAGTGATATTAGAGTCATGCTAGTGGAGTGATTATGAAATTGAGAAATATTTGTGTTAAGGTTAGTGATTCCCGTAGCATGCACGTATGGTGAACCGTTGTGTGACTAAGTTAAAGCATGAGGTATTTGTAGAGTGTCAACCTTTGTGTGGAGGTCGGAGACACGCGATGGTTAACTCCTACCAACCTCCCCCCTAGGGGCATGCGTTGATTGCTTTGTTTTGATGACTCGTAGATTTTTGCAATAAGTATATGAGTTCTTATGACTAATGTTGAGTCCATGGATTATACGCACTCTCACCCTTCCACCATTGCTAGCCTCTCTTGTACCGCGCAACTTTTGCCGGTGCCATAAACCCACTATATATCCTTCCTCAAAACAGCCACCATATTGTTCCTCAAAACAGCCACCATACCTACCTATCATGGCATTTCCATAGCCATTCCGAGATATATTGCCATGCAACTTTCCACCGTTCCGTTTATATGACACGCATCATATTGTCATATTGCCATTGCATGATCATGTAGTTGACATCGTATTTGTGGCAAGGCCACCATGCATAATTTTTATACATGTCACTCTTGTTTCATTGCACATACTGGTACACCGCCGGAGGCATTCATATAGAGTCATACTTTGTTGTTGTAGTATCAAGTTGTAATCTTGTGTTGTAATGAAAGTGTGATGATCATCATCTATAGAGCATTGTCCCATGGGAGGAAAGGCTGAATCTATAAAGCCCCTCCGCAAAAAAAAGAAAAAAAAAGAAGAAAGGCCAAAGAAAAAAAAGGAAGGCCCAAAAAAGGGAAAAAAAGGGAAAAAAGAGAAAAAAAGAAAGAAAAAAGGGACAATTGCTACTATCTTTTTCCACACTTGTGCTTCAAAGTAGCACCATGTTCTTCATTGTAGAGAGTCTCATGTTTAGTCACTTTCATATACTAGTGGGAGTTTTCGTTATAGAACTTGGCTTGTATATTCCAACGATGGGCTTCCTCAAATGCCCTAGGTCTTCGTGAGCAAGCAAGTTGGATGCACACCCACTAGTTTGTTTTGTTGAGCTTTCATTCATATTTAGCTCTAGTGCATCCGTTGCATGGCAATCCCTACTCACTCACATTGATATCTATTGACGGGCATCTCCATAGCCCGTTGATACACCTAGTCGATGTGAGACTATGTCCCTCTTTTTGTCTTCTCCACAACCACCTCTATTCCACCCATAGTGCTATATCCATGGCTCACGCTCATGTATTGCGTGAAAGTTGAAAGGTTTGAAAAGATAGAGCATGAAAACAAATGCTTGGCTGAAATCGGGGTTGTGCATGATATGAATATTTTGTGTGATAACAAGGGAGCATAGCCAACACTATATGATTTTGTAGGGACAACTTTCTTTAGCCAAGGTATTTTGAGAAGACGTGATTGCTTTGTTAGTATTGCTTGAAGTATTATTATTTCTTATGTCAATATAGACTTCTATCTTGAATCTTTCAGATCTGAACATTCATGCCACAATTAAGAGAATTACATTGAAAAACTATATTGGTTAGCATTCCACTTCAAAAATTCTTTCTTTATCATTTACCTACTCGAGGACGAGCAGGAATTAAGCTTGGGGATGCTTGATACGTCTCCAACGTATCTATAATTTTTGATTGTTCCATGCTACTATTTATGAAGTCTTAGATGTTTAATGGGCTTTATTATTCACTTTTATATCATTTTTGGGACTAACTTACTAACCCAAAGGCCTAGTCCAGATTGCTGTTTTTTTTGCCTATTTCAGGGTTTTGCAGAAAAGGCATATCAAACGGAGTCCAAACGGAATGAAACCTTCGCATGAGATATTTTTGGAGAAAACCACGCGAGATAAACTTCGGGGCCAAGCCAGAGGACAGGGGCCCACCCTCGAGGGTGGGGGGCGCGCCCCCTTCCCAGGGCGCGCCCCCTGCCTCGAGGGCAGGCCCCATGGCCCCTGGTGCCCCTCTTCATCCTATATATGCCTACGTACCCCAGAAACTCCGTACGTAGAGAGAAAACCCTAATTCCACCGCCGTAGCTGCTGTTCCCATGGAGATCCCATCTTGGAGCCTGTTCCGGGAGGGGGATCCATCACGGAGGCCTTCATCATCATCATCATCGCCCTCACCATGAGTATGAGTAGTTTACCACAGACCTTTGGGTCCATAGCTAGTATCTAGATGGCTTCTTCTCTCTCTCCGTATCTCAATACAAAGTTCTCCTCGGTCTTCGAGGAGATCTATTCGATGTAATCTCTTTTTGTGGTGTGTTTGTCGAGATCCGATGAATTTTGAGTTTATGATCAAGGTTATCTATGAAAGATATTTGGTTCTTCTCTGAACTTTTTTATGTGTGCTCATAATATCCTTGCAAGTCTCTTCGGATTATTGGTTTGGTTTGGCCTACTAGATCTATAGTTCTTGCAATGGGAGAAGTGCTTGGCTTTGGGTTCAATCTTGCGGTGTCCTTTCCCAGTGACAGTAGGGGCAGCAAGGCACGTATTGTATTGTTGCCATCGAGGATAAAAATATGGGGTTTATATCACTATGTTTGAGTTTATCCCTCTACATCATGTCATCTTGTTTAAGGCGTTACTCCGTTCTTATGAACTTAATACTCTAGATGCATGCTGGATAGCGGTCGATGTGTGGAGTAATAGTAGTAGATGCAGAATCATTTCGGTCTACTTGTCTCGGACGTGATGCCTATATATAATGGTCATGCCTAGATAGTCTCATAATTATTCGCTTTTCTATCAATTGCTCGACAGTAATTTGTTTATCCGTCGTAGAATATCGCTATCATGAGAGAAGCTACTAGAGAACACTATGGCCCCCGGGTCTATTATCAACATATCAATCTACAATCTACTTTACTTTTCAACTTTTACTTTCTGTTCTTATATCCAAAAATACCAAAAATATCAAACTATCATCTCTATCAGATCTCACTTTCGTAAGTGGCCGTAAAGGGATTGACAACCCCTTATCGCGTTGGCTGCGAAGTTCTTATTTGTTCGTGCAGGTGCGAGGGGCTCGCGCGTGGTCTCCTACTGGATTGATACCTTGGTTCTCAAAAACTGAGGAAAATACTTACGCTACTGTGCTGCATCACCCTTTCCTCTTCGAGGGAATACATCGCAAGCTCGAGAAGTAGCACATAGCCCGTCGTCTTGGTGTGCCTATACATGAAAATGATGAACCTTTACTGCTTGCTTATTTGGATTACAATGCCATGGTTAGTCACCGGTTTATAGAGAGGGATGAAGAATCCCTCAAATATCGAATAATCTTTAACAGGCATCACGCCGTCCATATTGCTCACCCTCGAAAACTGTTGCGATCCCCTACACTTGTGGGTTATCACAGCTCCTCGTCCGTCACGTCAATATGATAACCAGAGTAACCAATAACTTCAAGCTTTATTTCATCATTCCAAAAGATTCCTAATCCACCACTTCTACCACGACTGTTAACAATAAAACTTTTATTAAAGCCTAAAGACCCTTTCACATTCTGTACTTGAGAGCCCTCAATTTGGGTCTCGACAATGCATAAGATTGAGGGGGCAAGTATCCTCGTGAGATCACAAAGCTCATGAACTGTCGCGGGTTTGCCAGCCCCGCGGCAGTTCCAACATAGGAGACTCATTGCGCTCGGTGCGACTCCTCTAGGGAGCCCGCCATACGCGTATCATAAGTTTTGTTGCTGCTGTTGATCTTTCCACTATTTCTATCACACTCCGATGATGCAGGTATGTTCCGCTTTACTCCTGTTTTGAAGAGGGACTCAAGGGAAACGCCGAACTCGAGGTGCTTGTCCCGTTTTCCAGCAACAGTATGGTTTTAGCCACACTAGGGCCGGCCAACTCCTCTGCATGATTTGCTCCCCTCTTCCTGTTGAGGCCAGCTTCATCCATCTCTGCATCTTCACCC
>LR738711.1:90790906-90806925 GCA_902687465.1 Secale cereale | reverse complement strand
TTGAGCAGTTCGCTTGATAGGCCCAAAACCCCTAATAGCCCACACGGCCCAAAAGCACGGCGAGACGGAACGGGGACTCGGCAGCGGGGACAGCACAAGCGGAAGCTCCCCGTTCTCGCCCCGCCGTCTCCGGAGTTCTCCTCCTCTTCCTCCCCTCCCCCTCTCCTCGACGAAGCCAAGCTACCAGTGCTAGGGCCGCTCGATCCTGGCCGAGACCAAGGGAGGCTGCTGAAAATGGCGTGGAGGCGACTGGCGAGCGGCGCCGCCATGGCGGCGCATCTCCGGCGGGGCGTCTCCTCTCCCTCCTTCGCCCCCGCCCGCGCCTTCTCCGCCTCCTGCGGCCTTCCCGCCGCCAGCCGTACCCGTGAGTTCCTTGCTTCTCCGGCCGCCTCGTCTGTTTGATCCACGTGCTGACGCCCTCGAGTGACTCCCCACCAGCTCCCGTCAGGCACGCGTTGCAGGGCATCTGGTCGCGGTGTTCGAGCTCGGCCCCCGCGTTTCAGGCTCGCGCCCCCATGTTCCGGGCTCTGCTGGCCGCGAGGGCGTCCCCCGGAGTTCGGCCGAAGCTTCCAGGTAGCCTAAGGGGTTAGAATCGTGCGCTATGGTTCAGTGTTTGTCAGTTCGCCCTGGCCATCCTTCAAGCTCTCCTTGTATTTGTCTCGAAAGCATATCTCAGATAACCATGTTTTGGTCTGCAAGGTCAGTTGACCAGGATTCTGTTCACTGACTTTTAACCATTATTTTAGGTCTGCTGAGGGGATTTGGGACCGGCGGCACTGCAATTGCTGTGATGCTTTATCCCACAAAGGTTGCTGAGGCACAAGGTAATTTCTTGCCACAGACACCAGGCACATTAGAATCTGTGTGTGTTTTTACCTTCTAGTGCTTGCTCACATGGAAGAAAAACATTTAGTGCATTTCCCCGATATGATTGTTCTTTTTCCTGAGCATGCTTAGATATGATCTGGTAAATGGGTATGTATAGGACAGAGTTTAGTGAAGTTGATACATGTCCTATAGTCCAATTTCATTCAGATTTCCCCTTGAAAAAACTCCATTTAAGTTGTTACATACTCAGACCTAGCTACAGATAATCCAAATGCTAGTCACTATTATTATCCTAATGCACATTTTTCCTGTGTATAATTGCTTGCACCGCAGAGCGACCGGCAAAGAGCCCATCAGAAGACATCACTGTGCTCTCACCATATGCGAAACAAGTTCTTCGGAAATTCTGGAATTTGGTCAGAAAATTTCAGCTGCCTATCGGTCTGATTCTTTTGATTGTGTATGGTTGGCGGAAACCAATGGTTCTTGCCATCAATACATTGCTTCTTCTCTACTCTACAAGGCCGGACCCCTATTCCATATACTTGTTTCTTCAGGAGGTTAGTTAAATGATTATGGCATCTTATCATTAAACATATTCACGTTTACAGTTTGATGGTGCTCAATGTCGAATGATTGTAGCATTGTTTGAGATTTATTTATGCTACCCGAAATAAAAAGTTATGAGAGGATGTTCTACGTTTTCCCTTCTTCTGTACCTGATATAACTTTTACTATTTCAGATTCATCAAGGGAAGGTGCAGCAAAATCCTGCATTGTGGAAGGAGGAGGTGAGCTTCATGCGTTTCCCCTTAAGAGAGCTAGATTACATATACCTGCACTTTGGAGTAGTTTAATAGTTCTCCATCACATTACATATTCAAGTGCTTTCCATATGGTCATGAACTTTCACTCACATTCTTTTTAGCTTTTGCACAATTGAAAGAACCCCCCAACCCCCCTAAACTTGAACATATTAAGAAGATCATACCCCTTTTCGGAACCAGCTGGAAAGATGATCTTGTTTTGACCCTTTATATCAAATACTGTATTTGCTCTTATACCAAACCAGAATCCGGCACCGGCAGCAATGATATGTCTACCTTAGGTAAGGGTGGTTTGGAACATTGACCAGAGGTTCATGCTTGTAGGTTTCAAGTTTTCGACCTATCTGTAGTGTAAATCTTTGAAGTGGTGTGATTTGTGTGTATTGTACTCCTTCCATCTCTAAACACGAGAACAGATTTTCTATCCCCGGAGGGTAGCTACCACCGTTAGATACAGCATGAGTTCGGTCTTCAAGATTCACATATTTTGTGTCTCAATAGTATGCAGCCTTCTACTCTCTGCAACGAACTAATCCATAGGACCATATCTAGCCTGTACTAATTCATTTCCATGCACATGCATGACGTGCGTTGAAATGAATCCATGATTAGATGATAGTCAAATCCATATCACATTAACCATGTCCTATGCACGATATATTTGACTTTCTTAAGGTATGAAATGATGATATTTTACAGTGATGATGATTGGGGTGGTAGGTCCCTAGGGGGTAGAACCATATTTACGCTCTAAATATAGGTTGTCATGGGTCATATGGTAAATCTTGCGTACATCTGGCCTTCATAATGTCATTGAACTTGTCTTGCAAAGTCTGAGAACGGAACATTGTATTTTAGGAAAATAGCACCCCCCCCCCTCCTAGATTCCATTTTTAAGTGCAACCGATAACATCATCCAGGTACAGTTTTAGGCAGCTGATAGAAACAGCAAAACAAAAAGAGCTAAGCAACAATGGGTAGGACTCAGCCATGCTAAGAACAACAAGCGACGTCCATCCGTTGAACGACCTCACGTCCTTTCCCTTCCCTTTGTTCTTCTGGTCATAGTTTTCCCAGAAGAATCCAGTTTCCTGGTAACTCCGCGCGATATTCCTCTAAACTTATGCATATAAGTTAGTACCAGGCGTCTATTAGCGAGGCTGAAATCCACTAACTAAGTTTCTCGTGCTAGAAAGATGGATATACCAGATCAGGTTTGATCTTAGCTCCTTCTACAGTTCCCCTGCCCTGGCCTAGTACGGGGCCATCCTCTACAGGGCAGCACTGTGTTAAGATCGTTATGCATGCACTGAAATTTATGAGGCACAAAGGGAAAATCTAAGATGAGCGACAGGCAGAAAATATTGGAGCATTTTCAAAGATTCTTCAGTATGTCCTCTTGAACCAGATGATCACAGGCTTTAGCCTGTTTCCTTGGGTGATCTGTTGGCAATGGAGAGCGACTGCAGAGTTTGTCTAAGGGGGCAAATCCACGCTTGATCATCTTCACTTCCAGGCAATCCTCATCAGCTCTCTCCTCATCCTCTCCAGGAGAAGCAGGTTGTGGTCGAGCAGTCTTAAGTTGATTCTGTAGAGACCATATTCCAATGTGCGCCACCATCTGTTTCTAGAGCATTGTTGTACCGTGCCAGTTTTTGCCCTGAAAACAGAGTTGATTCTGTAGAGACCATATTGATCAGAGAGTAGCCGGGCAGAACAAATTCAAAATTGCATTCTTATTATTACTCAAACACCAACGAGCAACATATTCAAAGTCAGAACTCAGAACATAGCTGGACGCCGAATATACCAGAGATCATTTTCCACTCTTGTTTGGCCACCACAGTAAAAAAGAAGGTGATGCATAGATTCAGTCTCAGCACAAAACAAGCATGCCTTGTCTTCAACGTTTTGGCGTTTCTGAAGGTTATCGCACATGAGAAGTCTGTTACTGGCCAGGAGCCATAGAAAGACATGGAACACGTCTACTAAAGTTTAGTTTATTTAGCTAGTACATTACCCACAAAAATCATAGTCAAAAATTCTGCAAACAATGAAGGACTGCAAAGCCTTGTGATTCTTGGTTCCTGAAGGTAAAAGATGACCTTATTAAAGTAAAGAAAAAAACATGAACCCAGATTCAAAACTATCAAAGGACCATGAAGTAAAAACTGACTATACTTGTGGAATTGAGAATATAATTTAGGCAGAAAGTATGCAAAGCTTTCACGAATCTTCCTTGGCTCCTGATGAAGAACTGCAAACCTCTTATCTGTTAATTGGATGTTTCGGCGCTTGTGTTCTTTTCCTGTATTTCGACTACTAGTTGATGATTTGGTATTCCTGTGCTGCTTCGGTGGAGTTATGCCATTTTAAATCATACTCCTATATTAAGCACGGACCTAGCCGTCTAACAGAACAAGTAGACTACAGCTTTTGAGATGCTGTGTTTTATATGCTTGAAGCTCTCTGACATGCTTTCTGTCGCCACAAAGTTTTATGTTTCAGCGACTCCAGTTTTTTGGATGTATGTCTGAATTGCATGTTTTCAAAGGAAACATGATTCCGAAAATCAAGATGATGCTTTTTGGTGAAGTACTCCCTCCATCCCATAATATAAGAAGTTTTTTGACAGTACACTAATGTCAAAAACGCTCTTATATTATGGGACGGAGGGAGTAATATATAGTGTTGGCAAGGTCAATCGTTTGCATGGCAATATTTAGCTCCTCAGCACTCTTTTCATGTACTAATTTAATAGTTAAACCCTTCTTCATTTGTCTTCAGGTCATCCAGACAAGAAAAGTTGATACCGAAGACTACAAGTTCTTTTCTATTGGGACGGTTGAACTAAAGGACAGAACAGTACTGCATGTGATTGGAATTCTGGGCAATTGGTGGATCTATCATGTATCGTATGACAAGAGAGTGGAGCGGTTGTACTTGTAACTTCTCATTTTAAGAGCTGGTTAATAACAGTAACTACCTGAAGTTATTGACATCTGTAGGACTGTAGTAGGGGGATATTGACTCTTGAATGTTTTGGAGCACTGCTTTTGCATGTAATGCTAAAAATGCTTTAACATCACTAGTTTGTCTGGAAGATCTAGCTCTACTGGTCATCTGTGAGATTTGTTTGATGGATGCAGCAATTAACTTGTATCTGCTTGCGGTGTGAAACTACATCCACTCGAGTTGCATTTTCTCTGCAGTTGCTTTCTTAAGAAATAACATGGCACTGAGTTTATTTGGGATATGAGATCATGCTGCTGTACCTAGATATAATAAGGTCTGTTCTTATTTTCTTCATTCCGCATGCCGGGTCGGTGTATGAGTGCATTATTATCTGTCTTGAACAGGAATGCTGAACTTGTTCTTGATATTTTTCTTGTAAAGAATAGCTGAATGAAACATTTTATTTTTATCAAAGGCCAAACTACTACGCTGCATCTATTGGATTACCCTCATCAAAATGCTTTATCTGTCTTTTCATCTGTATTGGAAGCATCTAGTAGTATCTTATTCCTGATCAACCTGGCTTTTCTTTGCTTGCTCCTTTGGCAAGAATCAGTTAACATCAGAATTTCTGTCCTCTTGCCCATTTCCTGTGCCGTGCCGACGATGGTGCTTTAGTTAACCGATGAAGTAGAATCTGGCATTCCAGTGCCAGTGTCATGAAAGAAACTGGAGTAAAAATTCTTTTTTGCCCCCTTTTGCTTTGCATCATGAATCTTGATTTTTCATACCTCTTGTACCAATAGGCTTCTCTAGCAGAGGTAAGCAAGTGGAACATGTCTGTTTCCTGGGGAAGGTAAAGTGGGGTGATAAGGAATCAGGCAAAGTAACAAAAGGAGAAAGAACATCGGCTCAGCCTATGTTTTCACCCTCTTTTGTTTAGTATTTCCAATAATACTAGTTCTTGTTGTTATCTATTTATAAGGACCTGACCACAGCTGAAACATCATTGCCACCGTTAGACACACTGGTCTGGAAATCGAAAACCTGTTTTGTGTTTATCTGAGCTTTGCAGGGACATGGGTGGGAGGAATATCGGAGTTGCTGTGGACTTCTCATCGTGCAGCAAAGCGGCTCTGCGATGGGTGTCAACCAACCTTACCAGGAGCGGTGATCAACTCGTGCTTATCCATGTCAACAATTCCTACCAGAATGAGCAAGGCGCGATGCATCTCTGGGAACAGAGTGGTTCACGTAAGTCCACCCCCCGACGACGACTATTCTTGTTTTCTGTATCTTCAAATCCGTAGGATAGCCATAGTGAGTGCCGCAACATGATCGATTTCTTCTGTATTTGCTTCTGTTGGTCTGGGACCGATGAACAAAGTCTGTATGTCGGTGCTAGCATCAAATTACCATGCTTCTGAAATGGCAATTCTTGTGGGTTTCAGCGCTCATCCCTCTGGTAGAGTTCTCGGACCCCCATGTCACCAAGAAGTACGGCCTGACACCGGACAAGGAGACACTGGAGATCCTGGCCCAGGTGGCACATCAGAGTGGGGTACCAGTTTTTTCCTCTTCCATCCGCAGAATTTTGTATTGATCATGATCACTACTCCTGATCAAATTCCTCTGCTAGATATCATTCTGTCCGCTGATTGTCTTGTCGTCGAAACTACGTGATTCACAGGTTGAGGTCTTTGTGAAGATTTTCTACGGCGACCCGACCAAGAAGGTGTGCGAGGCAGTCGACCTGGTTCCCCTCAGCTGCCTGGTCATCGGAAGCAGAGGTCTGAGCACGCTCAAGAGGTATGCACACACATGGATTCAGCATGTTCGGTCCGTGGCCGAACTTTACCTGCAATTTGTCGAGCTTGCGGTTGATCCTGCATATATGACCATATTGCTTTCTCTCGTTCTTGTTTGGGATTCATGTGACCGCTGTTGTTTCTTCCCGGCAGGGCTCTGATGGGGAGCGTGAGCACCTACGTCGTCAACCACGCGGCCTGCCCGGTCACGGTTGTGAAGGAGAACATGTAGCCGCAGCTTGCTACGGAAGATGATGTTACCGTCTGCGATCTCGAAAGGGAAAACAAGAAGATAAATCGTCTGTAAGAACGATAGTAACATCCATGCGATAGCATGTAACCAACACTGTTATGACAATAAAGGTGTGCTTGGCGTGTGCACATCTGTTTTGTGTCCTCGCATAAAGTTTACAGCAATAAGCCAATACTGTGGGATTGGATTCTGAATGTAAAATTACCTGAAACTACTTGAAGATACTGCGAGCTTATTTTGATGGTAGTACCGTGGATTCCAGTTTATAGCATACCGTGGAGGATGTTGTTTGCGGTTTGTCATCTTAGTCGTCCATTCACTTGATCGGACGGTGAACGGGATCTTCGAGCCCCAATAGGTGCCGCTTCATCACCGACGAGGTCCGCCTACCTCGGCGGCGTATCATTCGATGGCCACATGAACGCAGCCAAGTCCGGCGGCCGCATGCTCGCGCGGCGCGGCGGCGCCCCGTTCCCCTGCCGCGGTTCCGCTTCCGCCGTGCCCGCGGCCTCCCCGGCGACGCCCCAGCACATCTCCCACCACCTCGCGAGCAGCCCGAGGGTGACCTGGGAGGCGCTCTCCGCCTCGTTCCCCGCCGCCGCGGCGCCCGAGGGACACGTCGACGCCGTGCTCCTCTCCCTCGCCAGGAACTCCAGCCCCTCCGCCTCCGCCGAGACCATCGCCAAGAACGCGCACAGCTTCTTCCACTGGTCCGCCGCCTCGTCGCCGTCCCCCCACTCGCTCCGCTCCTACTGCCTCCTGGTCCACCTCCTCGCCCGCGGGGCCCTCATCAGCCACGCCGCCGTCCTCCTCCAGGCCGCCATCACCAGGCACTCCTCCTCGCCCGCGTCGCACTTCCTGGACGCCTTCTTCGCGGCCTACGAGGACAGCGGCACCGCCGCGACCACCCGCGGCCTCCACCTCCTGGTGCACGCCTACGCGCGGCTGCGCCTCCCGGAGGAGGCCCTCGAGGCCTGCCGGTACCTGGCGCTCCGCCGCGTGCTGCCCTCCCTCTCCGCCTTCAACGCCGTGCTGCACGCCGCGCAGCGCACCGGCCGGTTCCGGGTCGCCTGGGAGGTGTTCGAGCTAATGACGCTGAAGCGGGCGTACGCCAGCCAGGCCACCGTCGAGCTTGTCGTCGGCGTGCTGAGCCGGGAGGGCGCGCTTGCCAGGATGGCGGCCCTCGTGCAGAGGATCCACGGCAAGAAGTGCGCGCCGGGCGTCGTGGCGCACGTCGCGCTAGCGCTGTGGATCTTTGAGGAGGGGAGGACCGAGGAAGGGATCTTGCTGCTCAGGAGGATGCTGCAGAGGAACATGGTGTTCGACGACGTTGCTTACTCGCTGATGGTGCATGCCCACTGTCGTACTGGTGATCTGGAGTCGGCACGCGAGCAGTGGGACGACATGGTCCGACGAGGCTGTCGCCTGAACTCATTTGTGTATACTTGCCTCATCGGAGTACATTGCCGTGAAGGCAATATCAGTGAGGCCATGCAGTTGCTGCAAGAAATGCTGTCCATGGGGTTGAAACCATATGATGCTACATACAGTCACCTCGTCACCGGGTGTTTTAGACATGAGAGGACAGATGAGGGCTTGGAGTACTTCGACAAGATGCTCCATGAAGGCCTTTTGCCGGACATTGGCACTTGCAATGAGATCTTAGAGGCGATGTGTGGTGCTGGACAGGTCGGCAAGGCAAACGAGTTGGTGACGGCAATGATCGACAAAGGAATTATTCCTGGTCAGGATACATACTGTAAGCTCATTGATGGGTACATCAAGGTTGGTGATGCGGAAGGTGTTGTCAAGATTTATCATGAGATGGAGCACAGGGGACTTAACAATGGCGTCGAAGTTTTTACCTCCCTGATCAGTGGCCTGTGCCAGTGTGGGAATCCAAAGGAAGCTGAGAAGTTTGTGTCTGTGATGGAAAGGAAATCACTGGCTCCGACAAGTGAGATAAGCGATATGCTGATCAGCAGTTACTGTGAGAAGGGTAACACTAAGAGCGCACTTCGGTTATATGACAGGATGATTGCACGGAGAGAGAAGCTAATCCCCTCTGCGGATACGTTTATGATGTTGGTGAGAAGAGTCATCAAAGTAAAAACATAGTTCCCATAATACCTGATCTCGCAGCTAGAATGTTGTGCTTGATGGGAGAAAAGCTAAAGGGGTTAAGCGATGTAAAGGTAAAGGATGAGAAGCTTGCTATTATTTAATATAAGATTGGTCTACATATTGCACTTATTGTTCCTTTGCAAAGGCAGTGGTAAAAATAGTAGGCTAGCCAACAGCAAACCACCACGGGGCTGCTGAAAATAAAAGGACATGTGAGGAGAAATTAAGGCCTCCCTAACTCCTGAGAACATGAAACCTGCCCTACGAGTGAGCGGAGGAATTACAAGGGAATCCAATTTTCTTTTCTCGTCTTGTAAGGCGAACAATCTGAGATTCTACTTGGATACATGTTATTTTCTGCTTGTGTGCAAGCGGATGAGGCGAACCTACGATGCAGATCAAAATCAAATGGCGCATCCCTTGGAGTCCAGACAAGATTATTGCCAACATAACTACTTTATGAGTGTATGCTGCTCCTAGGACCTTTTCAATGCAAAATGGATCACTGGATTTCTGCTTGCCTGTTACTGTAAGGGTTTGTTCTTCTGCGAAGCACTAATGCACTGAGCTGGAACCAGTAAATGGTAATCTTTTTCCAGTGCTGATGATGACATAATGTATGATAACATTTTTAATGCACTGAAACATTATAATGTCCCCCTCACATGTCTATAGCATTGTACAGTGTCATCTGTCAAACTGACTCTGAATTCATTTATTGATTCAAATCTTGCTGATGTTCAGTGCTTTTAAGTTTTCTTGCTCTCATTCTTTTCATATTGTGATAACGGAAGGCCTCATTTCAGTCAACAGTTAACTTCCTACATTCTGCATGTTATAAGTCTGTATTTCCTGGCATGTTATAAGTCTTATTCTCTACTTAAATCATTAAATGTGTGCACACCTGTAGGTGATATGGGGCTGCATGACTGTGTTTAAGGTGCAGTAGGATTCTATAAGGCATATGACAAATAGCGTCTGTATATCTTTTGGTGATGGAACATTAAAGATAATAGATAATTTGTTTGCTGGACTGGTTAATGAAAACTGAGGGCTTTTGTTTTCAAAATCAGGCTATCTCTAATAATGAACATGCTGTTGTCATGTGACATCTCTTATAAGATATTTTTCTTTGTTCAAGAAATACAAAGTCTGCTGTCATTTAGTTTGCAGTTCTTGGATCTTTTGTCTATTGTACTAGTGTGTAGGTTCTGGTATATGACCCAACATCACACCTCAGCGGCACACAGTTTTTACCGTGTTGGTTTTCTACTGCAGCAACCAATATATCTCCGATGCAGAAGACACAGGTTTGTCACCAGCCAAACTAGTGCTTGATTTTTACTTATGCTGCCACTCTGTGCTAGATGTCCATGAATCTGATGCTAGCTCTTAATCACTTGAGCGATTGATGTGTCAAGAAAATTAAGCTGATCGTGCTCTGTCGGCGCTTGGTGCTAGGCAAGGGGGATCGAGCCAAGCAGGGGAGCGCCTTGCGGGCAGGAGGGGAGGGCAGGCCGTGGCATGCTCTGCAAGGACACGTGGGGGCTGATGGCTTCAGGTATGACTTGTCTATACTCAAAGTGGTCAGTATGACCAAAACCTATAGGAATAAAAGTCTTCATTAACTCGCCTCCTTTTCATGTTACCTTTTTGTCTTGATCACCAAGGCCGGTTTACTTCTATTGTGGGGACCTTTAGAGGGCCAAGATGAACTTTCATCCTAGCTCAAAAAGAAAATGAAAAAACTTTCACCAGCTGTCGATAGACTGATGGTGTTTGGCTAGATACCTTGGTTGGCATGGGGTCCTCCAGCAACGTCTTCCTCTCTTTGATCCAGCTTTAGTAGAGGCTTTGACCCGGTCACTGCGAATCATCTTCCTCACAGCTAGCTAGGGCTTATGGGCCAGTGAATGTTCGTTGTAAGACAGTCATGAGCCGAGCTAAAGCTCAACCTGGTGTACGTGACCGCTGACTACACCAATGGGTATCGCTCCCCCTTCGGTTTGGCTCCACCCCTTGACCCCTTCAGGCTCCAGGTGAAATTTTTGATCTGCAGCAGCGTTGAGGATATGTTTTGTAAGAGGATTTTTGTCAACACCTTGCATCGATCTCGACTGATTTGGCATTTAAAGTCATGCTGCAAAACCATGCATCTAGATAATGATTGCACTCTAGGAAACCTGAATTCTAGTAGTGACCGGGCACTCATATAATTAACAAACTCTCATTTATAAAAAGAACAAAAAACATGTACGGCCATTGTATTGTCATGTCGTCCATGGCATGGCATAAGGACATCCCCAACAATTAATGGGCATGTCGTGGGCCACGGTCATATGAAAATGCACAAGGAAACTGATAATACAGAACAGAATACAGTGTCAATTCCATGGAACTGGTTGGTGCAGATACCAGCAGCATGCGTGCTCAGGTGTCAGACTGAATTTCCGATAAGGACATATCTCAGCAAAATGTGACTTTTTTAATTTTTCCCCATCTCATCTCTCCATTTTTATTCCTTTCTCTTTCACAGTGGGTCCACATGCCATCTATGCCACATAACCTGAGTGATGATGGGACCATTCTTTGACTGCATTTGAGTCACCATGGTCTGTAGGGGCAGGCTAGCTCGACTACGACTTAGTACAAATTTCCAAAAAGAGCTGCCAGCTCTCATTGACCGACTCCAGGACCAGATGCATGACCGGTAACATTGTGGCAGAGGATTGCCACACCATACATACGATATCTCAAGCCTAGCCTGCTCCTCCCATCACCACATGTATGAACAGGCAATATTATCTCATGAACATCGCGTCCAAAACCATGTTCCAGATGTGCGTCATGGTGGCCTCCCTTCTCATCGCCTCAGGGGATGTTGCGGCTGCTACACAACAACATGCTCGAATGAGAGGTATTACTATGAACTTTCCAATGCTAAGCATACAGTTCAAAGTTCAAACATGCATCAATCTGGAAATAACCTTGGTGGAATGCTAGATGTTTGTGTTACTGCATGCCTGCATCTAATATGAATAAGCTGTTCAACAGGCTTCGTTTTGCTGCGGATGCTTGTGATAGCCAACCTCTGGATAATATGCAGCGGCAGTTTTCAGAAACAAGTTCTCCTGCCAGGGTTCAGTGCCTCTGAAAATGATTACATGGATAATAATGGATTTTTTCTGCTATCCAATAGCTCTGTATATGCCTTCGGCTTTGTGATGAGTAGTATGTCAGAGAGCAACTCCTATCTTCTCACGGTGGTGCACCTACCCACCTATACTGTCGTCTGGACTGCCAATGCTAACTCTCCTGTTTCTAGTACGGATACCTTTGTGTTCGACAAGGATGGTAATGCCTACCTGCGGTCTCAAGGCTCCACTGTCTGGGCTGCCAATCTCTCCGGCAAGGGCGCCTCTATTCGGCTGCTGGACTCTGGCAATCTTATAGTGCTCGGCAAAGACGGCTCTTCTCTTGTATGGCAGAGTTTCAGCTATCCAACGAACACACTTTTGTCTGGCCAGAGCTTCACTGATGGGATGACACTTGTGAGCCAGTCCAGCACACACAACATTAGTTATACACTTGGGATCACATCAGGGGACATGAGGTTGTACGCGGGCTTCGAGAACCCCCAACCTTACTGGTCTGTGCTGCAGGATACAAGGTTGATCGTGAACATGGATGGCGACATCTACTCTTCAAAACTCAATTCAACTTCGTGGTACTTCTATGATAAATCAGGGTCTCTTCTATCACAGCTTCTCATTGCGCAGGAGGCTGATGCCAATGACACGTTGACTGCTGTCCTTGGAGATGATGGATCCCTTTCCTTCTACATCCTACAGACTACCCATGACACAAACAAGATTGCTCTCCCAACCACAATCCCGGAGAACTCATGTGACATGCCAGCCCAGTGCAGCCCCTATTCCGTTTGCATTAGTGGAGCAGGATGCCAGTGCCCGTCAGCACTTAGCACCTTTCCAAACTGCAACCCCGGTCTCATATCACCATGTAACTCAAAAGAGGGCTTTCAGCTAGCTCAAGTGGATAGTGGAGTTGGATATATTGGCACTAGGTTCACCCCGCCCTTGGTTAGAACAAACATCACAGGATGCAAGGACGCATGCATGGGCAACTGCTCATGCATAGCTATGTTCTTTGAGCAAAAGTCAGGCAATTGTTTCCTTTTCAACCAGATCGGTAGTTTGCACATTAAAGGTGAAAGTGAACCTGCTTCTGTATCTTTCATCAAGGTATCTAGCACTAACCATGGCTCGGTAAAAGGTGGGAGGCACACCGTCATTACTGTTGTCATTGTGGTCGGACCGTTGGCTGTAATAGGGGTCCTTGCTTATGTTGGCTTCGGCATTTATCGTCGTCGTTGGAGGCAACCTTCACCATCCCAAGAACAAGACGATGGGTTTCTGCAGACGATATCTGGAGCACCAATGCGGTTTACTTACATGGAGCTCCGAGGTGCTACAAACAACTTCGCTGACAAGCTTGGTCAGGGAGGATTTGGATCCGTGTATCTCGGAACACTCCCAGATGGGAATAGCATTGCTGTGAAGAAGCTGGAGGGCCTAGGGCAAGGGGAGAAAGAGTTCCGCTCTGAGATGACAACAATTGGCAACATTCACCATGTTCATCTAGTTAAACTCCGAGGCTTTTGCGTCGAGGGGTCACAAAGGCTTCTTGTGTACGAGTACATGGTCAAGGGGTCTCTAAACAGGTGGATTTTCAGTACTACAGTGGATGCTCCCCTTCTAGACTGGGATACAAGGTTTCGCATTGCACTTGGAACAGCAAAGGGGCTGGCGTACCTCCATCAGGACTGCGAGTCCAAGATTATACATTGCGACATCAAGCCTGAGAATGTTCTACTTGATGACATCTTCCATGCAAAGGTAGCTGACTTTGGGCTTGCCAAGTTGATGAGCAGGGAGCAAAGCCATGTTTTCACCGGGCTCAGAGGCACACGGGGCTATGTTGCGCCCGAGTGGATCACCAACCACACCATCTCAGATAAGAGCGACGTGTACAGCTATGGGATAGTCCTGCTCGAGATAATCAGTGGAAGGAGGAGCTTCGATCCCTTGGAAGCCTCGGAGAAGGCCCATTTCCCACCCTTTGCTTTCAAGAAGCTGGAGGAAGGCGATCTTCGTAATATTGTCGACGCCAAGTTGGCATACAACGATGAAGATGACCGGGTGGAGATAGCTATCAGGGTTGCTCTGTGGTGCATTCAGGAGGATTTCTCCCGGAGACCTTCCATGTCGAAAGTTGTCCAGATGCTTGAAGGCCTCTGTGATGTGCCACAGCCACCGACGTTCCCACATGCTGTAGACAGGCTCCATCCGAATGCTTTTATGCCGACTGATACTCTACTTTCAGCTGTGCAGCTGTCTAGTCCCAGATGATATACTGGAATAGATGGCCGGTTGCGCCCCCGGCGTGCAAGTCCGTCGGCCACCCCTTGTTTTGGCAGCATACTGTATCTCTCAGTAATGTTCTGTATTTGGCAGCATACTAGGTGTTGCTGCTATTTTTTGGGGTATTTGGACTACCCGCAAAAAAGTGACTTCTGAATCTCATGTGGAAGTGATCTTCACTGCTTGTGCTTTCTTACTGTTCTAGGCAGGTTTACTGAAGGAGGGGGGGACGAGAAGTCAAGAACAGGTTGCGTGGAGGTGTCCAGCAACTGATGTTGATGGCTTCTTCTTTGATCGGGCAGTTGAAGGAGGGCGGTGCATCGGCTGCTCACCCGTGGATATCTGATGATGCCTGAAGCCGGTGTTGTTCCAGTATGTAGCTCTGTGTTTCTGAACTTGTCCTTACTGTTTGTGCTCTCTTGCTGTTTTGGGCAGTTTTACTGAAGGAGGGGGGAACAAGAACAGGTTGCATGAAGGTGTCCAACAAGTGATGTTGATGGCGACTGCTAGCTGCGTATGTATGATGCTGAAGCTCTGTGTTTCCGGTCTGTCGTAGCTCTGTGTTTGTGTAGCTGTCCTTTTGTTTTGCTGCTAATGTTGGTTAGATTTTGCCAGTCTTTTAGTAGGATGTGTTCGACAGCGAATGCACTGCAGCAGATTTCCTATCAGTCCCCAGATTTCCTAACGATAGCATCACCCGGCCGCTATTAATTAGTCCCCGGGCTGCACTAGAAAATAGTGTGTTCTCATGATATATAAGTGCAAGCAATATCAGTTGTGAGACCGCTGTATACGCAACATCGCCCGCTATATAAGTGCTTATTATACCAAAATGTCAAATGGAGACTGAGCTCTATAGAGTCCTTGATTTGAAACCTTTAAAACACAGACTTTCAATTTTAAAAGATTCTAAAAGAAAATACACATATATCTAGAAACATAATGTACTTGTGTGCAAAGTTTCAGGTCAAAATACGCGAAAATAAGAGCTATGCAACAAAAGAAGTAAATATGATATCTTTTTAGCATATGTATTGTTCATCCTAAAAGTTTATTGTTCTTTTTTGCGCAACTCATAATTTAAGGTATTTTATCTTGATATGTTACACACATACATATTGCATCCCTGTATACATGTGTATTTTTTTTCCAAACTTTTTGAACCTGAAATGTTTGAATGTTGAGATTTTCAAAAAGGCCTTTATGGATCTCAGTCTCCAAAATGCCGTACTCATTATAGTGTCGTGTAAATTATTTTTGTAAATGTGTGTTGCTTGCTCAAATTAATATTCATCAGATATAGTTTATATGTTCTTATATAAATGACGATTGCTCAAATTGAATGTCATGTTTTTCTTAATGGTCTAGAAATATGCGTAACAATATCAAAGTTACGAATGTTTTTTTAAATCTGTATGCGGACATAGCGCCCGCAATATCACCTGTAGCCCGCATTTCGCTACACAGAACCCAGTCCGCATCCCCATTGACGGCCCCAATGGCAAAGGGAGGGAGAGGAGAACCCCGGGACTATATGTCTGTGCGTGTTCAGTAATCTAGAGTCCGTTTGGATGATGACCATGCTGGCCCTGCCAAACCGTGGGCTCGCCAAAAAATTGGCACACGATCCGGCCGCCCGCGATTTGGCCCTCGGTTGGCGAAAAAATGAACTGCAGGAGCTCATGGTGCCCATGCAGACCAAATAATTAGTTACGAGCCAAATGGCAGCCTTGCCTTCGGTCAATGCCAATGTTTTGGCGTGGCGTCCACGGGCTCCAAACCA
>LR738711.1:90762597-90778261 GCA_902687465.1 Secale cereale | reverse complement strand
GGAGCTCTCGCGTGCCACACACCCCTATATGCATATAATATTAAAAAATGCTAGGATTTTTTTAAGTATGAATTTTTGGGATATCAAACACGGGGATTGTGCAATGATGGCGCTCAGTCAATATAATTTATGGAGATCGCTCCAAAACCAAGCTCGCAGCCAGCGTCAAGTGCCTCCCCAACTGTCCTCTTTATGATGCCCCACATATGACGACTTTGCTAGACTTGCTCTTACAAGCACAAATGTGGCGAATTGAAGATGCAACAAAGTGCAGAAGACAACCGCGATGGTGCAACCGTACATTGTGTGCCATATGGTATATGGGAGAGAGAGGATGATAGGTGGGCCCCCAGCCTAACAGTTGAGTCAAACTGTGAGTTTCCCCATGTCATGCCTTCACTTATGGTCGGACTTTGTTAGATTTTGTGTCAAACGAGCTCAACCGGTCTAGCGCTTTCGGCAAAAAGTTATGAGCACCGGTGGATTTTTGCAAACTGTTAGTTGGGTGGTGTTTTTTCGATAACCGAACATCAATTGTTGTGGTTTTTAGCAATCTAGTCCTATTTCAGCTACCCGCGGCGCCGATATATAATAGGGCTGACTTGCGAGTCCACCAAGCCATAATAGTATATTTTGTTTAGCCAATGCACCAAAAGAAATAAGCTTTTAAAATGTAGTTTCAACCTTTTGGAAAAATAACAGGCTTCCTCAATGTACGGATCTATTTCGATGTCAGGTAAACAACAACCTATACTGGAAGAAATTTCAATGTTCATGCCTTCACAAGTGCTCAGTAGTTAGTACTTTTTTGCAGCACGAGTAAGAAAACATCTATGAATGATTGAAGAATTATACGGGCGCCAAAGAGGAATCATTGTATCACTAATACTAGTTGAAACCGTAAAACGGATAGCCTACACACAAACTGAAGCTGACACATATAAAGTGCTAGTCAGAAATGCTCATGTATTACTTAATATTTTCCAGTGGTAAATAGAGAAAAAGACACATGGATTCCCCACGTTATACCAGCTACAGCTGCAGAGCAACTGCTGACAGATTCCTGAGGGATCACTTCTTGTTGAGCTTCTTCATATGCCTCTTCAGCCTCCTTGACAGTCGTCGTTGACCCTTAGCCCTAGATTGATACATAAACACAGTTCTATTATAGAACGTCCCAACAGATCCCTTAATGATCCTACAATCCTCACAAAAGAATATGATGAGCTGGACATCAAGTCTGAGACAACTTGTCTATCTGATGTAGAGAACAGTAGGATGCAAAATATTCTTAGAGAGCTTAGGGATATCTGGATTAAAGAGGAAACCAAAGCTAGACAAAGGTCTAGAGATAGAGACATTCTAGAAGGAGATAGGAACACCAAGTATTTCAATGTTGTTGCCAACTAAAGGAGAAGGAAGACCCTTATTCATTCTCTTAATGGCCCAAATGGTTCTACTTTAGACACTAAAGAAATGCTCAAAATAGCTTCTAATTTCTATAAAGACCTCTTCAAAAAAGAAGATAGGGGTGGTTTTAGTCTAAGCCAGGACTTTTTCTCCTATGATGAAAACGTGTCTGATGATAATAATGAAACACTTCAAGCCCCTTTTACTGAAGAAGAAGAAGTGAAGGAAGCAATCTTTGATTCATACTCTGAAGGAGCCCCTGGACCAGATGGCCTCTCCTTCCTATTCCTTCAAGAATTCTGGGAAGTCATCAAACATGATATCATGGCTCTGTTTGATGATTTCCATGCAGGAAATCTTGACATATATATGAAGGAAATATGCCCTAGAGGCAATAATAAAGATGTTATTTGTATTTCCTTATATCATGATAAATGTCTTTTATTCATGCTAGAATTGTATTAACCGGAAACTTAGTACATGTGTGGATACATAGACAAAACAGTATGTCCCTAGTATGCCTCTACTAGACTAGCTCATTGATCAAAGATGGTTATGTTTCCTAGCCATAGACATGAGTTGTCATTTGATCAACGGGATCACATCATTAGGAGAATGATGTGATGGACAAGACCCATCCGTTAGCATAGCACTATGATCGTTTAGTTTAACTGCTATTGCTTTCTTCATGACTTATACATGTTCCTATGACTATGAGATTATGCAACTCCCGAATACCGTAGGAACACCTTGTGTGCTATCAAAAGTCACAACGTAACTGGGTGATTATAAAGATGCTCTACAGGTGTTTCCGAAGGTGTTTGTGGTGTTGGCATAGATCAAGATTAGGATTTGTCACTCCGAGTGTCGGAGAGGTATCTCTGGGCCCTCTCGGTAATGCACATCATAATAAGCCTTGCAAGCAAATGACTAATGAGTTAGTCACGAGATGATGTATTACGGAACGAGTAAAGAGACTTGCCGGTAACGAGATTGAACTAGGTATTGAGATACCGACGATCGAATCTCGGGCAAGTAACATACCGATGACAAAGGGAACAACGTATGTTGTTATGCGGTTCGACAGATAAAGATCTTCGTAGAATATGTAGGAGCCAATATGGGCATCCAGGTTCCGCTATTGGTTATTGACCGGAGAGATGTCTCGGTCATGTCTACATAGTTCTCGAACCCGTAGGGTCCGCACGCTTAACGTTTCGTTGACGATATAGTATTAAATGAGTTATGTATGTTGGTGACCGAATGTTATTCGGAGTCCCGGATGTTATTCGGAGTCCCGGATGTGATCACGGACATGACGAGGAACTCCAGAATGGTCCGGAGATAAGGATTAATATATGGGATAATAGTGTTTGACCTCCGGAAGGGTTCCGGAATTCACCGGAAGGGGTTCCGGATGTTTCCCGAAATGTTTGGGTACGAGAACACTTTATTTGGGCCAAAGGGGAAAGCCCACGAGGCTTTAGGAAAGTGCAAAAGGAAGTTTTGCGGAGACCAGAGGCTAGACGCCAGGAACCCTGGCGTCTAGGGGGTAGACGCCGGGAACCCTGGCGTCTAGGGGGTAGACGCCGGGAACCCTGGCGTCTAGCCCTGGAGTCCGAGTGGGACTCTTTCCTTTCGGGCAAAACCGACTTTGAGGAGGTTTTTGCTCCAAGTTTCGACCCCAGGGCTCAACATATAAATAGAGGGGTAGGGCTAGCACCCAAGACACATCAAGATACACCAAGCCGTGTGCCGGCTACCCCGACCCTCTAGTTTATCCTCCGTCTAGCTTCTGTAGTGCTTGGCGAAGCCCTGCAGAGATTGTTCTTCATCAACAACCGTCACCACGCCGTCGTGCTGCCGGAACTCATCTACTACTTCGCCCGTCTTGCTGGATCAAGAAGGCGAGGACGTCATCGAGCTGAACGTGTGCTGAACGCGGAGGTGCCGTACGTTCGGTACTAGATCGGGACGGATCGTGAAGGTGCACGACTACATCAACCGCGTTGATAAACGCTTCCGCTTTCGGTCTACGAGGGTATGTAGACACACTCCCTCCTCTCGTTGCTATGCATCTAGTAGATAGATCTTGCGTGATCGTAGGAAAATTTTGAAAATACTACGTTCCCCAACAGTGGCATCATGAGCCAGGTCTATGCGTAGATGATATGCACGAGTAGAACACAATGAGATTGTGGACGATACTAGTCATACTGCTTACCAGCATGTCATACTTTGCTTCGGCGGTATTGTGAGATGAAGCGGCCCGGACCGACATTACGCGTACGCTTACGCGAGACTGGTTTCACCGTTACGAGCACTCGTTGCTTAAAGGTGACTGGCGGGTGTCTGTCTCTCTCACTTTAGCTGAATCAAGTGTGGCTACGCCCGGTCCTTGTGAAGGTTAAAACAGCACATACTTGACGAAACATCGTTGTGGTTTTGTATGCGTAGGTAAGAACGGTTCTTGCTAAGCCCGTAGCAGCCATGTAAAACTTGCAACAAACAAAGTAGAGGACGTCTAACTTGTTTTTGCAGGGCATGTTGTGATGTGATATGGTCAAGACATGATGAGTTATACGGTTTTGTATGAGATGATCATGTTTTGTAAAGTTATCGGCAACTGGCAGGAGCCATATGGTTGTCGCTTTATTGTATGAAATGCAATCGCCATGTAATTGCTTTACTTTATCACTAAACGGTAGCGATAGTCGTGGAAGCAATAGTTGGCGAGACGACAACGATACTACGATGAAGATCAAGGTGTCAAGCCGGTGACGAAGGTGATCATGACGGTGCTTTGGAGATGGAGATCAAAAGCACAAGATGATGGCCATATCATGTCACATATTTTGATTGCATGTGATGTTTATCTTATTATGCTTCTTATTTTGCTTAGAACGACGGTAGCATTATAAGATGATCCCTTACTAAATTTCAAGGTATAAGTGTTCTCCCTGAGTATGCACCGTTGCGAAAGTTCGTCGTGCCGAGACACCACGTGATGATCGGGTGTGATAAGCTCTACGTTCAAATACAACGGGTGTAAGCCAGTTTTGCACACGCAGAATACTCGGGTTAAACTTGACGAGCCTAGCATATACAGATATGGCCTCGGAACACTGGAGACCGAAAGGTCGAGCGTGAATCATATAGTAGATATGATCAACATAAGATGTTCACCATTGAAAACTACTCCATCTCACGTGATGATCGGACATGGTTTAGTTGATTTGGATCACGTGATCATTTAGATGACCAGAGGGATGTCTATCTAAGTGGGAGTTCTTTAAATTAATATGATTAAATTGAACTATCATGAACTTAGTCCTGATAGTTTTGCATATCTACGTCGTTGTAGATCAATGGCCCGTGCTACCGTTCCTTTGAATTTTAATGCATTCCTAGAGAAAGCTAAGTTGAAAGATGATGATAGCAATTACACGGACTGGGTCCGTAACCTGAGGATTATCCTCATTGCTGCACAGAAGAATTATGTCCTTGAAGCACCGCTAGGTGACAAGCCCCCTTCCGCTGATGCAGACGCTTTGAACGTCTGGCAGTCACGGTCTGATGACTACACGATAGTTCAGTGTGCCATGCTTTACGGCTTAGAACCGGGACTTCAACGACGTTTTTGAACGTCATGGAGCATATGAGATGTTCCAGGAGTTGAAGTTAATATTTCAAGCAAATGCCCGGATTGAGAAATATAAGATTTCCAATAAGTTCTACAGCTGCAAGATGGAGGAGAATAGTTCTATCAGTGAACACTTGCTCACAATGTATGGGCACTACAATCATATGACTCAACTTGGTTGCCAAGTTGATGAGAATAGTGTTATTGATAGAATTCTTCAATCACTACCACCAAGCTATAATGGCTTCGTGATGAACTATAATATGCAAGGGATACAAAAGACAATTCCCGAGCTCTTCGCTATGCTCACAGCTGCGGAGGTAGAAATCAAAAAGGAGCATCAAATGTTGATGGTTAACAATACCACTAGTTTCAAGAAAAAGGGCAAGGAAGGGATTTTCAAGGAGAATAGCAAGATTGTTGCTGTTCTCGCAGAAAGCCTCAATTATGAAACCAAGCCTGAAACTGAGTGCTACTACTGCAAGGGGACTGGACACTGGAAACGGAACTGCCCCAAGTATTTGGCGGATAAGAAGGATGGCAAGGTGAACAAAGGTATATGTGATATACATGTTATTGATGTGTACCTTACTAATTCTCGTAGTAGTACCTGGGTATTTGATACTGGTTCGGTTGCTAATATTTGTAACTCGAAACAGGGACTACGGATTAAACGAAGATTAGCTAAGGACGAGGTGACGATGCGCATGGGAAACGGTTCCAAAGTCGATGTGATCGCCGTCGGCACGCTACCTCTACATCTACCTTCGGGATTAGTTTTAGACCTAAATAATTGTTATTTGGTGCCAGCGTTAAGCATGAACATTATATCTGGATCTTGTTTATTGCGAGACGGTTATTCATTTAAATCAGAGAATAATGGTTGTTCCATTTTTATGAATAATATCTTTTATGGTCATGCACCCTTGAAGAGTGGTCTATTCTTATTGGATCTCGATTGTAGTGATACACATATTCATAATATTGAAACCAAAAGATGCAAGGTTAATAATGATAGTGCAACTTATTTGTGGCACTGCCGTTTAGGTCATATTGGTGTAAAACGCATGAAGAAACTCCATAAAGATGGACTTTTGGAATCACTTGATTATGAATCACTTGGTGCTTGCGAACCATGCCTCATGGGCAAGATGACTAAAACTCCGTTCTCTGGAACCATGGAGCGAGCAACAGATTTGTTGGAAATCATACATACTGATGTATGTGGACCAATGAGTGTTGATGCTCGCGGCGGGTATCGTTATTTCCTGACCTTCACTGATGATTTGAGCAGATATGGGTATATCTACTTAATGAAACACAAGTCTGAAACATTTGAAAAGTTCAAAGAATTTCAGAGTGAAGTAGAGAATCATCGTAACAAGAAAATAAAGTTCCTACGATCTGATCGTGGAGGAGAATATTTGAGTTACGAGTTTGGTCTTCATTTGAAACAATGTGGAATAGTTTCACAACTCACGCCACCTGGAACACCACAGCGTAATGGTGTGTCCGAACGTCGTAACCGTACTTTATTGGATATGGTGCGATCTATGATGTCTCTTACCGATTTACCACTATCGTTTTGGGGTTATGCTTTAGAGACAGCTGCATTCACATTAAATAGGGCACCATCTAAATCCGTTGATACGACACCTTATGAACTATGGTTTGGCAAGAAACCAAAGTTGTCGTTTCTTAAAATTTGGGGCTGCGATGCTTATGTGAAAACACTTCAACCTGATAAGCTCGATCCCAAGTCGGAAAAATGTGTCTTCATAGGATACCCAAAAGAGACTGTTGGGTACACCTTCTATCACAGATCCGAAGGCAAAATATTCGTTGCTAAGAACGGATCCTTTCTAGAAAAAGAGTTTCTCTCGAAAGAAGTGAGTGGGAGGAAAGTAGAACTTGATGAGGTAATTGTACCTTCTTCCATATTGGAAAGTAGTACATCACAGGAAATTGTTCCAGTGATTCCTACACCAATTAGTGAGGAAGTTGATGATAATGATCATGAAACTTCGGATCAAGTTTCTACTGAACGTCGTAGATCAACCAGAGTACGTTCCGCACCAGAGTGGTACGACAACCCAGTTCTGGAAATCATGTTACTAGACCATGATGAACCTACGAACTATGAGGAAGCGATGATGAGCCCAGATTCCGCAAAATGGCTTGAAGCCATGAAATCTGAGATGGGATCCATGTATGAGAACAAAGTGTGGACTTTGGTTGACTTGCCCGATGATCGGCAAGCCATCGAAAATAAATGGATCTTCAAGAGGAAGACCGACGCAGACGGTAATATTACTATTTACAAAGCTCGACTTGTTGCGAAAGGTTTTCGACAAGTTCAAGGAGTTGACTACGATGAGACTTTCTCACCTGTAGCGATGCTTAAGTCTGTCCGAATCATGTTAGCAATTGCCGCATTTTATGATTATGAAATCTGGCAAATGGATGTCAAAACTGCATTCCTAAATGGATATCTCAAAGAAGAGTTGTATATGATGCAACCAGAAGGTTTTGTCGATCCAAAAGGTGCTAACAAAGTATGCAAGCTCCAGCGATCCATCTATGGACTGGTGCAAGCATCTCGGAGTTGGAATATACGCTTTGATGAGGTGATCAAAGCATATGGTTTTATACAGACTTAGAAGCCTGTATTTACAAGAAAGTGAGTGGGAGCTCTGTAGCATTTCTAATATTATATGTAGATGACATATTGTTGATTGGAAATGATATAGAATTTCTGGATAGCATAAAAGGATATTTGAATAAAAGTTTTTCAATGAAAGACCTCGGTAAAGTTGCTTATATATTAGGTATCAAGATCTATAGAGATAGATCAAGACGCTTAATTGGACTTTCACAAAGCACATACCTTGATAAGATTTTGAAGAAGTTCAAAATGGATCAGTCAAAGAAAGGGTTCTTGCCTGTTTTACAAGGTATGAAGTTGAGTAAGACTCAATGCCCGACCACTACAGAAGATAGAGAGAAAATGAAAGTCATTTCCTATGCCTCAGCCATAGGATCTATCATGTATGTAATGCTGTGTACCAGACCTGATGTGTGCCTTGCTATAAGTCTAGCAGGGAGGTACCAAAGTAATCCAGGAATGGATCACTGGACAGCGGTCAAAAAACATCCTAAAGTATCTGAAAAGAACAAAGGATATGTTTCTCGTATATGGAGGTGACAAAGAGCTCGTCGTAAACGGTTACGTCGATTCTAGCTTTGACACTGATCCGGATGACTCAAAGTCACAAACCGGATATGTATTTTTATTGAACGGTGGAGCTGTCAGTTGGTGCAGTTCCAAGCAGAGCGTCGTGGCGGTATCTACGTGTGAAGCGGAATACATAGCTGCTTCGGAAGCAGCAAATGAAGGAGTCTGGATGAAGGAGTTCATATCCGATCTAGGTGTAGTACCTAGTGCATCGGGTCCAATGAAAATCTTTTGTGACAACACTGGAGCCATAGCCTTGGCGAAGGAATCCAGGTTTCACAAGAGAACAAAGCACATCAAAAGACGCTTCAATTCCATCCGCGATCTAGTCAAGGAGGGAGACATAGAGATTTGCAAAATACATACGGATCTGAATGTTGCAGACCCGTTGACTAAGCCTCTTCCACGGGCAAAACATGATCAGCACCAAGACTCCATGGGTGTGAGGATCATCACTTTGTAATCTAGATTATTGACTCTAGTTCAAGTGGGAGACTGAAGGAAATATGCCCTAGAGGCAATAATAAAGATGTTATTTGTATTTCCTTATATCATGATAAATGTCTTTTATTCATGCTAGAATTGTATTAACCGAAAACTTGATACATGTGTGGATACATAGACAAAACAGTATGTCCCTAGTATGCCTCTACTAGACTAGCTCATTGATCAAAGATGGTTATGTTTCCTAGCCATAGACATGAGTTGTCATTTGATCAACGGGATCACATCATTAGGAGAATGATGTGATGGACAAGACCCATCCGTTAGCATAGCACTATGATCGTTTAGTTTAACTGCTATTGCTTTCTTCATGACTTATACATGTTCCTATGACTATGAGATTATGCAACTCCCGAATACCGTAGGAACACCTTGTGTGCTATCAAACGTCACAACGTAACTGGGTGATCATAAAGATGCTCTACAGGTGTCTCCGAAAGTATTTGTGGTGTTGGCATAGATCAAGATTGGGATTTGTCACTCCGAGTGTCGGAGAGGTATCTCTGGGCCCTCTCGGTAACACACATCATAATAAGCCTTGCAAGCAAAAGACTAATGAGTTAGTCACGAGATGATGTGTTACGGAACGAGTAAAGAGACTTGCCGGCAACGAGATTGAACTAGGTATAAAGATACCGACGATCGAATCTCGGGCAAGTAACATACCGTTTGACAAAAGGAACAACGTATGTTGTTATGCGGTTCTGACCGATAAAAGATCTTCGTAGAATATGTAGGAGCCAATATGAACATCCAGGTTCCGCTATTGGTTATTGACCAGAGATGAGTCTCGGTCATGTCTACATAGTTCTCGAACCCGTAGGGTCCGCACGCTTAACGTTTGATGACGATCGGTATTATGAGTTTTTGAGTATTGATGTACCGAAGGTAGTTCGGAGTCCCGGATGAGATCACGGACATGACGAGGAGTCTCGGAATGCCCGAGACATAAAGATTGATATATTGGACGGCTATATTCGGACACCGGAAGTATACCGGAAAAGTTTCGGATTTATCGGGAATGCCGGAGGGGGTTACCGGAACCCCCTACGAGAGGGGATGGTCCATAGTGGGCCTAAAGGGTGAGAGAGAGACAGCCCATAGGGCTGGCCGGCGCCCCCACCTAGGAATCCTAGTTGGACTAGGATTGGGGGGGCGCCACCTCTCCTATTCCTTTCCCCCTTCTTCCTTTCGGTGAATCCTACTAGGAATAGGATTGCAATCCTATTCCTAGTAGGACTCCCTCCCTAGCCGCACCAGGAGAGGTTGGCCGGCCTCCCTCCCCTGCTCCTTTATATACGGGGGCAGGGGGGCACCCAAAGACACACAAGTTGAATTGTTTTAGCCGTGTGCGGTGCCCCCCTCCACAGAATCACACCTCGGTCGTACCGTCGCGGAGCTTAGGCGAAGCCCTGCGCCGGTGAACACATCATATCTGTCACCACGCCGTCGTGCTGACGAAACTCTCCCGTGAAGCTCAACTGGATCAAGAGCTCGTGGGACGTCATCAAGCTGAACGTGTGCTGAACGCGGAGGTGCCGTACGTTCGGTGCTTGATCGGTTGGATCGCGAAGAAGTTCGACAACATCAACCGCGTCACTTGACGCTTCCGCTCCCGGTCTACGAGGGTACGTAGACACACTCTCCCCTCTCGTTGCTATGCATCTGGTAGATAGATCTTGCGTGATCGTAGGAAAATTTTAAAATACTACGTTCCCCAACACGACCACTGCAGAAGATAGAGAGAAAATGAAAGTCATTCCCTATGCCTCAGCCATAGGATCTATCATGTATGCAATGCTGTGTACCAGACCTGATGTGTGCCTTGCTATAAGTCTAGCAGGGAGGTACCAAAGTAATCCAGGAGTGGATCACTGGACATCGGTCAAAAACATCCTAAAGTATCTGAAAAGAACAAAGGATATGTTTCTCGTATATGGAGGTGACAAAGAGCTCGTCGTAAACGGTTACGTCGATTCTAGCTTTGACACTGATCCGGATGACTCAAAGTCACAAACCGGATATGTATTTTTATTGAACGGTGGAGCTGTCAGTTGGTGCAGTTCCAAGCAGAGCGTCGTGGCGGGATCTACGTGTGAAGCGGAATACATAGCTGCTTCGGAAGCAGCAAATGAAGGAGTCTGGATGAAGGAGTTCATATCCGATCTAGGTGTAGTACCTAGTGCATCGGGTCCAATGAAAATCTTTTGTGACAACACTGGAGCCATAGCCTTGGCGAAGGAATCCAGGTTTCACAAGAGAACAAAGCACATCAAAAGACGCTTCAATTCCATCCGCGATCTAGTCAAGGAGGGAGACATAGAGATTTGCAAAATACATACGGATCTGAATGTTGCAGACCCGTTGACTAAGCCTTTTCCACGGGCAAAACATGATCAGCACCAAGACTCCATGGGTGTGAGGATCATCACTTTGTAATCTAGATTATTGACTCTAGTTCAAGTGGGAGACTGAAGGAAATATGCCCTAGAGGCAATAATAAAGATGTTATTTGTATTTCCTTATATCATGATAAATGTCTTTTATTCATGCTAGAATTGTATTAACCGGAAACTTAGTACATGTGTGGATACATAGACAAAACAGTATGTCCCTAGTATGCCTCTACTAGACTAGCTCATTGATCAAAGATGGTTATGTTTCCTAGCCATAGACATGAGTTGTCATTTGATCAACGGGATCACATCATTAGGAGAATGATGTGATGGACAAGACCCATCCGTTAGCATAGCACTATGATCGTTTAGTTTAACTGCTATTGCTTTCTTCATGACTTATACATGTTCGTATGACTATGAGATTATGCAACTCCCGAATACCGTAGGAACATCTTGTGTGCTATCAAACGTCACAACGTAACTGGGTGATTATAAAGATGCTCTACAGGTGTTTCCGAAGGTGTTTGTGGTGTTGGCATAGATCAAGATTAGGATTTGTCACTCCGAGTGTCGGAGAGGTATCTCTGGGCCCTCTCGGTAATGCACATCATAATAAGCCTTGCAAGCAAATGACTAATGAGTTAGTCACGAGATGATGTATTACGGAACGAGTAAAGAGACTTGCCGGTAACGAGATTGAACTAGGTATTGAGATACCGACGATCAAATCTCGGGCAAGTAACATACCGATGACAAAGGGAACAACGTATGTTGTTATGCGGTACGACAGATAAAGATCTTCGTAGAATATGTAGGAGCCAATATGGGCATCCAGGTTCCGCTATTGGTTATTGACCGGAGAGATGTCTCGGTCATGTCTACATAGTTCTCGAACCCGTAGGGTCCGCACGCTTAACGTTTCGTTGACGATATAGTATTAAATGAGTTATGTATGTTGGTGACCGAATGTTATTCGGAGTCCCGGATGTGATCACGGACATGACGAGGAACTCCAGAATGGTCCGGAGATAAGGATTAATATATGGGATAATAGTGTTTGACCTCCGGAAGGGTTCCGGAATTCACCGGAAGGGGTTCCGGATGTTTCCCGAAATGTTTGGGTACGAGAACACTTTATTTGGGCCAAAGGGGAAAGCCCACGAGGCTTTAGGAAAGTGCAAAAGGAAGTTTTGCGGAGACCAGAGGCTAGACGCCAGGAACCCTGGCGTCTAGGGGGTAGACGCCGAGAACCCTGGCGTCTAGCCCTGGAGTCCGAGTGGGACTCTTTCCTTTCGGGCAAAACCGACTTTGAGGAGGTTTTTGCTCCAAGTTTCGACCCCAGGGCTCAACATATAAATAGAGGGGTAGGTCTAGCACCCAAGACACATCAAGATACACCAAGCCGTGTGCCGGCTACCCCGACCCTCTAGTTTATCCTCCGTCTAGCTTCTGTAGTGCTTGGCGAAGCCCTGCAGAGATTGTTCTTCATCAACAACCGTCACCACGCCGTCGTGCTGCCGGAACTCATCTACTACTTCGCCCGTCTTGCTGGATCAAGAAGGCGAGGACGTCATCGAGCTGAACGTGTGCTGAACGCGGAGATGCCGTACGTTCGGTACTAGATCGGGACGGATCGTGAAGGTGCACGACTACATCAACCGCGTTGATAAACGCTTCCGCTTTCGGTCTACGAGGGTACGTAGACACACTCTCTCCTCTCGTTGCTATGCATCTAGTAGATAGATCTTGCGTGATCGTAGGAAAATTTTGAAAATACTACGTTCCCCAACAATATAGACTAAACTTTGCTATGATAACTCTCATTCCTAAAGAGGAAGATGCTACTAACATGAGGAAATTCAGACCCATCAGTTTGCTTAACTGCATTTTCAAAGTTTTCACTAAGGTACTGACTAACAGGCTTGCTATTATTATGAACTTCCTCACCTCTAGCAACCAGTCAGCTTTCATTAAAGGGAGATACATCCTTGAAAGTGTTGTGACTGCTCATGAAGTTTTGCATTCTACCTATCACTCTGCTAACTCAGGTCTTGTACTTAAACTAGACTATGAGAAGCCTTTGATAAGGTTAATCCAGATTTCTTGATGGAGATCCTCCAAAAAAGAAACTTTGGTCCTGTATGGATTAAATGGATTCATCAAATCACTCACATGGGCTCTGTTGGGGTCAACGTCAATGGGGTGGATAGTAACTTCTTTATAACCAACAAGGGATTAAGGCAGGGGGATCCTATATCCCCTTTACTTTTTAACATTGTTGTAGATGTGTTAACTAGAATGCTCATTAAAGCATCCTCCCATGATCTGATAAAGGGGCTTTGCTCCGATCTTATCCCTGGTGGAGTAATATGTCTGTAGTATGCAGATGGCACTATCCTCTTCATGGATAAGGATGAATCTAAAGCTGCTAACCTGGAAATGATCTTGACTTGCTTTGAGAGAGTTTCAGGTATGAGAATAAATTATGCTAAGAGTGAACTCATTCCTTTGGGGTTTGAAGGGGAGGATTTAAACAGCTTTATTAGTACCTTTGGGTATACTGTGGGTACATTTCCAATAAAATACCTAGGGATTCCATTACATTATGATAAACTGAGGAGGGAAGATATCCAACCTCTTATTGATAAGATTTTAAAGAGAATGGCTGGCTGGAGGGGGAAGCCACTGTCCTACTCTGCTAGATTAACCCTCATTAAGGCCTGTTTAGCTAGCATTCATGTGTATCTGCCATCCTTCTTTAAGTTTCCTAAGTGGGCACTAGACTTGATTAATAGTCAACTATCTCATTGTTTATGGAGTGACTTTGAGGGGAACAGGAAACTGCATCTGGCCAATTGGCACTTGGTCTGTATGAAAAAGGAGCATGGAGGGCTCGGGATCCCTAACATCAAGGACCTCAACTTATGTTTGCTAGGTAGTTGGGTCAAAAGATATGCCCAAGATGAGGGCAAGATCTGGAAAACCGTCATTGACAATAAATATATTAGGAATGTTCCTAATATATTTGCCCGTAGGCCACAAACCTCCTCAAAATTTTGGCAAGGAGTTATGTGGGCTGCTAAAGCTCTTAAATTTGGCTATAGATGGGTAGTAGGGAATGGTAGAAAAACCAGATTTTGGGAGGACATTTGGTTTGGAACCTCCCCTCTCTCTCTCCTGTTCTGGCCATTATACTCCATTTGTCATCAATAATGTGTGACAGTCTTTGAAGTTTGGGATGGGAGTAACATCAAACTTACTTTTAGGAGGGTTTTTACCCCCCCTATGATGGAAGATTGGTATTACCTTGAACAAATCATAAAAGAAACTGCTCTCAATGGAGATGAAAATGCAATGGTCTGGCAGTATGAATCCAAGGGGATTTACTCTTCTAGTTCTCTGTATGCTATTATCAACTTCAGAGGGATGAAACATGTCTATATCCCATCCGTTTAGTCTATTGTTGTGCCACCCAGAATCCAAGTCTTTCTCTGGCTGTTGGCGCACAATAAACTTATAACCAAAAACAATTTACTTAAAAGGGGTATTGATAGGAACCCATAATGTTTATTTTGTTCCGAGCAGGAGACAGTAGACCACTTGTTTTTTGACTGTGTGGTTGCAAAAAGCATATGGAGTGAGGTCTCCTCATTTCTTTATATAGAATTAGGATCTAGCTACCTCTCCATTGCCACGTTTTGGCCTGCTAACAAGAAACACGAAGTGCTTAATGTTTTTTGTGCTTGTGGAAAATTAGGAACAAACATGTTTTTTGATAATGCTGTCTGGTCTGACACTAAACAGATCTGGTGGCTGATCTGAAGGACCCTCAAGAGGTGGATGATTCTGTACACCAAGGACTCGCTCGTGAAAATGCAGAAGATACTGGATTGGGTATCCTGCATACTCAAAGCCCCCCTCCAGTTGACTTTGGGATGAAAAGAGACTACATGGGCACTGAAGGTGCCTCTCATGCCTCTTTCCTCTCCAAGTTTGCCTTTGGGGTGCGCACAAATGGTTTCCAAAGTCCAGATGTCCCAAGGCCGAGTGAAGCGTCAGCAAAAAAAAGCAATTCAGGCGAGTTCAAGGCCTGCATCGCCCCTCGACTGGCCTGGCACGCCAACTCAACCTCTCAAGAAGATGAAAGGGGGGGGGGGTGTCATGGAACAGATCAAAGAGGTTCCCCTAATGCTTGCTGCGGAAGACAAGAGGATGGTGGCTGATGCATGCTGCAGTGGCTCCGCTCCTTAGTCATCATTTATATCGTCTTGTTCCGCTCCTGTGTTCTGCGGTTAATGTTCGAGATAGGAGGAAAATGGAAAACTGGACTTGTAATAGGCTATAGGCCTTCTTCATTCTTTTTGTCACGCTCGTGCTTGTTCCTCGCTCTTTCAGAACATGTGTTTTTCGAGGCATGCTTGGTTGTTGAACTATTGTGGTTTCATTTATATTAAATGGAACGGGGGGGGGGGG
>LR738711.1:90727821-90762514 GCA_902687465.1 Secale cereale | reverse complement strand
TGATCTAAAATGATCCCACAATCTTCATATTTACGCGCATCAGCCACCAACATTGATAGTTCATCCGCTGAAAACATCTGAAACACACATGGGCTAGCCTCAGCGACTCACTCGAATGAATGACAAGTTTCCATCAAACGCATCACATTCTAAAAAATATTATGCTATGATTTACCTCGTGCGGATCACCAAATACAATCTTCTCTTCTTGGAAACACACCATCTTCAGGGCCGTTGCCATTTTCAGCGTGTCCCAATACTTAGAATTTATGGACGATACCTCCTCGAGGAAGGCACTGGCAGTGCGCCAGCTCTCACCAATTGACTTCAGACATTTATCACAATAATTCAGCATGCATGCCGTCTCAATAATGCACTTGTTAACCTGGATACAAAGAGCACTGCTCCATCAATGACCGATGCATATCAATTAGGCAAACTTGTTGCAGTTGAAGTTTTGGTCAGAAACAAAGTGCACAAACTTTCAGAAAGTGTGTGTTCATGGACTGTGAGCAGTAAATGATTTAAGAATTTTCATATCAGACATACGAGAAGGCAAAGTGGTGATCTCACATTTTCCAGTTTGACATCATCAAAACCACATCAATCTACGAGCATTCTCAGCCCTCGACTCGTCTGGAGACATTCCCCCTCAGCTTGCTTTAACTTCTCTTCGGGGAGAAAAACTATGCATGAGATAATTCAGGCCGCGCATCACCTCCATCAAAGGTTCGTCTAACACGCAGGGTATTCCCTGAAAAAAGCCGCAACAAAAATGGTGCTCAAAATTGTTGAGCCGATGGAGAGAAAAAAGGAAGCCTACACTTACCAATCTTGCTTCAATGATTGTTTTATATTCAGGCTTTCCAACAGCCAATTTCTGCCGAGATTGATGCCACTTCAAGAGCATGTCAGTAAGCTGACTGTTGAGACCATCGTCAAGGTTAATGGCATCAGCCTTGTCCGTAAATACTTGGAAGTCTTTTCGCCAAATTATCTGATAATGAAATGAATATGGACAAGGTTATCAAACATGCTAAAGAAAACAAGGAGTCAAACATCATTCATGCAGAATCTGTAGTCACATCTCAATTGTACAGATACTTATGGGTCTGTTTGGTTGGTGTACTAAGGTTGCCACCATTGACCAAGCTTTTTAGCCAAACATACACGAGGTTAGGCGAATAACTTTGCCGCCACACTTTACCACGCGGAAGGGATTCTTGCAACATTTTCCAAGTCAGTGACATGTGGGCCCTATGTTGCAGAAATGGAATCTTCCCACAGATGCGACTTGACCATACTTATGTCCTTGTGTGAATTTTAAAGTCCAATTCAGAATAAATTCATGTGCTAAGGTAATAAAATGCATGTTGAACCATGACAATATTTTTTGGTGGTAGCTAGTACCATACCATGTATGGGTTCAATCAAGCATTGAAAATAAGCCTGTGGCGGTTTTTCTCGAAGGGCCATTGGCTGATCTTTATTAGAAGGAGAGAGGACAACAATTACAAAGAGTCTGGCCAGGAGATGTGGCCGAACAGCAGGAGAGGCGCCTGACTGCAAGAGCCTAAGCAAGGCACCACACATACAGGAACGACCAGAGAAAACATCAAGGGGCTGCATCATAGATACAACCCGCTGCCCTCCAAATACTAATATCCTCCCTGACTGCATCCAGGACTTTATCTGCACTGCTAGCTAGTTGATCAAAAACCCTGGCGTTTCTTTCCTTCCAGATTCTCCAATGCATGAGAATTACCAGGGTGTCAAAGTTGCGCCGCATGGCCTTGGGGATCTGCCGCCTCGCTTGCAGCCACCATTCCTTCGTTGTGGTGAAGCTCCCGTCAGGCAGGGTGAAAGAGGTTCCCGCCCATTGTTTGAAGAGCCGCCATACCTGCTGTGTGAATCTGTAGTGTACGAAAAGGTGCGTGCAATCTTCCGGCTCCGATAGGCAAAGCGAGCAGCCAGGGTTATTGGGCCAGCCCCTGCGCTGCAAATTGTCCGCCGTTAGACATCTCTGATGTACTGCTAACCACATGAAGAACTTGCATCTGGGCGGTGCTTTTGATTTCCAGATTGGCTTGGCACATGCAAAGCGTATACTGGCCAAGAAAAACATAATGTAAGCCGATCCAACCGAGAAGACACCATCGTCCGTCCTCCTCCATCTTGGAGAGTCCCTCATGCTAGGGGTTAGTGCCGTAGACTGCGCGATGTCCCAAACCGAAAGATATTGGGCCAATGCCTGTGATGAGAGTCTGCCATGTATATCCCGAACGCATGAGCTGTTTTGCAGTGCCTCTCTGACGGACCTGCCTTTGTCCCTCACATAAGAAAACAGGGCTGGCGTAGTGGTGGCGATCGAGTGCCTACCCGGTAGCCAGTTGTCCACCTAGAATTTGGCCTCATTTCCATCTCCAAGAGAGATCTTGCAGGCCGCCGAGAACAACGCTGCAACCTCCTTCTCCGTCGTATCCTTGAAGTAGCAGCAGGGTCTCTTCTCTTCATCCCATTGTTTCCACAGCCAGCGACAACGAAGAGCAAGACCAAAGTTCCTAAGATTAAGGATGCCGATCCCACCAAACACCTTGGGTCTGCAAATCCTGGACCATGGTAGTAGGCAGTGGCCTCCATTGATTTCTTGCTCTCCTTTCCACACGAAGCTCATGCACCTTCGCTCGATCATCTTGACTGCCCAAACTGGCAGCGAAAGGACATACATGAGGTGTACTGGTAGCGCCATCAGTACCGATTTGGTTAGAGTCAGGCGTCCCGAGATAGCGAGCAGCTTTGGCTTCCACCCTTTCATTTTGCTGGAGTATTTGTCCACCAGAGGCATGATGTCCTGTCTTTTGAGCCTATAAATCGATAGTCGCAGCCCCAGGTAGTTGAACGGAAAGTGTTGCCACTTGCACAAGAGTCGGTTCGCCACAGACTCCATCTGATCCTCACTACAACGGATGCCGGTGAGAGAGGTTTTCTGGAAATTGATATGCAGCCCAGTGGATTCGCCAAAGAGCTTAAGATTTCCTTTGACAATTTGCAGGTCAGTCGCCGACGGTGTGAAGAAAAGGATTGCATTGTCCGCGAAGATGGAGGTCCGTGGTATCCGATCCTCCAAACCGAAGCTCGATAACAACTTCCTCTGTTTTGCACATTCCATCATGGCGTGGAGCGCATCCATCGCGATGATGAATAGGGCCGGCGAAATGGGGTCGCCTTGTCTGACTCCTCACCCCAGCAGGAAAGGCTCGCTTACAACACCATTAATGAGAACCGATGTTGAGGCAGCCTGCAGCAGATCACAGATCCACAAAATCCACTTCCTTCCAAAGCCTCTTTTCTGAAGGACCTCGACGAGGAATTACCAAGAGAGTGTATCAAAGGCCTTTGAGATGTCAATCTTCATCAGAACTGCCTTTGATTTCTTTTGGTGAGTCTGTCTAGCCGCTGCACGAACAAACTTGAAGTTCTCGTGGATGCTCCTCTTACTGACAAAGGCACTCTGATCATGGGCAATAATCTTCGGTAATAGTGGAGAAAGCCGCACTGCCAATGCTTTGGCAAAAATCTTCGCAGCACCGTGGATCAGGTTAATATGCCGGAAATCCTTGAGATGAATCGATCCCTCCTTCTTTGGCAACAACGTCAGGATGGACGAGTTGAGGATGTCGAAGGAGTCGAAACAGCCCTTGTGCAGTGTCCTGAACACTTCCAAGAGATCAGCGGCTATGATGTCCCAACATAACTGGTAGAAGAGGCCCGAGAAGCCGTCGGGGCCTGGCGCGCGGTCAGGCGGTATGCCCAGCACCACTTTTCTCACCTCCTCAGTCGTGAATGGTACCTCCAGCTCATGAGCAAGTGCCGGATCAATTGCTCGCACCTCCAACACGTCTAGATTGATGATGTTAGCTCGTGCCCTTGGTGTACCCATGTGGCGCTTTTTCTTTGTTAGTAGTACCATGCCTGGGCTCATATACATGTACCAACATCACATATATCTTCAGGGTAGCCTTATGGATTAGAAAATGCATTGGAGCACGTTAATTAAACAATGAGCTCGTGTTCAGAATCCTCTCCGTAATGCCAAATAAGTGACAAAAATGTCAATCATGTGAAATGCAAGATCTTTTGAGTTGGTGGTAAGCAATATTAATAAACAACAATAGAAAGGAAAAAACGAAGGTGGAACTGACATGATCTGCCCTAGCTTGCGTGACGAAGATTCCCCATAAATTCTGCAGGAGAGAGTGAGAATCCAGAAAAAGTAGGTCAATGACAACAAGAGCAAGTAAAAAGAAAGTGACAAAGCAGATGAAGAAAAACAAAGCACCTTCATGGCGTCTGATTCGTAGAGAGTGATCACATCAGCATAGAAAACTGCAAACCCAGATGGGGTCTCAAACAACACCATGATCAACAAATTATCCCCCAAATCGGCAACTGCGCATAGACAAATCAAGCAAAGTCAAGAAAAGCCGGATTATTATGTATGTACATCAATCAACTATATTCAGAATTAAGGCATGAAGCTAGCTAGCAGTGCTTCCACTAATAAGCACATGAGTACCATGCCTAATGGTATGGGCACGTGGGGTTCTGCTACCAATGAAAAAGAGGACGACGACGAAGAAGAACTGGTGCCACTGATGCCACAGGCTGCCTCCATGGTCTTCGACTCCACCCTGGTCCCTACGACACCGCTTGCTGCCAATGGCTTGGCCCTGATCGCTGCCCAGCCGGATGTGGGACGTGTGCCGGAGGCGTGCGGAAGATGGCAAGAGGTGTTGCCACGGCGTGGTCCGCGTCGTCCAAAGTTGCCGGCCCCGGCAGTGGCTCCTCGCCCCATCCCTGCTTGGATGCATGGTCGATGCTACTACAGATGCCTGACTCGTGGGCACCGTGCGGCTGAGTGCAGAGATCCGTTTTGATGCTCCCGTTGCTTGGAGAATGGTCACCGTGCACGCGGATGCCGCAATCCATGGCGTCCTCTAAGCTCGTTGTCTTGCCTTGTTGTGCATCCATTACTTGGTACCGTCCATTGTCCTACTTCAGCTTCATGTGAGGGTCCGATGAAATCCACGCTCCCATCCAAGGTGCTTCCTCATAGGTCTTGGGAGTCTGTCGTCTCTGCTACCATTGGCTCGACAACCCAGCCCGATGTGATGTCGCAATCTGCTTTGGCTGATCAGACCGCACTGCTGCAGGGTTGGATGGCACGGGCCGAGAGCTTTTTAGAGAGCAGAGGCTGCTTTGGGAAGGCTCACCCTTGTGCCGACTATGTTGCCGACCACTCTGACGTCATGCCCTCCTGGTGTGGCCGGTGTTGCCTCCACGGAGGAAGGGAGCCAAGAGCTATATGGGTGTTTCTCTCCTTGTGTTGGAGACAACTCATCGACATTGTTGACCTTGTCTCCTGTGTTGCGTACCAGTGAGGGCGAGCCCATTGCTGTGGCCGAGGCTCCAGTTCTGCAGATCATGCCCGACCTACAGGAGCTATATCTGTGCCCTGTTTCGCCTTTGTCTGTGGAGCGCGTGGAGGTGGATTCCTCGGTGATCTCGTGTGAGGGGTATGTTTCGTCTCTCGTGTCGGTGGTTTCGGTGGCTGATGATGTTGAGGCGGTCGGTATGCTGGCGCCTGACCCTTTGGGGCCTAGGCAGTCGGTCGCCTTTGTGGACCGCGGAGGTTCCGATGTTGCGGTCACCCACTCGCACATGGCCGTTGGGAAGGTGACGTCTGCGCGTGACAAGGTCGATGAGATTCTCTTCGAGTTAGAGGTTCACAGTTTGCTCAAGCGTTTGGAGGCGGCTTGTCCTGGATCTGGCAAGACGATTGTGGAGGAGGCTCTCATCAAGAGCAAAAGTAAGAAGAGTGGTGGCGCAGGAAAGGTGTCTGCAGCTGCTTGATGGATGGCCATCAGTCTCTTCGGTTGTCCCTATGGCCTGACATGTGTATGTGGTCTTGGTGGTGCTCGTGGTCTTCGGCCAAGGTACTCTCGTTGGGGGTGTCTTTGCGATGTAGCTGTGTGAAGGTTGGTGATTGTTACGTGTTGGGTATGATTGTTGGGCTGATTGTGTGCTTATGGGATTGCATATTAGGTGAGTAGTTCTCATGTGGTAGGTTTGTATCGGTTTTCGCCCGGTTTTCCATTAATTAACTGGGCAACTCTCTTCTCCTTAATTAATCGATGATGCAAATCTTTTGCCTCCGTTTTGAAAAAAAAGTACCAAAGCCGATACCTATTTTGGGAGAGTAACATCTACCAGTTTCAATTTAAATAGGATGGTAACACTCACTTAACCCCTACCCATTAATAAAGACAATCAAAGCAAGAGATCTCAGTGAATTAGGTTTGAGCTGTACGGTGCTAAAATCACAACCTTTGTCGTGAATTCCCAATGCTCCAAAACCCCAAAGAAGTCCAAGCTAGAAAAATGGTGGCCTACGGAGACCAGGTTCGTGGGTTCTTAAATCTTAACCCTGCCACGCGTCAAACCTAAGCCATGGGTCCGACGTCTTCGGCGGATGAGCCGCAGCCTAACAACATCGGCGGCGCGGTAGATGGCTCCGCTAAGAGCAAGTATAATAGAGCTGAGTCAGCGGGCTATAAGGAATAAACTAGTATATTTCTGCTTAGTTGGAAGAAAGAGAAGAGGAGAGAGAAGGTAAGCGGGCTCTTCGTGAAGAGCCAGCTGTAGTACGTGCTCCTAGGCACTTTGTGAGAATGAAAGGTGGGCCACATAATAAAAAAGTAGTACACTCTTGTGATCTACTATTGTATATGTTGGCTATAAGATGGGCTGTAAATGACATGGTACTGTCTTATACCCGAAACCCTGACTCGTCTGCAGACGGAATGGGATGAGCAGATCGAGCTTTCGGGGTCGAATCCAAAGTGATTTCATGAGCGCAGAAACATCCTCACCACATCTACTATTACATGTACTGCAGTTACAAGGTAGGGTTTCCTTTGGGCGTGCAGGAAATCTCAAGTGAAGGACGTCGTCGGGCAGTGACTCACCTATCCTGAGATACGAATTCTTCGGAGGAGGAGGAGAGGTCAGGCGTTGCTTTCGACGTCCTTGCCCCGTCGAGGTCGAGGCCGAGGCCGAGGCCGGATTAGCTGGAGAAGAGCGCCGTGACCGCCGTCTGCCCTTTCGCCCCATCGCTCGCACGGAGAGGTGAGAGGTTTGCGGCCGTGTGTAGAGTGTTTTTTTGTTGAGAATTTGACTAGGTTCCGTTAGCGGTTCTTTTTTGATGGGCAACCCTACGCGTTAGCCGGCTGACCTAGCCAGTCCTATAATTCAACACGGGGAGCCGTCAGATTCAGCTGTGAGCTTTGCAACAAGGACATTGTTGCGCTTGGACGTTTGCAACAGAGTTCATGTTGCACAACTTTTGCAACAGAGGTATTGCTGCAGAAATTTTCTGCAACTGAGCTAATGTTGCAAAAAATATATCTTTCACCTTTATACAGATGTTACAGAAGAATATTTTTCAACATCACAAATCTTGCAAAATTCTTTTTTTGCAGCAGGGAGGATCTTGCAAAAAAAGACCAACATCATTCACCACAAGCTCCCGTCAAACGGTGGTGTGGAAAGGAGTGTCATGGCCTATCACCGCCGACAAGCGCCAGACCACCGACAAGCGCCGGACCACCGACCAGGCCTCACCGCCATCCTCCTCTTCGACGAGGTGGGTGCACCGCTCGCGGCTGACGGACGTTGTTGGGGATATGACTATTGGATATGACCTGCCCAGGAGGCGCCGGGTTATCCCAATGGCGGTTCATGGGCCAAGCCCATAAAGGTTGAAGATGGCGGTTCATATAGTAGGCGTGTTAAAGGGGCCCAAAACCCAAAGCGGCTTAAAGCCCATAAGTGTAAACCGCCATGTATCTTTGACTTGTACCGCAAGGCATGTAAGGTAAGTCACCGGGCCGGACACGTTTGTATGAGCCGACCGGGACTCTACAAGCCGCGGGGTGTCAACCCGTGTATATAAGGGGACGACCCGGCAGCGGCTTAGGGCGAGAAACAACAGATCGAAAGCTAGGCTAGTGTATTCGCTCCCTGGCAATCGAAACCCTAGCAAGACGACCTCAAACTGGATTAGGCTCTTTCCTTCACCGCAAGGGGCCGAACCAGTACAAATTCCTCGTGTCCTTTGTCTCGTTTTAACCCCTTTAAGCTAACTACGTCGCAATGGCTCCACAACTAAGTCCTTCCCCTAGGACATATGCAGTGACAACTCCACGACAGTTGGTGCCCACCGTGGGGCCAATGCACGGTAGTTTCGAGTTCTTGAAGGGCAGCTTTGAAGGGATCAAGGGATACACTGTGGGTCGGATGACCAAGAGTCGTCGCGGCAAGCTCTACATCAATGATGCAGGCTGGGGCCCCGAGGCTGGCTCAATCGAGTACGGGTACTGGGTCCCCTTCGGCGGAATCCACGTCTTCATCGGCAAGATCGGCGAACCGGACCCTAAGCCGGACATCTGCATCGACATTATTCGAGACGGCTCAGCGTGCGAGACCCGCCCGGGTTCAACCCGCCGTGAAGCGTGCCTATGTTGGGTTCACCCATGGGGCTGAATTGGAAGGCTCTGTATCTCGCGGTGAGACGGCCATCTACTCTGATGGTGAATCGTCCACGGGCGAGACCGACTCAATGTATCAACTACAAGACGGAGGGCTTGGGGACTGTTCCGATGGTAACGGTATTACAGACCCCCGTGAGCCACCAAACAGGGCAGCTATCTTCATGACTGGCACCCAGCCGGTTCTTGGTTCGACAGCCGCCACGGCGATGACCCCCGGTGCAGCGGCGATGACGACAGTAGGCGTAGGTGGACCAGCACGCCCGCCGGCTCAAGTTTTAACATTTTTATTGGAGGCTCTGGCGACTCTGATGGGAGCGGAGGTAACACCAACCAGGAACAACACAAAGTGGATGCGGCTAAGCTAAGTGATGAGATAGCAAAAGCAAAGGAAGAGCTGGCGGCGGAGAACACTAGGATGACCGCAGAGCGGGCCATTTTTAATGCTCAAGCGCAATGGATTCAAGCAGATTCATACCGACTCACAGTGGATCAGAACGCTTCCAATGAAGTCTTGAGGAGAAAGCACCCGAGTCGTCTGCCTTTCGTTTATGAGCCGAGGAATCTTTTCAATACAACCGGAGCAGGGACTAGTAACCCGCCAGTGATAAACCAAATGGCTGAAGCACCAGGGGGTGGAACGCTGGTTCAGTCGCGCGTGGCAGGTTCTCCACATGTGAATAACACCCCGGTGACGCCGCCGGGTCATTATTCCAACCCTCTGGATAATATGATTATTGCAGCTACGCGATTGGCGGCTCTGCCTGTCGAGGGCGAGACTCCGGTGGCGGTTAAAACCGAAAGGGCCAGGGAACTTCTTCAAACAGCGCTGGCACAGCAGCAGGCTTATTCTTATAGTCGTGACCGGATTCATTCGACCCCTCGTTCAAGCCGGAGCTACAATAGGCACATTGACTCGCCAACAGTTTCGAGTACTAAGCGACACCGTAATCAACTTCATAGGAATGACCCGGCGCGCAATGGTGCCAACGCACAAGATTTGGTGGACCAGGGCAGAACGCGCCGGGAGGCCGAGCTAGCAGCTCATCCAGCGGCTCACCAGCATGCGCCGTTTTACCCAACAACTTCAGTGGAGGCAGTTGTGGCTTCTAGAACTTGGGGTGTGCCGTGTTTAACGGCGGCTCTGCGAAACGAGCGTTTTTCCAAGGACTTCAAGGGCCCTCGTAAGGTGCCTAATTACACAGCAGATCAGCCCCCCGAGGCTTGGGTGGAGAGTTATGAGATGACTATGGAGATGCTGGATGTTAGTGAAGCTACATATGCTAAGTATTTCACCATGATGCTGGAAGGGACGGCTCGTAATTGGTTGAAAGGTTACCTTCCAACTCTATTAGGTCATGGGCAGAGCTGAAGGCCAAGTTTATCCAAAATTTCAAAGATACATGCAAGCAGCCTATGTCAATTGTGGATTTGGCTTCTTTTGTTCAAGCCGAGGGCGAACCCAGCTGGGTGGGCCGTGTCTCAACTATCATACATTCTTCAGATAACATCAACGCCGGCTCATCGGTTTTAATGTTGGAGAAAAATTGCCGTTTCCTTCCACTCAAGCAGAAGCTTGGGCGGCTTACCCGTCATTGCAATGATATGGGGGAGCTCATGGCTGCTCTTGTCAAATATGCCGACTCTGATAGTACCATGGACCCCTACTCTGAGGATGAAAGATCGGGAAAGGGAAAGAAGAGTAGCGGTATGAGGGGACACCAGTATAATCCGGCCAACCAGGGCGGTGGCGGTAAGCGCAAGGCTAATGATTTTGTAGCTAACACCGCTGCACGGAATTATAACCAGCGTGGTAAGGGGAGGATGGCTCAAGGGACAGAATTCGATCTTGAAGCAATAATGAATCAGCCATGTCCGAAGCACGGAACAAAGGAGAGACCGTCTACCCATACGTGGAGGGATTGGAACATTATGAGACATTTCAGGAAGTCTATCCAGAACAACCATGGTCCGAACGGCGGTTCGAGGTCCGGCTCTCATGGTCCGGGTCATGGAGGCGGTGGCTCAAATTCGGGGTTTCAAGGCCAAGGCAACCAAGGTGGTTACAATCAGCAGAATAATCAGGGGAATCAGCAGCATCAGTCTGGTTATCAGAGCAACCCAAAGCAATTGAACAGTGGGCAATACCACGTTTTTACCACAAGTTTATGCAAGCGGGATCAGAAGCTTTATAAAAGGGCTGTGAACACCGTTGAACCGGCAGTTCCCCGTTACTTGCGATGGTCCGAGCAACCCATTGTGTGGAGTCGTGAGGATCACCCGCCCCGAGTTGATAATCCGAGTCCGTTGGCTTTGGTGGTAGCGCCTCAAGTTGGACGATACAAGTTCACTAAAGTGCTCATGGACGGGGGCAGCAACATCAATATCCTTCACTATGATACTTTCTGTCGCATGGGATTAACTGACAAAAATCGTACACCGTCCAATACTGTTTTCCATGGAGTGGTGCCTGGTAAGTCGGCGTACCCGGTGGGCAAAATTGATTTGAAGGTAGCCTTTGGGGATGAGTATGATGCCAGAACAGAAACTTTAACATTTGAAGTTGTTAAGATCCACAGTCCGTATGATGCTCTGTTTGGACGGCCGGCTTATGCTAAGTTCATGGCAAGGCGTGTTATGTTTATCTGCACCTTAAGATGCCGGGTCACAAGGGCACCGAAACGGTGCATGGGAGTCGCAAGATAGCCTTGGAGTGTGAAGAAGGCGACGCTGCTTACGCGGAGTCTGTTTGTGCCACAGAGGAGTTGAAATTTTACGAGGATAACATTGATCCGACATACATGACATCCTTGAAGAAGCCAACCACAGAGCATGACCCTTTGTTGAAATTTAAATCGGCGGACGACACCAAGCTAGTTGACTTTGTTCCTGGCGACTCATCTAAGCAGTTCAGCATCGGTGCTAATCTGGATCCGAAATAGGAAAGCGCGCTCATCGAGTTCATCCGTGAGAACCGGGACATCTTTGCATGGAAGCCTTCAGACATGCCGGGTGTATCGAGGGAACTTGCTGAGCACACTCTTAATATTGATCCGAAGTTTAAACCGGTTAGACAATTCCTTCGTTGTTTTAACGAGGAGAGGCGGAAGGCCATTGGTGAAGAAGTGGCCCGGCTCTTGGCGGCCGGGATTATCGTTGAAGTTTTTCATCCTGAGTGGTTGGCTAACCTTGTATTGGTGCTTAAGAAGAATGTCACTTGGCAAATGTGTGTAGATTACACGGACTTAAACAAGACTTGTCCGGCTGATCCGTTTCCTCTCCCTCGTATTGATCAAATCATTGATGCTACGACGGGTTGTGAGCGTTTGAGTTTTTTGGATGCTTATTCTGGTTATCATCAGATCAAGATGGCAGTTAAGGACCAGGAGAATACAACTTTCATTACTCCATTTGGAGCCTTCTGCTATGTGTCTATGCCTTTCGGGCTCAAGAGTGCCCAGGCGACTTATCAACGGTGTGTGCAGAATTTCCTTCACAATCAGATCGGGCGTAATGTTCATGCCTACGTGGATGACATTGTGGTGAAATCCAGGAAGAAGGAAACCCTGATCGATGATTTGAAGCAGACATTTGACAACCTCCGGGTTTATAAAATGATGCTTAACCCGGCCAAGTGTGTCTTCTGTGTACCAGCGGGCAAGCTTTTGGGTTTTTTGGTTTCAGAACGAGGCATCAAAGCTAACCCGGAGAAAACCAAGGCTATTACTTCCCTGGCTAGGCCAAAGTGTGTTAATGACGTCCAGCGCTTGGCAGGTCGAATAGCAGCTTTGAGCCAGCTCATAAGCCGCCTAGGAGAAAAGGTGATCCCTCTGTATCAGATGATGAAAAAGACAGATGATTTTGTTTGGAGTGATGCTGCTAATGAGGCATTTGAGGCGCTTAAGAAGCAACTGGCTGAGCCGGTGGTTCTTGCTGCTCCCATTGATAAAGAGCCCTTGTTGTTATATGTGGCTGCTAATAGCCGGGTTGTCAGTGTGGCCATCGTGGTGGAAAGGAAAGAGGCAGGCAAGGAATATTAGGTTCAACGGCCGGTTTATTACATCAGCGAGGTACTTATTGAGTCCAAGCAGAGGTATCCGCATTGGCAGAAGCTGGTGTATGGGGTCTTCATGGCAAGCCGAAAGCTCAAGCAATATTATCTGGGTCATCCCATTACTGTGGTGAGTTCTGCTCCCTTAGGGGATATCATCCAAAATAGAGAAGCCATGGGTCGGGTAGCCAAGTGGCCATTGAGTTTGGCCCCCATGGAATATTGCTCATCTTCGGCCCTACTATACTTAAGCTACCGACTCTCATGATGTACATAGTTTGATGATGTATATATATTAGCAACAATATAATAAAGCCGGCCTCCCTGATAATTCAGGTCCTCAAAGCTGAGTCTTTATCATCGTCTTACATGTTCACTTAAGAGGCTTGACGCCCAAATTACAGGACCAAAGAGAGTTGGATGCACATCACAACTCAAACATAGGTCCCCGACGAGCACAGTTTGTAAGTATGTCACTTGGGGGCTTCCTGTTCAAACATATGTGTATTCACCAAAGAGAACATAGCATTACTACCCTCTTGACCAAGTTATCTTGTTCAAACATAGGTGTATTCACCAAAAATGACATAACCTTTTCGGGTCATCCTACCTGTATACCAGCTGCTTCAACTCCATAAGGTAATCCCGATTGACCCACCGAACTCTTAGCAATCAATCTTTTACGGTGTATTCGCCAAAGATCTTGAGCTTGTTAAGGTTAAAAGGCCGGTTTGTCATGTGAGAGCACGGCTTACAGATAGTCAGGATAGATCCAGGCTCATAAGCCGCCTTCCTTGGAACTTGGATAAATCGGCCTGTGATGCATGATGCAACTCTGACCCTGCGTACTCTAGATAAGTCTATCTTTAAATAAGACCTGAACTTATCTGGGTTCAAATGTCGATTGGGTACTGCGAGAGCCGGCTCTTAGAAAGCGCGTACCTTCCAGTGGCCAACATGCTAGTTTCATTGAAGAAGAAACTTTGGCTTGGCAGCCTGCAAAAGCCTCGGATTTTCTTGATTTTCTATTTTTTGGCTTTATTTCATCTCTTTTTTCTTGCCACGTGTTTTTTTTACAAATCGGGCCAAGCTGCTCTATTTATGTCTCATATTTGAAGCATCTTTGGGTCTTTGCAAGCCGCCAGGATGGCAGACTCTAAGTCGCCAGAGGATAATAATCTTATGTTTAGAGTTATAGCTCTAAAAACTCTAACTGCATGGAGCTGACAAGCCGGCAGTTTAAGCACGCAACATAGGTACGAATCTTTATTGTGTCAGCATTGTGGTTAAACCGGCCCTGGTTATGGACTATATGTCCGCAGTGGTGTTAATTGTGCATCATGACCCGCCCGACGGTAAACCGCTAGGGCACTTGTTATTTGTTTGTGTGCATGGTAATGATCAATCTGTTGTGCATTAATCAACGCTATCATAAGCATAAGGTGATAGTTCCTTAAACTGGCGGATCAGCAGTATTGCGCAAAATAGAACCGTGCATGATGGCACGGCAGATTAAAGTTTCACTACCCTATTACATGGCTCCATGAGCCAAACAAGATCAAGTGTTTTCAAAGGATCAAATATATAAACCGCCCGGCGGCTCACTCTTCTCGGCCTTGCTGACTTGAAGCTTCTAGGTTATCCTTCTCCAGTTCTTTGTCCTCCTCCGTCTGAAAGTTTGGTGATGACCAATTGATGCCAGACAGAGCTTGAAATTCAGCTTCATCATCTATAAGTTCGGACGGGTCAACTTTAGGGTCGAAAGTATGCTTACGAATTGGAGGGATTAAATCCATCACTTTATAAGCCGGAGTGGGCATCTTCTGATTCTCCATGCTGTAAGCCGGATGATACCTTGATAGATCCGTTTCATTTGCAATCAGACTGGCCAGAGGACGTATTTCTTTCACACAGGCAGCGAAGTCCTTTTGATCAAATGTCGTGCCGTCTTCTTTCAAGCTTGGATAGCTAGTAGCTACATCAGCCGGGTCTAGCTCTGGTAACCATGCCTTGGCCTGGCTCAAAGCTATCATGGTACCGGCTCTTCCAGACAACCGCTTCATCTTGTCTATCCTAGCAGACAGCACATAAAGTTTTTTCAAGACATCTACCAAGAGAGTAGGTGCCTGATTGTCCGGTGAAATTGTGGTCAGTGCACGCTGAGCTCCAGTGTATAGCTGTTCAACAAGGGTGTAAACAACCTTAAGCTTCACAAGCATCTCTTGGTTAAGATTGCTGCTCCTGCGGCCTGCATAAGTCATAGATTGGTTAGAGGCGGTTTATACTATCAAAGGACAGATTTACTTTTGATGATTAGCAAGGCGACTCACCAAAGATAGCACAAACCATCTGGGATACATGGTTTTTTAAACCGGTGAGCTCAGTGGTCACCACTTCAAGAGCCGCCTGCGCCTTTTCAGCTCGCTGCGTCAAAGCAGTCCTTTCATCGGCCAAGCAGTTTTCTCCGTCTCAAAACTGGCCTTCAGTTTTTCTATTTCAGCCACGCTAAATCGGAATTTTGACTCAGCTTTCCGCGTCTCAGATTCTTGATTCTTCAGTCGGGTCTTTGCATTAGCCAATTATGATTGAAGTTCAACAGTGGTATTCTGTATAAACAAAGAGTTACAAATACATTCATATCCGGGTTACAGGAATATAAGTCCCAAGCCTTTTGCAAGTAACAACACTTGGCACTTGGGGGCTAATGCCTGCGGAAACATTCTTCATACACCGGCTCATATCAATAAGTCCCAAGCACTTCGCAAGCAAGAATACTTGGCACTTGGGGGCTAATGCATGTCGCTTGCATCTTCTTATTCATTTATGATAACCCGGTGGTGCTGTAAACAGTCATAGCCGGTTTGTGGAGGCTATACAAGCAAGATCTATTTATAAACAACGGTGAACAGGACCGACTCATTCATGCTGATTAAGCCGACCCTTGGGGACTACGGATGCAATGTTAATTAAAAAAAACCCGATTTAGCTATAATGGTGAAAGCCGGCCTTGGAAGGATTCTGCTAAAGATGTTCATGTTTATTCTAAAGTCTACAATATATTCAATTATATCATACCAGTAGACTTGGGGGCTGGCAGGATATACATAACTTAGTCAAATTCATACCTCACATTTTTTATGCATCTGCTTCACCATGTCAACTTCAAGATCACCGCTGGTGTGTACTTGATTGAGATAGCCAGAAAGTACTTTGCTGCTACTCAGTTGTGCGTAGTGAGTGACGTCAAACCTCACTTTCCGCTTTTCAATGACCTCTTGTTTGGCGGAGATCTTGGCTAAGACAGTCGGATTTCCTGGTTCTTTAAAGCCGGTGCCAGTGATCATCACATCTTCACTATGCTCTTCTGACGGTTTAGCTGGGCTTGATGATTCAGTCTTGAAAGAGGTGACATTTGTGCGGTCAAGGGAGATATCAGGAATTTCAGGCGGAACATCATGGGTAGTTTCTTTCCGTTGTTTTTCAGAAGCATCTGATGCTGGGACTTGTGGCTCCAGCTCAACGACTTTAGGATCTTCAGTCGGCTTAGTCACCTTTGCCTTCTTACTAGGCTTGGCTTGGCCACTGGACAGGTTATGAAAAATTAGTACAATTATAAAGGCATAAGGAGGAACAGAATGAAAAGTAATTGTTGTTACCCAGGGGCGGTTTTGAGAGCCGATAGTTGGGTCTGAGATGAGTCGCAGGGGGAAGAACGAGAAGCCTCCTGGTAGTTTGAATTGGAAGAATTCAGTGGCTGGCGAATGAGATCCGCCAGCGGGTAAAAAGAGTTTAAGTGCGGAAGGACCTCGTTTTGACGTTTCCGTCGAACTAGAGTATTCGGTAAGCCGGAGGATAAGTCTTCACCTCCATTGTTCTGAGTCTGTCACCGGTTCTCGTGCTGCTGTTGCTTCAAAAGAAAGTGAGGATCCAAATGAGCTAAGGGGTGTGAAAAGCTTACTTTCGGGGTTAATCGTCGAATTTTCTATCTTGGCAAAGGTTCTGAGCCGGAGGAAATAATAATTACCTCTTCTTCAACTGCATGGCTCGCCCCCGTATCGTCCTGATAATAGTCAGTGTCAATAAGATAATTGAAAAAGGAGCCAAGAGAGTCAAGGGCTACCTGCTACTTCTCGAGCTTGCGTTGTATTCCCTCGAAGAGGAAAGGGTGATGCAGCACAGTAGCGTAAGTATTTCCCTCAGTTTTTGAGAACCAAGGTATCAATCCAGTAGGAAACCACGCGCGAGTCCCTCGTACCTGCCTAAACAAATAAGAACTTCGCAGCCACCGCGATAAGGGGTTGTCAATCCCTTTACGGTCACTTATGAAAGTGATATCTGATAGAGATGATAGTTTGATATTTTTGGTATTTTTGGATATAAGAACAGAAAGTCAAAGCGGAAAAGTAAAATAGATTGTAGATTGATATGTTGAGAATAGGCCCCGGGGCCATAGTTTTCTCTAGTGGCTTCTCTCATGATAACGGTATTCTACGGCGGGTAAACAAATTACTGTCGAGCAATTGATAGAAAAGCAAATAATTATGAGACTATCTAGGCATGATCATTATATATAGGCATCACGTTCGAGACAAGTAGACCAAAACGATTCTGCATCTACTACTATTACTCCACACATCGACCGCTATCCAGCATGCATCTAGAGTATTAAGTTCATAAGAACATAGTAACACCTTAAGCAAGATGACACGATGTAGAGGGATAAACTCAAACATAGTCATATAAACCCCATCTTTTTATCCTCGATGGCAACAATACAATACGTGCCTTGCTGCCCCTACTGTCACTAGGAAAGGACACCGCAAGATTGAACCCAAAGCCAAGCACTTCTCCCATTGCAAGAACTAAAGATCTAGTAGGCCAAACCAAACCAATAATTCGAAGAGACTTGCAAGGATATTATAATCATACATAAAGAGTTCAGAAAAGAACCAAATATTTCTCATAGATAATCTTGATCATAAATCCACAATTCATCAGATCTCGACAAACACACCACAAAAAGAGATTACATCGAATAGATCTCCTCGAAGACCGAGGAGAACTTGGTATTGAGATCCAAAGAGAGAGAGGAAGCCATCTGGTTACTAGCTATGGACCCGAAGGTCTGTGGTAAACTACTCACAACTCATGGTGAGGCGATGATGATGATGTAGAAGCACTCTGTGGAAGATAATAGGCAAAAAAACCTGAAATAGGCAAAAAACAACAATCTGGACTGGGCCTTTGGGTTAATAGGTTAGTCCCAAAAATAATATAAAAGTGTATAACAAAGCCCATTAAACATCCAAAACATCATAAATAATAGCATGGAATAAAAAAAAATTATAGATACGTTGGAGACGTATCAAGCATCCCCAAGCTTAATTCCTGCTCGTCCTCGAGTAGGTAAATGATAAAAATAGAATTTTTGATGTGGAATGCTAACCAACATAGTTTTCAATGTAATTCTCTTAATTGTGGCATGAATGTTCAGATCTGAAAGATTCAAGACAAAAGTCTATATTGACATAAGAAATAATAATACTTCAAGCATACTAACAAAGCAATCATGTCTTCTCAAAATACTATGGCTAAAGAAAGTTATCCCTACAAAATCATATAGTCTGGCTATGCTCCCTCTTCATCACACAAAATATTCATATCATGCACAACCCCGGTTTCAGCCAAGCACTTGTTTTCATACTCTATCTTTTCAAACCTTTCAACTTTCACGCAATACATGAGCGTGAGCCATGGACATAGCACTATGGGTGGAATAGAGAGGTGGTTGTGGAGAAGACAAAAAGGAGGGAGATAGTCTCACATCGACTCGTCGTATCAACGGGCTATGGAGATGCCCATCAATAGATATCAATGTGAGTGAGTAGGGATTGCCATGCAATGGATGCACTAGAGCTAAAAATGTATGAAAGCTCAACAAAAGAAACTAAGTGGGTGTGCATCCAACTTGCTTGCTCACGAAGACCTAGGGCATTTGAGGAAGCCCATCGTTGGAATATACAAGCCAAGTTCTATAATGAAAAATTCCCACTAGTATATGAAAGTGACTAAACATGAGACTCTCTATCATGAAGAACATGGTGCTACTTTGAAGCACAAGTGTGGAAAAAGATAGTAGCAATTTTCCCTTTTTTCTTTTACTTTTTTGGGCCTTTCTTTTTTTCTTTGGCCTTTCTTTTTTTTTTCTTTTTTTGGAGGGGCTTTCTTTATTTAGCCTTTCCTCACATGGGACAATGCTCTAATAATGATGATCATGACACTTTCATTGAATTACAACTCGATACTTGAACAAAGTATGACCTATATGAATGCCTCCGGCGGTGTACTGATGGGCCTCTAATCCCTCATTGGTTACCCCAAGTGGAAGGTGTAAGATGCAGTGTTGTGGAAGTTTTTCCCTTAGCAAAGATGCCAAGAATCGAATCCCCAGAGACTCCTAGGTTCAACAAGTAGGTGTCAACTGCTAACGGCGCCAGATATTAGCAATCAACATGGACCTGCACACAGATACAAATAACTTTGCTCCCAACGAGTACAGAGAGGTTGTCAATCCCTCCGGCCTTGTAGTTCACAAAGGATTAAAAGCAATGATAGTAGTGATAGATAATGTTTGCAATAGTAAGTAAAAGCAAAAAGTAAATAGCGGATGTGATCAATGATGGTAATATGGACCAGAGTCTCATGATGTTCACTAGTGATGTCTCTCTCCCAAAAGACGATAAAACAACTATGTGAGGTAAACGAATTACAACTGGGCAATTGACAGGACCACGAACGCAAACCAATGCTGACTTCATTGCAAGAAAGGTTGAGGTTCAAAGCATGGGCGGTACGCCAAAGTAAGTAGACCGAAATCCATCAATATCTACTACTAATCATCCACCTTGAGATATCTATCCAGAACATCTCGCTGGTATTAAGTTGCGAGTCCCACCCATAGTGTAAACTCAAAGCAACAGACAACTGCATTAAAATAACTTTGCGTAAAGTAATCAATCCTTGCACCCGCGGGCACAAGCACCGTTGTTTTCCCCCTTGTGGCAACAGCACATCCCCTAGACTCATGTTTCTGTCACTCAAGCTAGTCATCGAGGGGCATGAACCCACAATCGAGCATAACGTTCCCTCTTGGAGTCACTACCTACTACTCGGCCAAAGCAATAAATAACAACTGAGAACATGCAAGAATTACTTATGAACATAAATATAAAAGAGGTAGATCAAATATATTACTCAAGATCAATCTGAACATAATATCATAATCCATCGGATCCCAGCAAACTCAACATAGCAACAGCATAAGGATTACATATGTGCCTCGATCATGTAGGGCAGCTCACGAGGACTAATTAGTAAAGCAAAAGAACGGGAGGAGAACATCACATAGCTACTGGTCATGGACTCATGGTCCAAGGGAGACTACTCACGAGTCATCCGGGAGGCGTCCATGGTGGTGGAGAAGCTCCCGGTGGTGATCCTCCCCTCCGACAGGGTGCCGGGAAGAGTTCTCCTGGTGCTCCCGATCTTGGAAGTGGCGGCGGCGGCGGAACTGAGATGAGATCGCGAAAAAGAGTTCCCGTTCTGAGGGTTTCGAAGGAAGCTCTAAATATATGCCGAAGGGGGGCACCAGACGGGGCTCGGGGGGCCCAGGCGCCGGGAGCCCTGGTGGCCCCCCCGGCTGTCCTTCGGGCGCAAGGAAGTTTCCGGAACGCTGATTTTTTATATAATTTTTCTGGATTTTTCCTGGCAGTTCTCGTAACGTGAAAACCTGAAATACAAAAACAGCCGAAAACAGAAACTAGCACCGGGGTGCACTGGATTAGTAGGTTAGTCCAAATATTATCAAAAGTGTATAGAAGTGTATGAATATCATAACAATATCACCCAAAAGTGGCATGGAGCAAGCAGAAATTATAGATACGTTTTGGACGTATCATGTATCGGGATGTGCAATGAATCAAGAGTGACATTTATGAAAATTATGCATGGTGGCTTTGCCACAAATACGATGTCAACTACATGATCATGCATGGCAATATGACAATATGAAGCGTGTCATATGAATGAAATAGTGGAAAGTTGCATGGCAATATATCTCGGAATGGCTATGGAAATGCCATGATAGGTAGGTATGGTGGCTGTTTTGAGGAAGATATACGGTGGCTGTTTTGAGGAAGGATATATAGTGGGTGTATGGTACCGGCGAAAGTTGCGTGGTACAAGAGAGGCTAGCAATGGTGGAAGGGTGAGAGTGCGTATAATCCATGGACTCAACAGTAGTCATCAAAACGAAGCAATCAACGCATGCTCCTAGGGGGAGGTTGGTAGGAGTTAACCATCGCGCGCCCCCGACCTCCACACAAAGGAGGACACTCTACAAATACCTCATGCTCTAACTTCGTCGCATAGCGGTTCACCATACGTGCATGCTACGGGAATCACTAACCTTAACACAAGTATTTCTCAATTTCATAATAACTCCACTAGCATGACTCTAATATCACCATCCTCATATCTCAAAACAATTATCAAGCATCCAACTTTTCATCATATTCAATGCACTTAGTATGAAAGTTTTTACTACATTCATCTTGGATGCCTATCATGTGAAGGCTAGTTTTATAGCCAAAGCACATTACCATGCTGTTTTAATAGACTCTCAAAAGGATATAAGTGAAGCATGAGAGATCAACAATTTATACAAAATATAATCACCACCGTGCTCTAAAAGATATAAGTGAAGCACTAGAGCAAAAACTATTCAACTCAAGAGATATAAGTGAAGCACATAGAGTGTTCTAACAATTCCTAGGCCATATTTAACTCTCTCAAAAAGGTGTGTCCAGCAAGGATAATTGTGGCAAACTAACAAACAAAGACTCAAATTATACACGACACTCCAAGTAAAACACATATCATGTGGTGAGTAAAAATATAGCTCCGAGTATAGTTACCGATAGATGAAAACAAAAGAGGGGATGCCTTCCCGGGGCATCCCCAAGCTTAGGCTTTTGGTTGTCCTTGAATTTTACCTTGGGGTGCCTTGGGCATCCCCAAGCTTAGGCTCTTGCCACTCTTTGTTCCATAGTCCATCAAAGCAATACTCAAAACTTGAAAACTTCACAACACAAAACTTAGACAAAAATCTCGTGAGCTCCGTTAGTATAAGAAAACAGACCACTACTCAAAGGTACTGTAATGAATTCATTCTTTGTTTATATTGGTGTTAAACCTACTGTATTACAACTTCTCTATGATTCATACTTCCCAATACTACTCATAGATGCACTGAAATAAGCAAACTACACAGGAAAACAAAATCTGTCAAAAACAGAACAGTCTGTAGTAATCTGTAACTTTCGCATACTTATGTAACTCCAAAAAATTGAAATAAATTGGTAAACATGAGGAATTTGTCTATTAATCATATGCAAAAATAATCAACTAAATAGCATGCTCCAGTAAAACCTGGTGACCATTCTAGCGAGCGCTAACGATTCTGTTTTTCACAGCAAGATCATATAAACTTCACACAAGTCTTCCCAAAGGTTCTACTTGGCACAAACACTAATTAAAACATAAAACCGCATCTAAACATAAGCTAGATGCAATATTTATTCCTAAACATAAACAAAAACAAATTTTTTTATAAAATTGGGTTGCCTCCCAACAAGCGCTATCGTTTTACGCCCCTAGCTAGGCACGATACATGGATAGTTCTAGGTATTGCCATCTTTGGAAGGCAATCCGTAAGTGGCTCTCATAATAGATTCATATGGTAATTTGATTTTCTTTCTAGGATAGTGTTCCATGCCTTTCCTTAACGAAAATTGGAATCTAATATTTTCTTCCTTCATATCAATAATTGCACCAATCATTCTAAGGAAAGGTCTACCAAGAATAATAGGACATGAAGGATTCAATCTATATCAAGAACAATGGAATCTACGGGCACATAATTCCTATCGGCAACAATAAGAACATCATTAATCCTTCCCATAGGTTTCTTAATGGTAGAATCCGCAAGATGTAAATTTAAAGAACAATCATCAAGCTCATGGAACCCTAGCAAATCACACAAAGTTTTTGGGATAGCGGAAACACTTGCACCCAAATCACACAAAGCAAAGCATTCATGAACTTTAATTTTAATTTTAATAGTAGGTTCCCACTCATCATAAAGCTTTCTAGGGATAGAAACTTCTAATTTAAGTTTTTCTTCATAAGATTGCATCAAAGCATCAACTATGTGTTTGGTAAAAGCTTTGTTTTGACTATAAGCATGTAGAGAGTTTAGTACGGATTGCAACAAGGACATACAATCAATCAAAGAACAATTATCATAACTGAATCCCTTGAAATCCAAAGTAGTGGGTTCATCACTATGCAAAGTTTTAATCTCTTCAATCCCACTTTAAACAATTTTAGCATCAAGATCTAAAAACTCCGAATCATTGGGACACCTTAAAGTAGACTCATCTCCAATCCTATCTTTATCAATATTCATACTAGAAAACAAGGATATAATAGGAGACACATCAATAACTTTCACTAACTTTATTTTCATGATAACTAAAAGAACACACTTTTATATAATTCTCTCTTTTAGCATGCATCCTAGCGGTTCTTTCTTTGCATTCATCAATGGAAATTCTCATGGCTTTGAGAGACTCATTGATATCATGCTCAGGTGGGATAGATCTAAGTTTCAAAGAATCAACATCAAGAGTAATTCTATCCACACTTCTAGCCAATTCATCAATCTTAAGCAATTTTTCTTCAAGCATAGCATTGAAATTCTTTTGCGAAATCATAAACTCCTTAACACTAGTTTCAAATTCAGAAGGCATCTTTCCATAAGAGTTGTTGTAGGAATTACCATAATTATTAGAGGAATTACTAGGAAAAGGCCTAGGATTAAAGTTCCCTCTATAAGCATTGTTACCAAAATTATTCCTACCAACAAAATTCACATCCAAAGATTCATTATTATTTTCAATCAAAGTGGACAAAGGCATATCCTTAGGATCAGAAGAAGCATTATTAGCAGCAAATAATTTCATAAGTTCATCCATCTTTCCACTCAAAACACTAATCTCTTGAATAGCATGCACCTTTTTACTAGTAGATCTTTCAGTGTGCCATTGAGAATAATTAACCATAATATTATCTAGGAGTTTGGTAGCTTCTCCTAAGGTAGTTTCCATGAAAGTGCCTCCTGCGGCCGAATCTAAAAGATTTCTAGAAGCAAAATTCAAGCCAGCATAAAAGTTTTGAATAATCATCCATAAGTTCAAACCATGTGTAGGGCAATTACGTATCATTAATTTCATTCTCTCCCAAGCTTGTGCAACATGCTCATGATCTAGTTGCTTAAAATTCATAATATCGTTTCTAAGAGAGATGATCTTAGCAGGAGGGAAATACTTAGAGATAAAAGCATCTTTGCACTTATTCCACAAATCAATACTATTTCTAGGCAAAGAGGAAAACCAAGTTTTAGCAAGTGAAAAGGGAAATAACTTCAATTTAATAATATCGTTATCCGTATCCCTTTTCTTTTGCATATCACACAAATCAACAAAGTTGTTTAGATGGGTAGCAGCATCTTCACTAGGAAGGCCGGAAAATTGATCTTTCATGACAAGATTCAATAGAGCAGCATTGATCTCACAAGATTCAACATCGGTAATAGGAGCAATCGGAGTGCTAATAAAATCATTATTGTTGGTATTGGAGAATTCACACAATTTGGTATTGTTCTGAGCCATAGTGACAAGCAAGCAATCCAACACACAAGCAAACAAGAAGCAAGCGAACGATAAACACACGGCAAAAGAAGGGCAAATAAAACGGCATGGGTGAAGTGGGGGAGAGGAAAACTAGAGGCAAATAAATTTAATGCGAAGGATAAGGGTTTGTGATAGGTACTTGGTATATGAATTTTGCGTAAGCCTCCCCGGCAACGGTGCCAGAAATTCTTCTTGCTACTTCTCGAGCTTGCATTGTATTCCCTCGAAGAGGAAAGGGCGATGCAGCACAGTAGCATAAGTATTTCCCTTAGTTTTTGAGAACCAAGGTATCAATCTAGTAGGAGACCATGCGCGAGTCCCTTGTACCTGCACAAACAAATAAGAACTTCGCAACCAACGAGGGGTTGTCTATCCCTTTACGGTCACTTACGAAAGTGAGATCTGATAGAGATGATAGTTTGATACTTTTGGTATTTTTGGATATAAGAACAGAAAGTAAAAGCAGAAAAGTAAAATAGACTATAGATTTATATGTTGAGAATAGGCCCGGGGGCCATAGTTTTCTCTAGTGGCTTCTCTCATGATAATGGTATTCTACGACGGGTAAACAAATTACTGTCGAGCAATTGATAGAAAAGAGAATAATTATGAGACTATCTAGGCATGATCATTATATATAGGCATCACGTCCGAGACAAGTAGACCGAAACGATTCTGCATCTACTACTATTACTCCACACATCGACCGCTATCCAGCATGCATCTAGAGTATTAAGTTCATAAGAACAGAGTAACGCCTTAAGCAAGATGACATGATGTAGAGGGATAAACTCAAACATAGTGATATAAACCCCATCTTTTTATCCTCGATGGCAAAAATACAATACGTGCCTTGCTGCCCCTAGTGTCATTGGGAAAGGACACCGCAAAATTGAACCCAAAGCCAAGCACTTCTCCCATTGCAAGAACTATAGATCTAGTAGGCCAAACCAAACCAATAATTTGAAATGACTTGCAAGGATAATATAATCATACATAAAGAGTTCAGAAAAGAACCAAATATTTCTCATAGATAATCTTGATCATAAACCCACAATTCATCGGATCTCGACAAACACACCGCAAAAAGAGATTACATCGAATAGATCTCCTCGAAGACCGAGGAGAACTTGGTATTGAGATCCAAAGAGAGAGAAGAAGCCATCTAGTTACCAGCTATGGACCCGAAGGTCTGTGGTAAACTACTCACAACTCATGGTGAGGCGATGATGATGATGTAGAAGCACTCCGTGGAAGATCCCCGCTTTGGCGGAGCTCTGGAACAGGCCTCAAGATGGGATCTCACGGGAACAGAAGGTTGGGGTGGTGGAACTAGGGTTTTCTCTGTTGTTCTGATGGTTTCGGGGTACGTAGGTATATATAGGAGGAAGGAGGCCACCGGGGGCCAGACGTGGGGCCCATGTGGGAGGGGGGCGCGCCCTGTAGGGGGGCACGCCCCCACCCTCGTGGACACCACCTCAGCCCTATTCCGTGGTTCTCAAGTCGCCCGTGCGTATTTTGCTCCAAAAAAATCTCTCCCGAAGTTTCGTTCCGTTTGGACTCCGTTTGATATTCCTTTTCTGTAAAACCCTGAAATAGGCAAAAAACATCAATCTGGACTGGGCCTTTGGGTTAATAGGTTAGTCCCAAAAATAATATAAAAGTGTATAACAAAGCCCATTAAACATCCAAAACATCATAAATAATAGCATGGAACAATAAAAAATTATAGATACGTTGGAGACGTATCACTACCTCCGACTCAGAGCTCTCGTTTAGTTCAAACATATCAAAAGCACTTGGTTTCTTCTTCATCTTCTTGGCGGTTTGCTTGGTGGCTTTATTGGCAGCCCTGGCCATTTTGGCAGTTTCATGGTCATATTTTTCTTCCAGAAAACAGATTTAGCGTGTGAAAATCAGCAAGGTTGAGTTAACAGAATATTCAAATGATAAGGCAAGGTAAAGTAAAGTTAAGACTCACATCCGGTGCCAGATTAAGTTTGCAGAAAGGGTTCAGACCCACTTTGCCGCAGTCTCCCATGCCTTCATTGTCAGGACCGGATTTTCGGGATATTAATTTCCCAAAAGCGGCCCATGTGCTCACCAGCCCCAAGATTACTGTTAGCTGATGAGGCACCAACTTTTTACAGAAACTCCAAGCAAAATACAAGATATGTAGTACAAGACCATTCTGGCCTATGAGTACAACACAAGGTTTCTAGTGGCTGATGGCGGAAGCGGTGTGTGGTTCATCGGTGACTATGGGACTCCATTTCCCACAGGAACAGCTGACCAGGATAACTCCTATCTTCGCGAGGCTGCTATCTCCATGCGCGTAGGTTCCGGGACAGTCATCGCATCGTTCCTTCCCACGCAAGGAATCTGGCCAAGACAATAGCCAGGGACAAGCCAGTGAGTACTTTGAATGTGCTCGCAAACATTAACAACATGGGTGAGGTATAATCATGCCCGAGAATAATTGATGATCACTATGATAAATATGATATGACAGTCCATACTGCAAGCAGGTCATTCGAATAAAAAGGCATATGCAATCAGGGAGGGATAATAAAATAAATAGCAATCATGCCACAGTCGGGCGTCTGAGCGACACCACATAAAGGGCTTATAGATAAAAGAAATAACAGACATGCCATAGTCGGGCGTCTCTGCGACACCACAGAAAGGGCTTATAAGGAAAATAAACAACAAGCATGCCATAGTTGGGCGTCTGAGAGACACCACATAAAGGGCTTATAAATAAAAGAAATAACAAACATGCCACAGTCGGGCGTCTCCGCGACACCACAGAAAGGGCTTATAAGGATAAAATAAATAATAGACGGTGAATATCCAGGAGGTAGAACCGTCCCAGGGATACTCATTAATTCAAAGAACACGAATGGTTAGTCCACAATAATAGTCATAATCACCATATGTCACAGGTCATAATCAAAGTTTAGGTTTAGTAGTTTCTCCTCCGAAGACCGACACTTGACCCTTCCCAGACTGTAGTCCTTAACCATGGACACGGCTATTCGAATAGGTTTAATATCTCTGCAGAGGGTGTACTCTTTACCCACGAGTAACGGTTTTCTTTAGTCCATCGGAACTAATACCGTCTACGGTCTTTTAGTCGAAAACACGCCTGACTTGCACACACCAGCTTAACTTTACTTGTGTCTGGAATCACCCACGACACCTGTTAAGCAAACTCTGAGTGGGGAGGCTACAACCTCGCGTAGCATGGGATCAAATTTCTATCGCGCGCTCTAAGGGGTGCCCCCCTCTTGGTACCAACCGGAAACACCCATGACCCCGGACCAGGTGGCATGCCTACAGGGGTTGACACTTACTGAACCATACCCTACCTGTGGCAGGGACAAGTGGTAGCACAAAACAAGTATGGGTGTTACTGGAACAAGACTCGATCTACGGTCAACTCAGGAGGTTTCAGCATTACTTGTATGATTAGTCATAACCGATATATTTCACAACAATAGTCGGAATCACCATCCGTCATGCCTTACCAAGCCATGCCGGACTCCACCGTCCCGATGGGAAGCTAGTGACAAGCTCGCGTCTACACAAGACCGCGACTTTCACGGCTTTCTTCCGTTAGGCATGAAAGGCATACGAAGGGGATTACCGTCATGCATACTAATTATTCACAGCAAGCGGTTTACCTCATGCACTCAGGGGTATGATCATATCACCACATATGAAATAAAATGAATGCTTTCATATCGTTGCAATCATGTCAACAACACTACATGCATTAGACCAGGGTTCAGAAGTGCTTGCCTTCAAGTAGAGGGGAGGAGAAATGCATCCCAAAACTTTTTGGAAGTTTTCTCCCTCTTCAAAATCTCGGGGTTTTGCGCCTCCACTTATGCCCGCATGGACTGGTGCTGGCTCGCTGACAGAGGGCCCAGGGGGCCCACTGGTCAGGTTTGACCAGTCGCCCCCGCATCCTTCTTCCTCTGGCCGAACCGAGGCGGGGTTCCGGTGATCGACGCCGCCGAATGGCGGCTCCTCGAGGGCATTCGAGGCCAGGGATGGATCCGTCACTCCTAGGCGGTCCTCCCGGTGCTCGACTGGCCGGCGGGGACGGAGGGAGTTGCCAGCGGCGAGCTCCGCGACGGAGGGAGCTTCGGGCAGGATTAGGGATTTGTGTTGTGGTGGGTTTTGATCGCGTTCGAGGGGTCGGGCAGCTCCGCAAGGTCGAGGGGAAGGCGACGATGGCGCTGGATGGACGGGGGAGGCCCTGGTGGCGCCGGAGTGATTGAGACAGTGGCGGCGGCTGTGGTTGTCGGAGAAGAAGAAGACGACCTCTCTGGTCTTTCTACTGCTACGGGCGGATCAGTGGGGGAGTGTGAGAGGTTGCTTGAGGGCCTGACGAGCTCGGGGCTTCTTATATAGGCGGGCAATGGCGGTTCCGCGGCGGCCGGGGATAAGATCGCCGGCGACCGCCATTCTGTAGCTTGGGCGACGTGGCGGCGACGTGCGCTAGGGGACGAGCTCGCGGATGATCTGGAGCTGCTCCAGGGGGCAGGTGGCGAGCGCTGGCGGCTCGGGCGGCGCTGTCCACGGCAGGAGCTGATGTGGCTGCCCGCTAGCCGCCGTGGCCGACCTGACGGCGGTACTGTGGGGCTCCAGAGCTGTTTCTGCGGCAAGGGAAAGGGCGGGTGTGCTGGCGGTGCGAGGGGAGTGTCCAGAATGGGCGCGGGGTGTCGGCAGAGGGACGCGGCGGCTTGGTGCGCGCGCGTGCAAAACGTACGCTCTGGGCGCGCCCAGAGCACGCACGTGAGCCGTTCGACGAAATGCTAGAGCATGCCATCAAGCTTGGATGAAGCTGAAAATTAGCAGGTCTAGGTTAGAGGCTTAAGGGAGATTAGTGGACATGCCAGTATGCACAGAGGGGCAAGGTCATAGTGCAAAACAAAGATCATGCCAAAACTGGCCATGTACACCAGGTGTTTGACAAAATGCTAGAGACAACAAGGCAACTCTTGGGGTGGCCAAATTTTCCAGATTGGGGTCTCCTTATGTGATACAGAGGGTGGCAGTGTTAGTTTGCTGAAAGCAAAAACTTGCCAGTTCAAGTTTGTGTGAAAATTGATTCTGGACAGAAAGAAGAAAGCACCAATGCATGCACTTAAAATCCTCCCAATGAGTCCACTCTCCTGGACTTAAGGTTCTTGCAGGGTGTGCTATGAGTATAAAAGGGAATCATAGCTAGGAGGGGAAGTTAAGTGGTGGTTGCTGTACAGATCACCATGCTGGACCAGAATGAAAATGAGGTTGATTCACTCAAATTTTCCAAAGGACCTAAATGGGTTTTTGCATAAAGTTGAATAATATACTTCCATGAACATCCCATAATTTTGGTGGAAGCTTTACAGAAATATTTAAAGGGGTTGCAGTGCAAAATTTCCCACTGGACCAGATTTGAAATCTTGGTGTGGAGCTCAAAATATTAAATGAAAGAAATATATTCTAGCATAAAAGTGATCTAACAACATCACATGACATCTCCAATTTTTGGTTGGAATTTTAAATAAATTTATCAAGTCGTTGCAGTTCAAAAGGGTCCTTAAAACTAAGGGAAACCATTTTTAGAGAGAAGAAGATTAGGGAGACAATTATATAATTAATTCCACTCATATAAGAAAAGTTTTATTAAGAGAGCATGGGAGTCTAACAATAAATGGAAAGTCCTCACTTGTGGTAAAAACTCCAACATAAAAGGAAAAGAAAGGTCCTGAAATCAAAAGGAGAATCTAGCAAATGAAAAATTTAATTTCCTGGCAAAATTTTAATAAACAAAACATGGTTGAATTTTTGGGGTGTTACATTCATTTAGAAGGGTCTTGGTCATTTCAGTGATTGTTTCATCAGTCAAGCACGAGGGGCTGTGGTGTAATGGATCCTTTGTACCACCCTTGTAAGTACACATTAAGCCGGGTCGGTGACTTAAGGGTATGATTCGCTAAGAAACCCTGCACCGAACCAAATCAATACCAGTTAACCCATTTCCCAGCAGAGCCTTGACCTTCGCAATAGTGGGGGCAAGTTTTTTATGTCCAGCATTGGTAAGCTTTTCAGGAAGAGGATGCTTTGGGTCAAGACGTTGGACACGATAACCCAACAATGGATTCTCATCAGGCGGAGAAGTATCTTTACAGTAAAACCATGTTTGGTTCCAATCCTTGGGGTGACTCGGCAAGCGAGCATAGGGGAAGATGGCATCTCTTTTTCGTTGAATTGAGATTGCACCAAGTTCCAAGTTGGGTCCGTTCGTAAACTCATTCTGGCAGTTTAAATAGAAATATTCTCTAAAGAGTACGATATTGGGCTCCTCTTGAAGGTATACTTCGCAGAAGACTTGGAAGTTACAGATGTTTGTGTCATGCCCAAGATGCGATACTATCCCGATCACGTGACTCATACGTGATTGGGGCACAACCGCATCTCAGGCGCTTAGCAAGATGGATATCATTATATCGTACCATTACATAAATACATGGGGATACAACATTTCATACAACTCACATGAATACAACAACATCAATACAAGGCATCCGACTACGGATGCAAACATGAAAAGCACAACGACATCCATCTGATATCCCAGGCTGCCGACCAGGAACCTAGCCCAAGACTGACGAAGCAGAAGAAGAAAGAACTCCAACACAAGTACATCGCTCTCACGTCAAGACATCGGAAACCTGCACCTGCAACTGTTGTTGTAGCATCTGTGAGCCACGAGGAATCAACAATCCCATAACCATGGGTATCAAGACTAGCAAAGCTTAATGGGTATGGAAAAGGTTAAGTGGTGAGGTTGCAGCAGCGGCTAAGCATATATGGTGGCTAACTTACGAGTACAAGAATAAGATGAGCATCTACGCAAACGGTCGCAAACTAGTAGTGATCGCTAAAGATCCTAAACTACCTACGAGTCAAACATAACCCCACCGTGTTCTCTTCTAAAAGTGAAAAGAGACAGTCACGGTTACTCACACGGTTGTGTGTTTTACTTCGGATCTTCTGTCAAGTTTTCTACAACCGGACATTAACAAATTCCAATCTGCCACATAACCGCGGGCACGGCTTTCGAAAGATTATAACCCTGCAGGGGTGTCCCAACTTAGCCCATCACAAGCTCTCACGATCACCGGAGATAATAATAATATTACCCCTTACCTTAGGGACAATCCGACCAGGCTCGGAATTCCCGATGCACAAGACATTTCGACAATGGTAAAACAAGTCCAGCAAGACCCCCCGGCGTGCCGACACCCTGATAGTAGCCGCGCGTATCTCGTCTCAGGCCACGACCGGATAGGTGAGCCTACGGGAGCCAGATACCTCGAGTTTCCCCGTGGCGGCCCTGCAGTCTCCCCGTTTGGGACCAACACCATCAGCACTGGCCCCCCTGTTATGTAGAAAGAATCCTCGGGGACGCGACCCCCTATGCAGTTTAATTAATTAATTAAGTTGTTATTATGAGGCAAATTAAAACCAATGTTGGGCCTTGCTGGAGGAGTTTTATTCAAAGACGAACTGTCAAGGGGTCCCCATATACCCAACCATGTAAGGAATGAAAAATCAAGGAACATAACGCCGGTTTATCGGCTCCTAAGGTGGCATGAGTGGAACAAAACACCAAGCAAAAGGCCAAGCCTTCCACCCATTGCCAAGTATATGGGTGTGTTAATACATATAAGATATATTGTGATATTCCCAAAACATCAAGTTCCAACATGGAGCAATCTTCATCTTCACCTGCAACTAGCAACGCTATAAGAGGGGCTGAGCAAGCGGTAACATAGCCAAACAACGGTTTGCTAGGAAGGTGTCAAAGGTTAGAGGTTTCATGGCAACAAGGAGAGGCTGACAACAAAAGATAGGTAGCACGACATATAACGATAGCATCGAGACAAATAGCATGGAAAAGATAGTAAAGGTATCCAAGGTGATGGTCATCTTGCCTGAGATCCCGCAAGGAAGAAGAACGAATCCATGAAGTAGATGAAGGAGAAGCCATGAAGACGAACCGAGTGTAGACGAACGAATCCTCACGAACGTAACGGAAAAGAACTAGCGAGAAGAAACACACAACATGGTAAACACACCACTCAAGAACATGACAAGAAGCTCAACCAAGTAGGATGCAAGACAAGTCTATATGATGCAAAACATGGCAAGGGATGAGGCATACAAGAACAACACAAAACAACAAGTTTAAATGAGGCCGGAATCAACATATAACAATTCCGGTAAGTCCTCATATGCATGTTTCGTAATTGGTCCAGAACTGAACAAACCTTAAGTTCAAGTTGTTAAACAGCAAGTTAACATGCACCATGATGATCTACTCGAAAATCTAGTCAATTTGCATATAAAGTTTGTTTAATTTGGAGCTACGGCCTAGAAGATATGAGCAAAACAAGTCAAGCATGTCAAATAGGCAAGATGCATCCAAACAATAAGAAAACACACTCCGAACATGTAACCAACATGATATTATGCTTCTACACACAAAAACGCACAAGTTTCATATATAGCACGTTCAAAACGGAGCAACGAGCTAGAAGATATGAGCAAAACAAGTTACAAGCAAAGCTGAAGTTAACAACCACATAGCAACTTTGGAGCAAGGTATAATTATGCTACAACACTCAAACATGATATCAAAAGGCATGGATGTGAAATAGACATGATACTAAACAATCATGAACTTAAAGCACACCCAAAAACTTGCTGGAACACAATTAAACAAGCATGGCAAGTTGCAATAAATTTATCCAGACTTAGCCAAAATCTGGGAAGGCAAAAACATCATCACGATGCTGCCTTTGGAGGCACAAAACAACAAGCATATCAACTCTACTAAGTATATAAAGATCATGGACATGTAATAGACATAGCATACATCAAACAACTCCATTGGAACAACTCCATAGGAGGCATGGATCAATAACAACAAGCTTCACCAAATTGATCATGCTGATAAAAGTCTGATAGGTACATTTATAGCAACTTGAGAGCAAGAAATAAATAAGCTACATCAGGCTATATATGCAAACTAAGGCATGAATGGATAGAGCATAACATGGACAACAAGACATGATCATTTGACAACCCAAAACAAGCATGGATTTGAGTGAGGCATCAAGCAAACATAGCATCAGGTTTAACAGTTTCAGACTTAGCAGTTTTTAACAAGTGCTAGAAAACAACAACAGCGAGAAGGCTACTTTGCAAGCTTGTTGCAAACACCTCAAGGCATATCATGAAAAGTGGACTGCACCACAACAAAGATGGCATGATTGTGCTTCTAAAACATATTGACATGTGGCATGAAAGACAAACACATCAATAGCTATGAACAAGTCAAATTAGCATCTCATAACAAGTTTTAGCACTTAACAGCCAAATGCACTTTTGCAACAGAGATTAACATGGCAAGATGGCACCTAACATGAATGCTACAATAACCAACATGTAGAGAACTTCACAAAGAATATTTTGACATATCATTCACTCCATTTGGACCAACATGCACAAAGTTATCACCCTCACAAGCATGCAACAAAATTACAGTTACCAGCAGTTTTAAACATATAGCACTCTTGCAACGATGATTAGGGCATCAAGATGAACTCAAACAAGCATGCCACAATGGAACAATATGAAGAGCATATCACAACGAACATTTTGACATATTATATGCATCATTTGGATCAACACACAAAAAGTTATCAGCTGTCAAACATGCACATATATTTACAAAAAGTTATCAGCAATCAACCTCGGGGTCGGGCGGACATTGTCCGGGTCAGTTCGGACATGTCCGTCGATGGCTTGACGCGGGTCCACCTGTTAGTGGCACGGTGAGGGGAGAGGTCGGACATGTCCGCGCTCCAACAGACAATGTCCGACCCGGCGAGGCCCGGACCGGATCTAGCCCGATCCGGCCGGCGGCGAGTGGCACGGGAGGTCGAGGCCATGACGCGGCGGCGTGGCTGAGGACGCCGGCCGAGTGACGAGCGACGGCGGGATGGTAGGCGCGGCGGCGAGGAGGTGAAGCCGGCGGCGGGGCGACGATGGCCGGAGTGGATCCGGCAGTGACCGGTGGCGGCGACGAGCGCCGGCGGGGCTCGACGAGGAGGCCGGCGGGAAGCACCTGCGCTGGCGGCGAGGGGTGACGG
>LR738711.1:90671175-90726402 GCA_902687465.1 Secale cereale | reverse complement strand
TCCAGACGGGATCGAGGGAGCGAGCCGAGCGCTCGGGCGGCGGGGAGCGGGCGAGCGAGGAGGCGGGACGCCTCGGGCCTCGCAGCGAGCGGAAGCGGCTGCCTGGTCCGGGCCAGGCACGGGCTCGCCGTGGGCCGAGCGGGCGGCGGCGGTGTGGGGACGCGGTGATTGCGACGTGGCAGCGGGGGATTGGCTATGGAGGCGGGGTAGGCTGAGGTGGCGGGCGCGGATTGGCCGAGGTGATGTGGAGGTGGGGTGGACATGTCCGGCGGCGATGCGGACATGTCCGACGCGCGGAGGAGGACGAAAACTAGGGTTTCGTCCGAAATTTCGGGGGTGGATGCTCTTTTATAGGTAGAGGGAGTTAGGAGTGTCCAAATGAGGAGCGGTTCTCGGCCACGCGATCCTGATCTGACGACCGAGAGTATGGAGGGGGTTAGGATGGGCTAGCGGGCTGTTGTGGAGGGGTGCTGGGCCAAAAGAGAAAAGGCTTCCGACGGTTAACACAGTTAACCGTTGGGCTATCAAACGAACTCCAAACGTGACGAAACTTGACAGGCGGTCTACCTATGCTATAATAAGACCACACGCCAAGTTTCACCCCATTCCGAGAATGTTTTCCGGCCACTCATAAAATAAATATACGGAGGTGCCGCGGGCACGCGCGAGTGTGTCTGGGCTCAGAACGGACAACGGAGAGGACGGGCGGACTCGGACAGATGCAAGTTTTGAAAACATGCTGATGCAACACACATGATGACAAGGCAAATGCAACACGCAAGTAGATGACATGGCAATGACGACGAATAGTTGGCTGACACCTGGCGCATCGGTCTCGGGGTGTCACAGTTTGACACGGAATTGGGTCTGATGTCTTGAGGATGGAGTTGAAAGAAGTGCAGAACGTCTCGGAAGAACTTAGAACCGGGCGGTGAGAAGCCCCGATTCATATGATCAGTACAAACAATGACTTCGTCATCCTTTGGTTGAGTTCTTTCTTTGCCTGGATTAGGAGTGCAATAATGCATGACAATTTTTGCTGGCAGGTACCCGATTTTACAAAATTGTTGAGTGTATCCTCGGTGACAACGGAGGGAACCCAATTACATGAAGTGACTGTCTTTGGCGGCATTGCGAAGAGAGAAGCCTAAAGGAAAGAAATTTTTTGCAAGTTCAAATTGATTCATTAAAGACAGAAATAAAAAGCTATAGTATGTATTCATGATGGCGGCTTAAATGGGGCCTAATGATATATGGATAATTATAAACCGGTGATGTAAGCCGCCATGACGAGCACTAGTATTCAAGATATGACAAGAGCAAATTTTACTAAGTGTTGGGACAAACATGTTTCACAGATTGGAGCTACAAGATTGGATCTGCAGCAGTTCAGAGAAATAAAATAAAATCTAAACCTAAGGTGGCGGTAGTAGAAAAGTAGGAATGCTCAGATGAGATCTGTTACAATGAGGATATATTCTGATATTAAAATACAAGTGCTAAAACAGCCTACTGCACAGATTTCACAGATTGATATTATGATTTTGGATCTACGGCACTGCTGATAATGGAAAATATTTAGACCTAAATATCAATACCTGAGCAGTTCTTGGGTCCAGATCGGATTTCTTATGCAGAGGAGATGTTCCAACAGTAAAAAAGGAGTGCTACGAATACCACTGCATAGGAGGAGTACCAAGTTCGAATCAAAGATCGCAAGCTGTAGTGAAAGGCGAAGATGAACTCCGACAAACTCGCGGAAACCCTAATGGATCTATGGGAAGAGGAATAAGGAGAATTCACCAGGGATGTTGAACATCGGAGGCGCACAGACGAAATCTGGTCAGCGGTCATTGTTGAGGCAGAGACAAAGGTTGACGGCGGCGGCAGAGCTCGAGCGCAGAGGTGTCGCGAGGTAGAAGACAGAGACGAAGAGGCAAGGGGGAAAGTGAAAGGGATCACTGGCCCTATTTATAAGACGAAAGGATAACTGACATGCACGGGAATCGAGGAGGCCAAAAATGGATATGTGACAACGCAGACGCCTCGATTTTCGGAGGTTCATTAAAATGTGGAGATTTGTTGAAGATTTGGGCCATATGTAATATTAATGACATGCGACTTCATGGCAGGTTACCACAATCTCAGGGAATGACATCATGGCGGGTTACAATATCTCACAAGAAGATGATGAAGGATTTTTTCTAAGTATTAAAGATTGACATGAACAAGTTCAAATCAACCTGTGGCCTAATGTTGGGGATATGACTATTGGATATGACCCGGTCAGGAGGGGCCGGGTTATCCCAATGGCAGTTCATGGGCCAAGCCCATAAAGGTTGAAGATGGCGGTTCATATAGTAGGCTTGTTAAAGGGGCCCAAAACCCAAAGCGGCTTAAAGTCCGTAAGTGTAAACCGCCATGTATGTTTGACTTGTACCGTAAGGCATGTAAGATAAGTCACCAGGCCGGGCATGTTCGTATGAGCTGGCCGGGACTCTGTAAGCCATGGGGCATCAACCCGTGTATATAAGGGGATGACCCGACAGCGGCTTAGGGTGAGAAACAACAGATCGAAAGCTAGGCTAGCGTATTCGCTCCCTGGCAATCGAAACCCTAGCAATACAACCTCAAATTGGATTAGGCTTTCACCTTCACCGCAAGGGGCCGAATCAGTATAAATTCCTCGTGTCCTTTGTGCCGTTTTAACCCCATTAAGCTGACTACGTCGCAATGGCTCCACAACTAAGTCCTTCCCCTAGGACATCTGCCGTGACAACTCCATGACAGACGTGGTGGAGGCGAGCGACAAACACCACCATGACAACTGCGCCCAACCTCCGGTTGAAATGGCGCACCACGGCTACTACCGCATCAGGCTCACGGCAAACTGGGACCACCCCATTGTGCTGCTGCCTTGTGATGAAATTTATAATACATGGAGTTTGTCGTGGTTTTGTCACGACAGATGTTCTAGAAAAAGAACTTAGTCGTGAGGCCATCGCTACGGGTTAGCTTAAAGGGGTTAAAGCGAACAAAGGACACAGGGATTTTATACTAGTTCGGCCCATTCGATGAAGGTAAAAGCCAACGTCTAGTTTGGTGTGTATTGCTAGGGTTTCGATGACCAGGGAGCGAATCCGCTTTGCCCGTGTCTCGAGCTGTAGTTGTCCCCTGAACCGTCGCCGGGTCGTCCCTATATATAAGAGGCGACGCCCGGTCCGGTTTACAGAGTCCCGAGGCCGGCTCATAAACGTGTCCGCCTTGGTCTTTGTTCTTTCTATCTTACATCCCAAGTTACATAGTATGACGGTTTACAAATCATGGGCCCTAACACTTGGGCTCTAAACCTCTTTGGCTCAAATCTCCTACTTCATGCTTCGCTGGGCCTTTGATAAAATAATCTTGATAACATAAACCGGCCCCTCCTGGGCGGTTTATACCTGGTAGTAATATCCCTGACATTAGGCCCCAGATTGATTTGAACCTGTTCATGTCAATCTTCAAAGTCTTGTACAGATCTTCCTTTCTTCAGCTTCAGCATGCTTTGTGAACCGGCATGACATCATCTCCTCAAATCACTTTAAACCGCCGTGACGCCATCCGCGCATTTAATGCTTGTACATGTCTTTACCTTTATTCATTAAAGCTCCAAAGATCGAGGCGACAGCATCGTCCATATCCGCTTTTTAGGCTCCTCGATTCCCGCGCCTGCCGTTTTATCCCTTCGGCTTATAAATAGGGCCGAGGGGCATCTCTTTTCCCCCCTTGCTTCTTCTTCCTCTATCTTCCGACGCTCGAGCTCCGCCGCCGTCCGCCGAACCCGTCGTCTTCGTCAAGCCTGGCCGCTGCATCAACCTGAACGCTTCCAGAAACGCATCGGCGCCTCTCCGCACCCGTCGCCTCGGGTACGTCCACTTCTTTCCTTCCCGTAGATCTCAGTTCTAGGGTTTCCTCGTGCGAGCTCGTAGATGCGTCTCTGTTCTTCGCGGTTCTTCTCCGTAGACAGTATTTAGCCGTAGATCTCAAACTTTAGGTCAACCACCGTAAGCATAGCTCCGCTCCGTCATTGTAATCTTATCTCTCCCAATACCGCTAGTAAAACTGAATCTGTTTAGGGCTTTCATTGTTTCCGCTGAACACAACTTGAATTATTTTTGAGTTTCCCATATGCTGTAGATCCATATCTTACTGTTGCTGGTATGAAAGTTGTTTCCCCATGCTTTAGATCTGCATCTCATCTTCCTGTGTTTGGTGGTTTAACTTTTCCAAACTTTATAATCCGGTATATACCACTAGGCCCCTTCTTAAACCGCCATTTAGACTGATACCTTCGTATAACTTGCCGTTTTAACTCTGCTTAGATGACCAAACCGGATCTTTATTGTATTTTCAGCCTTCCCTTTTGAAAAGATGACTTCCGCGGCCAAGCAGTTTGTTGCTTGCAACTGGGTCCCATCCCGGATCACCGAGGACGATTTAGAAAAGATGGCCTCAATTGGCGCTTTAGGTCCAAAGGATGTCCTTCACTGGATGGCTCCTGGAAAAGAATGTCCTCCAAAGCCCAAGGAAGGAGAAATTGTTGTCTTCTTCGATCACTTGGCCCGGGGATTCAAGCCTCCTGGGTCAAAGTTTTTTCACGGCGTATTGGCAAACTTTCAGCTTCACCCACAAGATATTGGTCCCAATTCTGTATCCAACGTTTGCAACTTCCAAGTCTTCCGTGAAGCATATCTGCAAGAGGAGCCAACAGTAGAGCTATTCCGGGACTTCTTCCATTTAAACCGTCGGACTGAATTCCATGATGGCCCAAATACTGAGCTGGGCGGAATGACTATCCAGAAGAGCAAGGATGTTAGCTTCCCTCACGCCACTCTCCACTGCCATCCCAAGGACTGGAATCAAACTTGGTTCTATTGTGTAGATACTTCGCGGGAAGGTGAAAATCCACTGCCGGGTTATCGCCCCCATCGTCTTCCAGAAGATCATCCCTTTCCACAGCGCTTGAGTGCCCAGGAACGAGCTCAATACGCCCCTTAGCTTTCAAAGCTCGGGGCCTTTGTAGCCAACGGATTGACCGGAGTTGAACTCGTCCGCTGCTGGCTTTCTTGGAGTATTCTCCCGCTAAGCCGGCGTTCCGGTTTAATGTGTGAGTACACTGGGAACCCCAAGGACCCTTTGCGCCACACAGATATGGTGCTATCGGAAACTGAAGTTAATGAATCCGTCAAGAAGTTGCTGAATATTCCTCTTGAAGAGTGCAGTCATACCGGATTGGCAGCCTTGTGTGTGAGCAATAACCCGCCGCCGGTAAGAAATTCTTCTGTCCCTTTACTTTGTTTTAATCCATCCATATTGCTTGGCTTAATATGCTTTTACTCCCTTAAACAGGCTAATGACCCTTTCTGGAAGAGAAAAACCAAGGACAAACCGGTGAAGCCAGCTCACAAAAAGACCATGGCTGTGAAGAGGAACAAGAAGAAGCCTGCTGCCGCATTAGGTTCCAATGCGGAGGAAGATGATTCGGCCTCTGAGGTACCACCCAGTTGTTACGATTCCTTAGTCTTTCCTTTTGCCTGCATCTTTATTAATAATGACTGTTCCCAGGGTCTTGCTGAAGGAAGTAAAGCGGATGACGTTGAGGTAATCTCTCTTTCCTCCGACTCAGAACCACCGCCACCAAAAAATTGTCGGGTAGTCCGGAAATTTCAGTTTTCTCATCCTTATGCTCAACTGGATCCAAACTTTCTTTTGAAGAAGCAACAACATGAAGCTCGCCGCACCACTCGCCACAGTGGCCATGTGGTTGAGTCCACCGGACTAACGCACACTCCAACTGCTCTTTTCCCCAAAGCAGGTCTTATTCGTCAACCCCTTAATCCGTATGACTCGAATTACCAGGAAACTCCTATCTCTTCTTCTAGCGAATCAACCGCCACACAAGTCCCCACGCTCAAGACTGTCCACGGGTAAGCTGTCTTTTACTCTGTCTGGTTTAACTTTTCATTTTTGGCTTCTGATTTTCATTATATCTTTAATCTTCTCAGTATGCCCAAGCCTAGCAAGAAGGCCAAATTGAGTAAACCGACAGTCGATAATACCACTACTGGACCGGCAGACGATCCTGAGCTTGCCAACCCCTTGGAAGATAATGTTGAAATCCCACATGATGATCCTCCTCCTATGGATCGAGAAGACCTTGCTGCTTCGGGGGACGACCCCATGGAGCATACTGCTGAACCGGCCAGCCCTGCCCGGGTTAGCCCTGCTCGGGCTAGTCCGGCTCCTGCTAGCCCTGCTCACGTCACTCCCACTACTGTCAATCCTTCTAGGCCAACTGCTGTTTCAAATGATGATGCTGAGATTACTGGGACCGGTTTTACCACCCCAGGAGAGCCTGTTGTTTTGGCTAAACACACTGCCAAGGAAGAGTTTTTCCGCAAGGACAAGGGCAAGTGGAATACCGACCTGTCCAGCTATGCGCAGCTCAGTGCTCAGGAACTTCATTCCGGGTACTTAAACCGGCTATACACCAGCCGTGACCATGAAGCCGGCTTGGTGAATTTAATGAAAGAACGCTATGATGTAACTTCTTTTCCTTTGTCTTTCATTTCTACTCGTGCCTTGTAGTTGTACATTTAGTCCATCGTAGCCCCCAAGTGCCGGTTTAGCCTTTTAAGGTGAACCGGGACTTCAGTAGATCAAACATAGAACTTTGACTTGTACATGTAGCCCCCAAGGGCCGGTTTACTTTACTGAAAGTGAACCGGGACTTTTCCTATGTTTAGAACAATGTCACATTAGCCCCCAAGTGCCAAGTATATAACTTGTTATGTGCTTGGGACTTGTCTGAAAAAATTGCCTGCTTTTTACTGCAAATGTTCATTAGCTCCCAAGTGTCAAGTGCATAACTGGTTATGTGCTTGGGACTTTAATTGAATTGCTCCATAAATATTTGATATGCTTGTGTCTTTGGCAGACTGACTTGAACCGGAGGGCTTCTGAAATAACTGAACTCCAGGATAGCTTAAAATTCCAAGAAACTGCTTCTGTTAAAGTCAAGGATGAGGTGTCACTTGCATTAGCTAATATGGAGAAGCTAAAGAAGGATTTTGAAGCGGAGCGGTCAACTTGGGAAGTTGAAAAGGCTGCTTTGGAGAAAAGAGCCATGGATGCTGAGGCTGCTCTTAACCCGGTGACAGAGGAGCTATCCGAGTTGAGGCAGCAAATAAATGATATGACATCTGCCATCTTCAGTAAGCTGTCCTGACATAAGTTTATCCTTGCAATCCAGTACTGCTCCGGTTTAACTTACAATTTCCACGAAGGGAGGCGCATCACTCATCTTGGAGATGATGTGCGAAAGAAATTAAAAGCTGCGTACACCTTGGTGGAGCAGCTTTATTCCGGTGCTCAGAGGGCCATCAGCGCTATCTCGCACAATAAACCGGCGCCAACCACCATCCAAGGTACTTTGGAGAAACTGTCAATTTTGCCTGCCCGTCTTGTCGAAGTGAAGAAATCATCCACAAGAGCTGGGTCTCTGATGGCTTTAACCCGAGCCAAGGCGTGGGTTCCTGACTTTGATCCGGCGGAGGCAATGAACGGCTATCCAAGCATGAAGGAGGACGGATCAGCGTTCTCCAGTGATGATCTTCGTGCGTTGACCAAGGATATGCGGCCTCTTGCCAGTAAACTTGCTGATGAAGCGGACTTATCATGATATCATCCGGGCTATGATATGGAGAACGTACGGGTGGAGCGTCTGTCCTATGATATTGAGAGTCTTATTCCACCCGTCCGTAAGCACACCTTCGCTCCTGACATTGAACCGTCAAAACTTATAAATCACGAAGTTTATTTCGGAGCCCTTGCCAAGATTGACTGGAGCACCACTAATTTCCAACAGCCGGAAGAAGCCACCGAAGACCCGGAGCAGGCTGACCCTCAATCGTCATGACGGGCTGATGCAGAGTCTTAACCCAGCCCCGGTATTAACTTTATGTCCCAGTAGTTTGAGAAAAACTGATATTCTTTTGGGCCTTCCAGCGCCTTGTAATAGGATAGCTGAGATACTATGTGCTTTGTCCCATATTATCTTTGTGAGATTGCTTTGATTGGCAACTTTTGAAATATATCCTGCTTTCAATGCTTTTGACGGCTTACTCTACCTATTTCTGCATAAAACAATTTTTCAAAGTGTCCTGGCGGTTTACCACCGGACGGGTCATAATGCCCAAGCACATGATCTAAGTTAAATAACTTTGAACTGTGTATAAAATATAAGCATGTACCATGCCTGCGATTAAGTGTATACCTATGATCCGGCAGAAGCGATCCAAAGTGTAAGTGCTGATGACTCCCTTGATTATTTGTCGGCTCGTCATGAATGCCGAACCGGGTTACAATGAACTCCGGTTTAACTCTAAATGTAGTGCTGGTGTTTATAACCCACACTATAACTCTATAAATACAGATGTAGTGGCAACTTTGTAGTCATCCACTCTTCAATCAATGGACTTGGTTGAAAAACCAATGACCTTGAAGATAAAGATTTGAGAAAACATAAAATCAAAAATAAAGTTATTGGGCAAATAAGACCATGTAGTCGAGGCTTTTTACGAGCTGCCAGGCTCCAAATTCGAGGCTTTTTATGAGCTGCCAGGCTACTGTCATTAACCATTTTTACAAAGCCTGTTAAGATGGTCTGCAATCCTTAACCAAATCATCAATGTCAAATGCTACCAAGTTCAAAATCCCATAAAGATTTGACTTGTGTAATCACTTGATGATCATCAATTTAACGTTACCAAATTTAGGGTCCATAAGGATTGACTTGTGTGTACGTTCGACGAGTCGTACCAGGTTTACCTGGGCGGCGTGACTTACTTGATGCAGGTAGGTTAATCCCGGGTTTTAGGTGTATACACCAAGCTTCCAAGCCGTGTTACTACAAGGGTCTTCAACTCGTTGATGTCTTGCACCAAGAGCCCCCAGGTAGCATTTGAGCATGGCTCGTCGGGGCCTATGTTTGAGTTGTGCTAGGCATCAAACTCTCTTTTGGCCCTCATCATCATGTGGAAATTGCTGTAGCAATCAGAGCAGTGCTCTTATGATGGTCTTGACGTGGCCGCCGGTTTAAGAGGCCATAGGAACTCCCTTGCCCACGGAAGCCCCCATGTGATACTCTTTATGAACAAAAAAGACGACTGATACCCCGATTTATTGAGGGTGCTGGTTTAAGAGGCCATAGGAACTCCCTTGTACACGGAAGCCCCCATGTGATACTCTTATGAAAAAGATGGCTGATACCCCGGTTTACCGGGGGCGCCAGTTTATTATATTGATCATAATATATACATTGTAAAGATATGTACATAAAGCGGAGCCTATGGCTCAAGTATAGTAAGGTCGAAGAAGAACGATGTTCCACAGCCGCTTGGTCTCCTCCTCCGCCGTACGTGAGTCCTTATGTTCTCGAACATCGACGAGGTAGTATGATCCGTTGTGCAGGTTCTTGCTGACCACAAAGGGTCCTTCCCAAGGTGGAGATAGCTTGTGCATGTCCGTCTGGTCTTGGATGAGCCGGAGCACCAAATCTCTTTCTTGAAACGTCTTGGTTTTAACCCGGCGACAGTGGTACCGGCGTAGATCTTGCTGATAAATCGCCGATCGAGCTGCTGCCGTGTCCTGTTCTTCGTCCAGCCGGTCCAACGCGGCTTGCCTTGCTTTTTCATTATCCGCTTCAACGTAAGCCGCCACCCGCGGCGAGTCATGACAGATATCACTAGGGAGGACCGCTTCAGCTCCATATACCATGAAGAAAGGCGTGTACCCTGTGGACCTGTTAAGTGTAGTGTTGATGCTCCATAGCACAGAAGGTAATTCCTCCACCCAACAACCCGGTGTTCTCTGCAAAGGAACCATAAGCCGGGGCTTGATGCCTCTCAAGATCTCTTGATTGGCTCTTTCGGCTTGGCCATTAGACCGAGGGTGAGCTACTGATGATACATCAAGACGGATGTGCTCTCGTTGACAGAACTCCTCCATAGCCCCCTTGGATAGATTGGTGCCATTATCAGCTATAATGCTGTGTGGAAAGCCAAACCAGAAAATCACCTTTTTGATGAACTGAACTGCCGTTGCTGCATCACACTTACTGATAGGCTCCGCTTCAACCCATTTGGTAAACTTGTCCACTGCCACTAAGAGGTGGGTCTTTTTATCTTGGGATCTCTTGAAGGGTCCAACCATATCAAGCCCCCAAGTTGCAAACGGCCAAGTAATTGGAATCATCCTCAACTCCTGCACTGGTATATGAGCACGTCGTGAAAATTTCTGACAAGCATCACATTTTCTGACCAAGTCCTCTGCGTCGGCATGAGCCGTCAACCAGTAGAACCCATGACGAAAAGCTTTCGCCACCAAAGATTTTGAACCGACGTGATGACCACAATCTCCTTCATGAATCTCTTGAAGAATGTCACATCCCTCCTCTGGTGACACACACCGTTGAAACGCCCTAGAGACGCTATGATGATGAAGTTCTCCATTGACAATAGTCATGGACTTAGACCGCCGGATTATCTGCCGGGCCAAGACTTCATCCTTTGGCAACTCAACTCGGTTCATATATGCTAGGTAAGGACGCATCCAGTCCGGAATAACATGAAGTACTGCGACCAACTGGGCCTCCGGATCAGGAACAACCAAATCCTCTTCTGAAGGTAACTGCACCGACGGATTATGCAACTCATCCAAGAAGGTATTAGGTGGAACCAGTTTACGCTGAGAGCCCAGCCGGCTTAACGCGTTGGCCGCTTCGTTCTTTCGCCGGTCTATATGATCTACCTGATAACCTTTGAATTGTCCAGCGACGACGTCTACCTCTCGTCGATACGTTGCCATGAGCGGATCCTTGGAGTCCCACTTGCCAGATACTTGCTCTGCCACTAGGTCTGAATTGCCAAAGCACTTAACCCGGCTTAAGTTCATCTCCTTGGCCATCCGCAGACCATGGAGGAGAGCCGCATACTCAGCAGCATTGTTAGTGCAAGGGAACATTAAACGGAGGACATAACAGAACTTATCACCTCGTGGGGAAGTTAACACGACTCCAGCCCCCGAGCCCTTCAATTGCCTTGATCCGTCAAAGTGAATAGGCCAATATGTATGATCCGGCTTCTCCTCAGGTGCTTGCAACTCTGTCCAATCATTAATGAAGTCCACCAATGCCTGAGATTTTATCGCAGTACGGGCTACATACTTCAACCCGTGCGGGCTAAGCTCAATGCCCCACTTTGCAACTCGACCAGTAGCCTCTCTGTTCTGGATTATATATCCCAATGGAGCTGAACTGACAACAGTGATTGGATAGCCTTGAAAATAGTGCTTTAGCTTCCGGTTCTCCATGAAGACTCCATACACCAGTTTCTGCCAATGCGGGTATCTCTGTTTTGATTCAATGAGCACCTCACTGATGTAGTAAACCGGCCGCTGAACCGGATATTCTTTCCCTGCCTCCTTGCGCTCTACCACAATGGCAACACTTACTGCACGGGCATTAGCAGCCACGTATAACAACATCGGCTCATTGTCAACTGGGACAGCAAGGACTGGTGGCTCTGCTAATTGCCTTTTCAGGTTCTCAAACGCAGCATCAGCAGCATCACTCCAGACAAAACGATCCGTCTTTTTCATCATCTGATAAAGAGGGATAGCCTTCTCCCCTAAACGGCTGATAAACCGGCTGAGCGCCGCAATATGACCCATCACGCGTTGGACATCATTGATGCACGCCGGTTTAGCCAAGGATGTAATCGCCTTGATTTTCTCCGGATTGGCTTTGATTCCCCTGTTCGATACTAAGAACCCCAGGAGCTTACCTGCCGGAACACCAAAAATGCACTTCTCCGGATTGAGCATCTTTTTGTAAACCCAGAGATTGTCGAAGGTCTCTTTCAGATCTGTTACCAATGTCTCCTCCTTCCTGGATTTCACCACAATGTCATCCACATATGCGTGAACATTCCGCCCAATCTGTCTATGAAGGCAATTCTGCACACAACATTGGTAGGTCGCCTGGGCACTCTTGAGCCCAAATGGCATAGATACATAGCAGGAGGCTCCAAAGGGAGTTATAAAGGCTGTCTTCTCCTGGTCCTTAACTGCCATCTTGATCTGATGATAACCTGAGTATGCATCCAAAAAACTTAGCCGCTGACATCCTGCCGTAGCATCAATGATTTGATCAATACGAGGGAGTGCAAAAGGATCAGTTGGGCAAGCCTTGTTCAGATCTGTGTAATCAACGCACATTCTCCAAGTGCCATTTTTCTTAAGTACTAGCACCGGATTAGCCAACCACTCTGGATGAAATACCTCAACTATAACGCCTGTGGCTAAGAGTCTAGCCACTTCTTCTCCAATAGCCTTGCGCCTCTTTTCATTGAAGCGGCGCAGATATTGCTTGACCGGTTTAAACTTAGGATCAATATTGAGATTGTGCTCAGCGAGTTTCCTCGGTACACCTGGCATATCAGAAGGCTTCCATGCAAAGATGTCCCTGTTCTCATGGATGAACTCGATGAGCGCGCTTTCCTATTTTGGATCTAGGTTAGCACTGATAGTGAACTACTTGGATGAATCGCCAGGAACAAAGTCAACCTACTTGGTCTCTTCAGCCGATTTGAACTTCAAAGCCGGATCATGTTCTTTGGTTGGTTTCTTCAGCGGAGACATATCTGCCGGATCAACATTGTCCTTATAAAACTTCAGCTCCTCGGTTGCACAAACCGCTTCAGCATAAGCTGCGTCACCTTTCTCGCATTCCAATGCAATCTTGCGACACCCATGGACCGTAATGGTTCCCTTGTGGCCTGGCATCTTGAGATGTAGATAAACATAACACGGCCTAGCCATGAATTTGGCGTAAACCGGCCGCCCAAACAAGGCGTGGTATGGGCTCTTGATCTTTACCACCTCAAAGGTCACAGTCTCTAACCTGGAGTCGTGTTCATCTCCAAAGGTAACCTCTAGATCGATCTTGCCAACTGGATAGGCCGATTTACCTGGCACCACCCCATGAAACACTATATTGGACTGTCGAAGCTTCTTATCTGTTAGCCCCATACGCTGAAAAGTCTCATAATACAGAATGTTGATGCTGCTGCCTCCGTCCATAAGCACTTTAGTAAATTTGTAGCCACCTACCTGCGGTGCCACAACCAGAGCCAGCTGACCCGGATTGTCAACCCCGGGCGGATGATCCTCTCTGCTCCACACAATGGGCTGCTTTGACCAACATAGGAAATGTGGCACCGCCGGTTCAACAGAATGGACTGCCCTCTTTAAAACTTTCTGGTCACGCTTGCACAAGCTCGTGGTGAAGACATGATACTGCCCACTTTTCAGTTCCTTCGGATTATTCTGATATCCAAATTGCTGCTGCTGTTGACGCTGTTGATTTCCCTGATTGTTATATCCGCCCTGACCATGCTGCTGGTTATGCTGATTGTGCCCATTGTGGTTGCTGTTATTACCTTGGTATCCTGAACCGAATCCACCACCTTGATAACCCGGACCCTGGAAGCCAGGGCCTGATCCGCCAGAGGGCCCGTGATCGTACCTATTCCGGTTCATGAATTCCTGCATAATAAATCAGTCCTTCCAGAGATGCGTAGCTGGCTTTTCCGGTGTGCCGTGCTTTGGGCAAGGCACATTCAACTGGCGTTCCAGATTAATAGGTGGCCTCCCTTTACGTGGGTGCGGTCTACCCTTGCGGCGTTGTCCATCCTCCTGAGCGTTGGTGTTGGACACAAAATCTGAATTGACATCTGCGTTACGCTTACCACTGTATCCTTGATTCGCCGGATTGGGCTGCGGGGGTTTACCGTTCTTGCTCGCCTTCCCTGACTTGTCTCCATAAGCGTCTGGATGCTTGGTGTTATCAGAGTCTCCATACTTCACTAAAGCGCCCATGAGCGTCCCCATGTCATTGCAATCACATTTAAGCCGTCCCAACTTTAGTCGCAAGGGTTCAAACCGGCAATTGCCCTCCAGTGTTACCACAGCTGCGCTTGGGTTAATGCTATTGGAGGAATGCAAGATCTCTGACACTCGACGCACCCAACTGCTTGTGGACTCCTGCTCTCCTTGAATGCAGGCAGTTAAATCGACAACAGACATTGGCTGCTTGCACGTGTCCTTGAAGTTATTAATAAATCGGCGCCGTAACTCGGCCCATGATCCGATGGAATTAGGTGGTAAACCCTTCAGCCAAGTACGAGCCGTGCCTTCGAGCATCATTGTGAAGTACTTAGCGCATGCTGCACCATCCACATCCAGCATCTCCATTGCCATCTCGTAACTCTCAACCCATGCCTCTGGATCCAGATCCGCCGTGTAATTGGGTACTTTGCGTGGTCCTTTGAAGTCCTTGGGCAGTTTTACGTTCCGTAAAGCGGGGATAAGACAAGGCACACCCAGAGAACTGGACATGACCCCCGGTTCAACTGTGGTGGTGGGACGAACCGGCGTCGCCTGGCGGGCTTCGTACAGTGCTATTACTTTGGCCTCCCGGCGCTACCTGGCCTGATCCACCACGTCTTGAGAGTTCGCCTCTCCTCCTGCCGGATTATCCCGCCTCGACGGATTACGTCTCCGCGCACTGCTTGATACGGCCGGTTCATCCAGACGCCTAGTATAACTCTGGCTAGGGCGAGGAGTCGAATGAATCCTCTACCGGCTGTAGGAATAAGCTTGCTGTTGAGTTAGTGCCGTGTCCAACAACTCCCTGGCCCGTCGTGCCTCCACTGCTATGGGGGACGTTCCTTCAATGGGAAGGGTGGCCAGTCGTGAAGCGGCGGCAACATGCTGTCCAACGGATTAGAATAATGACCAGGAGGGGTGGGCACATGTTGGGATGGTACAACTTGGCGGCTTGGTTCTGCGGCCGGTGGCTGAACCGACGCTCCCGTGCCTGGTGCTCCTCCTCGGTTCACCTATGGCTGGTTACTGGTTCCTGCTACTGGTGTGCTAAAGATATTCCTTGCCTCATAGACCGATGGTAAGCGAGATCGTTGCCTTCTCCTCATTACCTCATGTGAAGCGTTCTGATCCAACATGAGTAGATAGGCCTGGGCATCAAGCTCCGCCTGCTTTGTAGCCATCCTAGCTTTCTCAGCAGCTAGGTCCAACTTGGCCTGCTCAATCTGGCCCTTCACCCGAGCAACCTCCGCATCATGCCGCTCCTTGTTGGCCTGGGTTACCTCTGTTGTCAGTAATGCTGTCAAAGTATCGCCAAGACGGATAAGGTGTCAGATGGCGATGGGGGAGGATCGCCTGCTCTAGCCCCCATCGCGTCTGATGTCAACGCCGCTGTTGTTGAGGACTGCTGCATAGGTTGTGATCCGGCCATAAAGACAGTGACCTGGTTTGGCAGATTAAGGTGGTCCGGAATACTGTCACCATCGGAACAACCCTCCGATCGACCGTCCTGCAGCAGATACAACGATTTTGTCTCTCTGGAAGAAGATTCATCGCCGGAATAGACAACAGTCTCGCCGCCAAAGTCCGATCCATCCTCGGTTTGCACTCCATGCACTGCTCCAACGAAGACGTGCTTCACTGCTCGCTGAATCTGGGCTGGTCTCGCACGCTGAGCCGGCTCGACGATGTTGGGGAAGATGTCCAGCTCAGGGCCCGGTTCGCCGATCTTGCCGATGAATACGTGGATGCCACCGAAGGGGACCCGGTACCCGTATTCGATTGAATCGGCCTCGGGGCCCCAGCCTGCATCGTCAATGTAGATCTTGTCGCGACGACTCTTAGTCATCCGGCCCACTGCGTAGCCCTTGAGTCCTTCGAGGCCGCCCTTCAAGAACTCGAAACCATCGTGCGATAGCCCCACGGTGGGCGCCAACTATCGTGGTTTTGTCACGACAGATGTCCTAGCAAAAGGACTTAGTCGTGAGGCCATCGCTACGGGTTAGCTTAAAGGGGTTAATGCGGACAAAGGACACATGGATTTTATACTAGTTCGGCCCCTTCGATGAAGGTAAAAGCCTATGTCTAGTTTGGTGTGTATTGCTAGGGTTTCGATGACCAGGGAGCGAATCCGCTTTGCCTGTGTCTCGAGCTGTAGTTGTCCCCTGAACTGTCGCCGGGTCGTCCCTTTATATAAGAGGCGACGCCCGGTCCGGTTTACAGAGTCCCAAGGCCGACTCATAAACGTGTCCGCCTCGGTCTCTGTTCTTTCTATCTTACATCCCAAGTTACATAGTATGACGGTTTACAAATCATGGGCCCTAACACTTGGGCTCTAAACCTCTTTGGGCTGAAATCTCCTACTTCATGCTCCACTGGGCCTTTGATAAAATAATCTTGATAATGTAAACCGTCCCCTCTTGGGTGGTTTATACCTGGTAGTAATATGCCTGACAGAGTTGGTCAAGGATTCATGTGAGATCCAGATCCTGCAACAGCCTAGTTGTTGCGGTGGGGAAAGTTGCAACAATAGCTCAGTTGCAAAACCATGTTGCTCCCCAAACCATTCGATCAAGATAGATCTGACGCCCATGGAGGTGACGGACGCGCTTCTTGTTATCAGTCGGCTGATGGCAAGCATTTTCCTTTTTTATTATTAATAAATTTTTACAAGAAAGAAACACCAAGGTTACTTTTTTAGTGCTCCAATGGTCCAGCCAGGTTTATCAGGTCACCTCTTATTTATTTATCAGGTCATCTCTTATTTTGGACTAAAGTTTGATCATATATTTAATTAATCTCCACCCAATAATAAGGGATCTATCGCTCTGCCCGTACGTTGTTAGCAATTTTATAGAAAAGCCCCTATTGTTTAGGTAATCAACATGCAGTTTGTTTTTAAGTGTTAAAACGGATAAAATTTTTGTTTTGTGGAAACACCCCTATATTTTTCAGTATTCAACCCGCAACACTGCTTCAACTGATATAAACAGGAAAACATTTCATTTTTCCTAAAACCACCATGTACTTGTAGGTATTCAACCCGTGGTCCCGTGTAAGTGTGTTTCAGAAGAAAAAATGTTTCTCCACCCTGACACAAATGTGTGCTCTCGCTAAAAATTGAACTCCAAATTTTTGCGTTGCATGCAATAATGAAAAAAAGGTGACTCTAACTAAACATGATTTATGGGCTGCAATTCAATAAAGGAAGGAAAAGAAAACAAGAACGGTTGCCATAGATCTGCTTAGATTAGGGATGGAGCTTGCCTCATCGCTGCCCTTTCGCCCCATTGCTGCGCACGGATAGGTGAGAGGTTTGCGGCCGTGTGTATAGTGTGTGTTTTTTTGTTGTTGTTGAGAATTTGAGTAGGTTCCTTCAGTGGTTCTTTTTTATGGGCAACCCTACGCGTCAGCCGGTGAACCTAGCGAGCCATATAATTCAACGTGGGGAGCCGTCAGATTCAGCTGTGAGCTTTGTAACAAGGACAATGCTGCCCTCGGACATTTGCAACAGAGTTCATGTCGTGGAACTTTTGCAACTGCGGTATTGCTGCAGAAATTTTCTGTAACTAAGCTAATGTTGCAAGAAAAATCTTTCACCTTTATACAGATGTTACTCAAGATAATTTTGCAACATCACAAATCTTGCAAAATTCTTTTTTACAACAGGGAGGATGTTGCAAAAAATGAAAGACCAACATCATTCACCATGAGTTCCCGTAAAATGGTGGTGGGGAAAGGAGTGGCATTGCCCGTCACCGCCGACAAGCGCCGGACCGCCGACCAGGTGGCCTCGCCTCCATCCTCCTCTCCGACGAGGTGGGTGCACCGCTCGCGGCTGACGGACATGGTGGAGGCTTACGGCAAGCACCACTGCGACAACTACACCCAACCTCCGTGAAAGAACATGCAGTGCCCCCATGTTTGGTTTTGGTAATTGATGAAAATCTGTATGGACTAATGGTTGCCTTGAGTTATATTTGAAGGGTTTGTCCATCGGCTTTTCTTGGAGTCCATTTGTTGGTTTCAAGGAGAGTTTGTGATGACCAAGGAGATATTAAGGAATTATCCAAAGATTGGTCTTGTGAGTGTTGAGCTTATTGCAAGCATGTCTTGAAGAAGAAGAGTGTGTGATCATTCATGTTTACGTTCAACACATCATCCAAATGAAGAGAGTTGGAAAGGTTCAAGGTTGATCAAGACTAAGTCAAAGAGTGAGTCAAGTTGATCAACACACAAAGCATAGAAGATGTACCGAGAGGGATCAAGCAATCCCATGGTTGCGGTGTGAAAGTTCAAGTGGATCATCACGAAGAGATCATATGCTTGAAGCTTGCCGTCCATTGTGGTGGCGATGGACTTGTGAAGATGTGCCAAAGAGTGTCTCACCCATAGTGGAGTATGGGGGAGCAATCAACGAGTCTTCACCGAGCCAACGCAATCAAGAAAGGTGGTCCAACTTGAGGAAGTCAAGATCGTCATCATCTAGCTCAAGTGGACTATGTGCAAAGAAAAGGTTTGTCCTTGATAGGTTTTCTATTTTACCGATCTCATGGTGGTAGTTGGGAGACCGGGTTATAGGATCGATTGTCGTACTTGAAGGAAATATGCCCTAGAGGCAATAATAAAGTTGTTATTTATATTTCCTTATATATCATGATAAATTTCTTTTATTCATGCTATAATTGTATTAACCGGAAACTTGATACATGTGTGAATACATAGACAAAGTAGAGTGTCCCTAGTATGCCTCTACTAGACTAGCTCGTTAATCAAAGATGGTTGTGTTTCCTAACCATAGACATGTGTTGTCATTTGATGAACGGGATCGCATCATTAGGAGAATGATGTGATGGATAAGACCCATCCGTTAGCTTAGCACAATGATCGTTTAGTTTTATTGCTATTGTTTTCTTCATGACTTATACATGTTCCTCTAACTATGAGATTATGCAACTCCCGAATACCGGAGGAACACCTTGTGTGCTATCAAACATCACAACGTAACTGGGTGATTATAAAGATGCTCTACAGGTGTTTCCGACAGTGTTTGTGGTGTTGGCATAGATCAAGATTATGATTTGTCACTCCGAGTATCGGAGAGGTATCTTTGGGCCCTCTCGGTAATACACATCATAATAAGCCTTGCAAGCAAATGACTAATGAGTTAGTCATGAGATGATGTATTACGGAACGAGTAAAGAGACTTGCCAGTAACGACATTGAACTCGGTATGATGATACCGACGATCGAATCCCGAGCAAGTAACATACCGATGACAAAGGGAACAATGTATGTTGTTATGTGGTTCGACTGATAAAGATCTTCGTATAATATGTAGGAGCCAATATGGGCATCCAGGTACCGCTATTGGTTATTGACCGGAGGGATGTCTCAGTCATGTCTACATAGTTCTCGAACCCATAGGGTTCGCATGCTTAATGTTCGTTGAAGATATAGTATTGAATGTGTTATGTATGTTGGTGACCGAATGTTATTCGGAGTCCCGGATGTGATCACGGACATGACGGGGAACTCTAGAATGGTCCGGAGATAAAGATTGATATATGGGATAATAGTGTTTGGCCTCCAGAAGGGTTCCAGAATTCACCGGAAGGGGTTTCAGATGTTTCTCGAAATGTTTGGGTACGAGGAACCTTTATTTGGGCCAAAGGGGAAAGCCCACAAGGGTTTTGCAAAGCGCAAAAGGAAGTTTTGCAGAGTCCAGGGGCTAGACGCCGGGAACCCTGGCGTCTGGCCCTGGAGTCCAAGAAGGACTCTTGCCTTTCGGGTGAAACCAACTTTGTGGAGGCTTTTACTCCAAGTTTCGACGCCAAGGCTCAACATATAAATAGAGGGGCAGGGCTAGCACCCTAGACACATCAAGATACACCAAGCCGTGTGCCGGCAACCCCGACCCTCTAGTTTATCCTCCGTCTAGTCTCTATAGTGCTTGGCAAAGCCCTGCAGAGATTGTTCTTCATCACCAATCGTCACCACGCTGTCGTGCTGCCGGAACTCATCTACTACTTCGCCCGTCTTGCTGGATCAAGAAGGCGAGGACGCCATCGAGCTGAACGTGTGCTGAACAAAGAGGTGCCGTACATTCGGTACTATATCGGGACATATCATGAAGGTGTACGACTACATCAACCGCGTTGAAAAATGCTTCCGCTTTGCGATCTTCAAGGGTATGAAGATACACTCCCCCTCTCGTTGCTATGCATCTCCTAGATAGATCTTGCGTGATCGTACTATTTTTTTGCAATACTGTGTTCCCCAACAGTGGTATCAGAGCCAGGTCTATGCGTAGATGATATGCACGAGTGGAACACAATGAGTTGTGGGCGATTATAGTCATACTGCTTACCAGCATGTCATACTTTGTTTCTGCGGTATTGTGAGATGAAGCGGTCCGGACCGACATTACACGTACGCTTACGCGACACTGGTTTCACCATTACGAGCACTCGTTGCTTAAAGGTGCCCGGCGGGTGTCTGTCTCTCTCACTTTAGTTGAATCGAGTGTGACTACGCCCGGTCCTTGTGAAGGTTAAAACAACACACTTGAGGAAAAATCATTCTGGTTTTGTATGCGTAGGTAAGAACAGTTCTTTCTAATCCCGCAGCAGCCACGTAAAACTTGAAACAACAAAGTAGAGGACGTCTAACTTGTTTTTGCAGGGCATGTAGTGATGTGATATGGCCAAGACGCTATGAGTTATACGTTATTGTATGAGATGATCATGTTTTGTAAATTATCGGCAACCGGCTGGAGCCTTATGAATGTCTCTTTATTGTATGAATTGCGAAGGCCATGTAATTGCTTTACTTTATCACTATGAGTTAGCGATAGTAGTAGTAGTAGTAGCAAGAGTTGGTGAGACGACCACCACGCTATGATGAAGATCATGGTGTCGAGCCGGTGACGATGGAGATCATGATGATGCTTTGGAGATGGAGATCAAAAGCACTAGATGATGATGGCCAAATCATGTCACATATTTTGATTGCATGTGATGTTTATCTTATTATGCTTCTTATTTTACTTTGTACGGCAGTAGCATTATAAGATGATCCCTTACAAAATTTCAAGGTACAAGTGTTCTCCCTGAGTATGCACCGTTGCGAAAGTTCGTCGTGCCGAGACACCACGTGATGATCGGGTGTGATAAGTGTCGATGTCAAAACCCGCGGATCTCGGGTAGGGGGTCCCGAACTATGCGTCTGTGGATCGATGGTAACAGGAGACAAGGGACACAGTGTTTACCCAGGTTCGGGCCCTCTCGACCGAGGTAAAACCCTACTCCTGCTTGATTGATCTTGATGAATATGATTACAAGAGTTGATCTACCTCAAGATCGTAATGGCTAAACCCTAGAAGTCTAACCAGGGTGATTGCTATGAATCGGCTATTGTTGTTCAGTCTCTACGCACTAAACCCTCCAGTTTATATATGCACCGAAGGGCCATAGGGTTTGTACATGACCATCTTGCAGAGGAAGGAAAGATTACACCCAAACCTAAAACCCGCCATTATACGCACACAGGAATCCTATCTGGATACGAGAGACGATCTTCAGCGATGATCTTCACGGCCCACCAGTCCGGCCCACAACGAGTTATCCGGCCACATGAGGACCCCTCAATCCAGGACTCCCTCAGTAGCCCGTGTACCTGTCTTTGATGACGATGAGTTCGGCTTCCGTATTGTCTTCGACATTGCAAGGCGGGTTCCTTCTTCCGAACATATCGAGGCACCATCTTCTGCAAAGAGTGTACTGTGTCCGGCTCTGCATGGTTAATACAACCCTTAGCCTTGAGGGCAAGGCATCGAAAGAAAATGAATAGTGTGTCTTTACTGACAACTTTTTGGTGAAGCGTCGTGTCTAACATATCGAACCGTTTTACTTGGTCCTAGTTTTGCGTTTCGAGGTATAACCCCACTGACACGTCTTACCAGAACAGAGGTCATGCCCTCTTATTATGGGATCCTTATCAATGTGACTTGAGCATCCAAACCGCGCATTACGCACGACCACTTTGGGAACCGGCGAGGTTTATGGCTAAAGTGGGGGGACGTTGTGTATTCACGGTGTTATAAAAGGATATCAATCCCGTCCATCAGCCCCACGCTGATACGTCTCCAACCTATCTATAATTTTTGATTGTTCCATGCTATTATGTATGAAGTCTTGGATGTTTAATGGTCTTTATCATACACTTTTATATCGTTTTTGGGACTAACCTACTAACCCAAAGGCCTAGTCCAGATTCCTATTTTTTGTGTGTTTCAAGGTTTTGCAGAAAAAGAATATCAATGGAGTCCAAACGGAATGAAACCTTCACGAGAGATATTTTTGGAGAAAATCACGCACAGGGGACTTGAGAACCACGTCAGGGGAGCCTCGGGGTGTCCACGAGGTTGGGGGCACGCCCCCTTGCCCAGGGCGCGCCCCCTGCCTCGTGGGCCCCTCGAGCACCCCCCGGTGTCCTCCTTCCTCCTATATAAGTCTACGTACCCCGAAACCTTCGACAACAGAGAGAAAACGCTAATTACACCACCGTAACCTTCTGTTGCCGTGACATCCCATCTTGGAGCCTATTCCGGAGCTCCACCGGAGGGGGATCCATCACGGAGTTCTTCTTCATCATCATCATCGCCCTCACCATGAGTTGTGAGTAGTTTACCACAGACCTTCGGGTCCATAGCTAGTATCTAGATGGCTTCTTCTCTCTCTCTGGATCTCAATACAAAGTTCTCCTCGGTCTTCGAGGAGATATATTCGATGTAATCTCTTTTTGCGGTGTGTTTGTCGAGATCCAATGAATTGTGAGTTTATGATCAAGATTATCTATGAGAAATATTTGGTTCTTCTCTGAACTTTTTATGTGTGCTCATAATATCCTTGCAAGTCTCTTCGAATTATTGGTTTGGTTTGGCCTACTAGATCTATAGTTCTTGCAATGGGAGAAGTGCTTGGCTTTGGGTTCAATCTTGCGATGTCCTTTCCCAGTGACAGTAGGGGCAGCAAGGCACATATTGTATTGTTGCCATCGAGGATAAAAAGATGGGGTTTATATCATATTGCTTGAGTTTATCCCTCTACATCATGTCATCTTTCTTAAGGCGTTACTCTGTTCTTATGAACTCAATACACCAGATGCATGCTGGATAGCGGTCGATGTGTGGAGTAATAGTAGTAGATGCAGAATCATTTCGGTCTACTTGTGTGGGGACCCCGACTCATAAGTCGTGATCACCGAATGCACGTGTACAGTGATCCCAGAGATCAATGCTCATTGAACACACAAAAGCTGAATAACAAGAGTCTTATATCCATACATACTGTATTACACAAATAGGACCGTTAAGGTCAAGTCTTGAGTATAACATCGCAGCGGAAATCTTCAATAAGAACTTGGACCCATGCCATCTGCCTTAACCCTACAGGCATTCTGACTGGGAAGCGTCCTAGCTCGCATGCTCATCACCAAGAAATCTTCATCATAACCTGTTCTCTCATGCCTGGCCAATAAAATAACCAGTGGCAAGCCAATGAGTACTTTGAATGTACTCGCAAGCAACCCAAGTGTGATAACAGAATAATTATGCAAGGCTCTACTGCTAAATTGGCAGTTTTGCGGAAAGCTAGTTTTTCATATGCAAGTATGATCAACATATAACATGGGCATGCATGTGTCTGCAACAAGTATCAGGAGGTCACAGACATCATTATCGAGAAAGAGTTGTAATCAACTCATGCTCAAGCTCATTGTGACTTTCTCACAATCACATCAACAATATCTCTGAATCGTGTTGTTTCCCAAGAACTTATGGACATAGTCTAAGTAGCACCACCCAACTGTCCTTGACCGCGGACACGGCGATTCGAATAGTTTGACACTCTGTAGAGGTTGCACACTTTACCCACAAGATCCGGGGAACTTCCGTGACATCCATGACCCGCGGTACCTCAAGTACCCGGGGTAAGCACCCGATCACTATCTTTCCCTAGGCGACACTAATATGGAGTCCACTTGATTGGTAACAGCCCCGTGCCCCACATTTCATATCTCAAGATTCTTGGAGCCTTGCTCCCATATTCATCACATACCACAAGCACAGGGTACCAACGGTGTGTCTGGTGCCCTGTAAAGACAGTCATGGCCGCCTATCCAAGCACGACCCCGTCCCGAGGGTGACCTCATGTCACCCCCGTCACTAGTAATGCGGGCACCATGCTAGTATCGACCTAGGTAATCAATAATGCCCTTTCCCATATAAGGGTAGAGTGGTTGCGCATGTTTGGTTGGGACGGTAGTCACACATAAATCTAATCCATCTCTGTAAACAACACTTTCGTCATGCCTCGGCACACTACTTCTTCACCAAGTAGTGCCCTAGTTTCTCATCATCTCCCAGGGGCATTAATGGCACCCACTGGGTCATTTGCAAGTATGTCAGACCACACTTGTTTCACTCAATGCATAACCCTGACCCATTTTGCGTAGCCAACTACTATAGTATACATCTATCTACTCCCACCCACATAACCCTCATAGGAAGGTAGGGTCATGTTTGATGCAAGTATCAATAGTAAGTAACAAAGGTAGCAACCAAAGTGGTCTCCACCTCAACATGATTCCGATGCATTGATAATAAGGTGCTATGAGAAATGCATAAAAAGGTTTCTCGAACATGGTCAAAGGGCTGCTTGCCTTATTCTTCCGAGTCTTCAAACCTTCTGGTCCATCTCCGAGTATTCCGTTTATTTCGTCAACTAACGATGGAAACAATCATAATAAGCAACACAATCAAAGCAAAAACAAAAGTGCTCTAAAAATTTAGGAGTTGGACTTTTCTAGGATACCTCTGGTCGTATGAAAAATAACCAAGGTGGTTTCATAGGTATTGGATCAATGAATAGCTTGGATCATTTCAATGTGATGGAACCAAGGGGTTTATGGATTTGGAAGAAGTATACAGAAATATTCTCTTGAATGATGAGCCAAGGCACCCATCAACAAGTCATGATTTTAGAAGCATCTAGGAGTTGGTTTCACTGGATTTGGAATTCAAATGAATTTCCTAGGATTTTGCAGAGCTGATAAATATGAAGAAATGGCTCAATATTTGGTGGGGTACAGAACGTATTAATAAAAATGTTCCAAAACTAAGTTTGGATATGACAAGCATCTAGGAATTTGAATCACTGCATTTGAATCAAGATTGAGCTCTCTGTGATTTTCTAAAGTTCATCACAGAAATGAAATATTGGCATTTGATAATTATTTGTGAAAGAAATGTCTCTGGAATAATGTGCATGCTGCACCATGTGATAGAGCATGATTTCTGGAGCCATAGGAAATTTGAATCATCAAGTTTGGAGTTCAAATGAATTATTTATGGGTTTATGAAGTATACAGAAAAAGAAAAGGGAAGAAGGAAGGGCTTATACCCCTTTACTGCGCGCAGGGCGAGGGATAGCTACACAGCAACTGGGCCGGCCCAACTGTTCGGCCGCGTGCACAGGAGCCTGGCCACGTCGAAGGCGCCCGCAGGGATTACGCCTTTGCGGCGGCTAGGCGGGTTCGGCTGAAGCCGCTTCCACTTAAACGACGGGGCCCAGCCTCCAGGTCGTTGACGCGCGGGGCCCAGCGCTCAGGTTCATCCCCTTCCTCCCGCGCGACGCGGCAGGGAGGAACAGAGACGATGCTCGACGGCGGCTTGCCGGCGCTGCAGGGCATCTCCGGCGACGCTCGGGCTATGAATGGACTCAGCGAAGAACGCCGCTTCCACTCATGTATGCCACGGCTACGAGGGATGATCGAATCGACGGCAGCTTGGACGCCGGCGGACGGTGGCGTCGGCAAGAGTTGGGCATGGTGCTATGGTGCGCCATTTGACGAGAGGAAGATCGTGGGAGGTCCGCCTAGCTCAGGGGAGTCCGCTGGTGGGGGTAGGAGAGGGAGGAAAGCTCGGGCTGGCTCGAATCCGAGCGGAGGCCGGCGGCGGGACTCCGGCCAGAAAGGTGGCTGCGAGGCACGGAGAGAGCGATGAGTTGGCCTGGGAGGCGTGTGAGAGAAGGGAAGGGCTAAAGGAGCGACAAGGGGGCTCGGGGGTGGCCTATAAGTAGGTGGGCGCCGGTCCACCGAGGCGCCCGTGCACCGGCGAGCATGTTGCCGTCGCCACGGGCCACGCGAGCCTGCCGCAGTGTGTCCGGGGTGTTCCTGGAGTTGGTCTAGGACGAGGGAGAGAAGAAAGGGAGCGGGGGAACGGTCAGAGGAGTCGCGCGTGTGAGCTTGCTCACTGGAGCTCGGGGTCGGCCGGTGCGCGTGCGAGCAGGTGTGAGAGAGGAGGAGAGAGGAGGGGGCCGACCGCCCAGCAGGTTGTGGACGTCGAGGCAGCCTCGGGGGACACGAGGGGGAGGCCCAAGGCTGTCGGACGCTCCTGATTGGAGGTGGCTACAGTGCGCCAGGGCACTGTAGCGTGCTCCAGAGCGCGAACCCTGCATGCCATGGCATGAACATGGTGTCATTGGCGTGTCCCCTCATGTCCAGCAGTACTAGGGGTTAGTAAACAAAGGTGTGAAGGTCTTGGATGCCATGGGGAGCCACTGGAATGAGGAGGGAGGTGAAGAAGAAGGAGTTTACTGCTGTCCAGCAGTATGAATTGGGGTTTTACCCCCTCTAATGATTGAGCTGAGGCCATAGAGAAGTTACTGGGGGTAGAAGATGATCAGAGGAAGCTGTGGTAAGAATTTGAGGTAAAGGGAAAAAGTAAAAGGGGTCCAAACACTGGTTTTTGGTAATTTGACAGAAGGTGTTTGATCATGTTTTGGGGAGGCAAATGACTTCCAATTGGCATGGGACTTAACAGGATGGAATGTCACACACAATTAGGCCCCTACACCAAATTTGAGCTTATTTGGGCAAAGTTGCCAATGTAACTTTGGTGAACCCTAGAAATCAACAGAAATGGTTTCACCTTGTTTGAGTTAAGCAAATCATCTCCTCTTGATGCACCACTTGGTGTAGTTTCATCATTTGGGGTACTGATCATGCTCACAAAGTTTGAAGCCCCAGGTAAAAAGTTGACAATGTAGAGTTGTTCAAATTTGAATTTGAACAGAAATGGTCTTGGGGCACTTAGATCAAGTTATGCTTCTTCAAAACTTGTGCCATTTGGCATAGATGCATGATTACATCATTTTAGCATGTTCACCAAGTTTGAGAGCACTTGGACAAGTTTGGCAATGTAGAGTTGCTCAAACTTCAAATATGGACAGAATGGTTTTGAGGGGATTAGAGGATGTTTCCTTGATCTTCAAGGCATGAGGCTTTGCAAGGTCATCAAATATGTCATATTTGACATGATATAATTTCCCTGGAATTTTTTGAGAATATTTCCTTTGTAAATATTTCAAAAGCTTGAAATATCCAGAAAGGGTTTTGGAAGGATTTGCCCAATATTTTGAACATGACCATGTGTTGAAACTCTTATATATGGACAATATATGTCCTATGAGTTTCCCTGAATTTTGGCAAATATTTTTGGAATAGTTAAATAATTTTTCCCTATTAAAGAGCATTTCTGGCCTTAAGAAAAAGCTTTTAAATAAAATATAAAAATAACTTTTCAAATTATGATTTTGTGGTTTCTGGGAGTCTTATACCTAATAGGATTCAAATATATTTTTTTGAAAGATTTTTCACACCCTAAATAAGGTACTTGCAGTGCAAACCTCAATTCAGGGGTTTTTGGAAAACTAATTTTAGAAAATACTATTTGGCCAAAATATTTTTATAAGAAAATTCTATACTGGTATATACACATGGCATAATCATTGGGAAAAGGTTTTGGATCAAGGAGGTGAAGTATATGAGTTGGAGGATTTATTTGATTTTTAGAGCACTAGCAAACAGCAGACAAAAGTCAAAACACACAAAAGTTTTTGTAAAACCACATTTTTAACATGATAATTAGCTTAAGCAATGTGGCATGAAAATCAGGGTGTGACAACTTGTCTCGGACGTGATGCCTATATACAATGATCATGCCTAGATAGTCTCATAATAATTCGCTTTTCTATCAATTGCTCGACAATAATTTGTTTACCCGCCGTAGAATATCGCTATCATGAGAGAAGCCACTAGAGAACACTATGGCCCAAGGGTCTATTCTCAACATATCAATCTACATCTACTTTATTTTTATCGCTTTTATTTTCTGTTCTTATAAACCAAAATACCAAAAATATAAACTATCATCTCTATCAGATCTCACTTTCTTAAGTGACCGTAAAGGGATTGACAACCCCTTATCGCATTGGCTGCGAAGTTCTTATTTTTTTGTGCAGGTGCGAGGGACTCGCGCGTGGTCTCCTACTGGATTGATACCTTGGTTCTCAAAAACTGAGGGAAATACTTACGCTATTGTGCTGCATCTCCCTTTCCTCTTCGAGGGAATACAACGCAAGCTCGAGAAGTAGCAAGAAGAATTTCTGGCGCCGTTGCCGGGGAGGCTTACGCAAATGTCATATACCAAGTACCTATCACAAACCCTTGTCCTTCACATTACATTTATTTGCCTCTCATTTTCCTCTCCCCCACTTCACCCTTCCGTTTTATTTGCCCTTCTTCCGCTGTGTGTTTACCGTTTGCGTGCCTCTTGTTTGCTTGTGTTGCTATGTGCCATCAATTAGCTTGCATCTTCGCTTGCTAAAGTATGAATCCTCATCCACTTGCTAATCTCTTTAAGAGATCCAATTATGTTGAACCTATTGCTAGTGAGCTGCGTGAACTAGATTATCTTTATGGGGTTTTGCTTGAAATTTATGAATCTGAAATTGTGAGGAATTGTTAAAAGAAAAAGTGATTCATGATAGCTTGTTAAATAAAAAGCATGATTGCAATGATGTTACTATAAATTCTATTGATGTCAATTGTGTTAATGATATGCAAAACTCTAAGCTTGGGGATGCTTATTTTGCTATGCCCACTATTTGTTGCAATTATCATGATTGGGGTGATGATTCTTACGATCTTGAAAATTTATTTAAACCCCATCATGAATATGAGATTGATAATAATGTTTGCCATAATATTGAAAGTGGATTTGAAAGAGTGTCAACTTTTGATCCCACTATTTTGGAAGAGTGTCAACTCTGCATGCATGTGGATCGTGTTGAGAATATGTTATGTGATAGCTATATTGTTGAATTTGCTTATGATCCTACATGCAATTATTACGAGAGAGGAAAATACAGTTGTAGAAATCTTCATGTTACTAAATTACCTCTCTTCATGTTGAGATTGATCTTGTTTCTTTCTTCTTCCTTGCATATGTTGGATCTTCCTTGTCTTGGTAATTTGTTTTCCTATAAGATGCCTATGCATATGAAGTATGTTAGACTTAGATGTGTTTGTCACATGTCTTATGATGCTCTCTTTGTGCTTCAATCCTTGTCTTTCATGTGAGCATCATTGAACTGTCGTGCCTAGCTAGGGGCATAAAACGATAGCGCTTGTTGGGAGGCAACCCAATTTTTTTTTGCTGTTAGGGAATAAATATTGCATCTAGCCTATGTTTAGATGTGGTTTCATGTTTTGTTTAGTGTTTGTGCCAAGTAGAACCTTTGAGACGACTTGTGTGAAGTTTATGTGATCTTGCTGTGAAAAACAGAATCGTTAGCACTCGCTAGAACGGTCATCAGATTTTACTGGAGATTGCTATTTAGTTGATTCTTTTTGAAGATAATTAATAGACAAATTCCTCACGTTTAACAATTTAGTTTGAATTTTTTGGAGTGACAGAAGTATGTGAAACCTGTAGATTACTACAGACTGTTCTGTTTTTGACAGATTCTGTTTTTCGTGTGTTGTTTGCTTATTTCAATGCATCTATGAGTAATATTGGGAGGTATGAACCACAGAGAAGTTGGAATACAGTAGGTTTAACACCAATATAAACAAAGAATTAATTCATTGCAGTACCTTTGAGTAGTGATTTGTTTTCTTATACTAACGGAGCTCACGAGAATTTTTGTCTAAGTTTTGTGTTGTGAAGTTTTCGAGTTTTGAGTATTGCTTTGATGGACTATGGAACAAAGAGTAGCAAAGGCCTAAGCTTGGGGATGCCCATGGCACCCCAAGTAAAACTCAAGGATAATCAAAAGCCTAAGCTTGGGGATGCCCCGGGAAGGCATCCCCTCTTTCATCTTCATCCATCGGTAACTATACTTCGAGCTATATTTTTATTCACCACATGATATGTGTTTTGCTTGGAGTGTAATTTTGTTTTATTTTGTTTTGCTTGCTGTTTGAATAATATCCCAAGACCTTATGTTCTTAAATGTTAGAGAGTCTTCACATAGTTACATAATTATTCAACTACTCATTGATCTTCACTTATATCTTTTGGAGTAGTTTGTCATTTGCTCTAGTGCTTCACTTATATCTTTTAGAGCACGGCGGTGGTTTTATTTTGAAGAAATAGATGAACTCTCATACTTCACTTATATCCTTTTGAGAGTCTATTAAAACACCATGGTAATGTGTTTAGGCTAAAAAAAACTAGTCTTCACATGATAGACATCCAATATCAATGTAGTAAAAACTTTCACACTAAGTGCATTGAATATGATGAGAAGTTGGATGCTTGATAATTGTTTTGAGATATGAGGATAGTGATATTAGAGTCATGCTAGTGGAGTTATTATGAAATTGAGAAATACTTGTGTTAAAGTTAGTGATTCCCGTAGCATGCACTTATGGTGAACCACTATGTGACGAAGTTAGAGCATGAGGTATTTGTAGAGTGTCATCATTTGTGTGGAGGTCGGGGGCGCGCGATGGTTAACTCCTACCAACCTCCCCCCTAGGAGCATGCGTTGATTGCTTTGTTTTGATGACTCGTAAATTTTTGCAATAAGTATATGAGTTCTTTTGACTAATGTTGAGTCCATGGATTATACGCACTCTCACCCTTCCACCATTGCTAGCCTCTCTTGTACCGCGCAACTTTCGCCGGTACCATACACCCATAATATATCCTTCCTCAAAACAGCCACCATATATTCTTCCTCAAAACAGCCACCATACCCACCTATCATGGCATTCCCATAGCCATCCCGAGATATATTGCCATGCAACTATCCACCGTTCCGTTGATATGACACGCTTCATATTGTCATATTGCCATGCATGATCATGTAGTTGACATCGTATTTGTTGCAAAGCCACCATGCATAATTCTTCATACATGTCACTCTTGATTCATTGCACATCCCAGTACACCGCCGGGGGCATTCATATAGATTCATACTTTTTTCTAGTATCGAGTTGTAATATCGAGTTGTAAATCAATAAAATTGTGATGATCATCATTATTAGAGCATAGTCCCATGTGAGGAAAGGCTAAATAAAGAAAGCCCCTCCAAAAAAGGCAAAAAAAGGCCCAAAAAAAGGGACAATTGCTACTATCTTTTTCCACACTTGTGCTTCAAAGTAGCACCATGTTCTTCATGATAGAGAGTCTCATGTTTAGTCACTTTCATATACTAATGGGAATTTTCATTATAGAACTTGGCTTGTATATTCCAACGATGGGCTTCCTCAAATGCCCTAGGTCTTTGTGAGCAAGCAAGTTGGATGCACACCCACTAGTTTCTTTTGTTGAGCTTTCATACATTTTTAGCTCTAGTGCATCCGTTGCATGGCAATCCCTACTCACTCACATTGATATCTATTGATGGGCATCTCCATAGCCTATTGATACGCCTAGTCGATGTGAGCCTATCTCCCTCCTTTTTGTCTTCTCCACAACCACCACTCTATTCCACATAGTGCTATGTCCATGGCTCATGCTCATGTATTGCGTGAAAGTTGAAAGGTTTGAAAGAATAGAGTATGAAAACAAGTGCTTGGCTGAAACCGGGGTTGTGCATGATATGAATATTTTGTGTGATGAAGAGGGAGCATAGCCAGACTATATGATTTTGTAGGGATAACTTTCTTTAGCCATAGTATTTTGAGAAGACATGATTAGTTTGTTAGTATGCTTGAAGTATTATTATTTCTTATGTCAATATAGATTTTTGTCTTGAATCTTTCAGATCTGAACATTCATGCCACAATAAAGAGAACTACATTGAAAATTATGTTGGTTAGCATTCAACATCAAAAAAATTGTTTTTATCATTTACCTACTCGAGGACGAGTAGGAATTAAGCTTGGGGATGCTTGATACGTCTCCAACGTATCTATAATTTTTGATTGTTCCATGCTATTATATTATCCTTCTAGGATGTTTATGGGCTTTTATATACACTTTTATATTATTTTTGGGACTAACCTATTAACCTAGAGCCCAGTGCCAGTTTCTGTTTTTCTCCTGTTTTAGGGTTTCGCAGAAAAGGAATATCAATCGGAGCCCAATTGACCTGATAATCAACGGAGACCATTTTTGGACCAGAAGAAGCCCACAGAGTGCCGAAGGGGGATGAGAGGACCCACGGGCTGCCCATGAGGGTGGAGGTGCCCCCCCTACTGGGCACGCCCTCCTGCCTCGTGGACAGCCCGTAGCCCCCTTTGTTTGGCCTTGACTCCAACACCTCATATATATACTGAAACCTCTGGAAAATAACCTAGATCGGGAGTTCCACTACCGAAAGCCTCTGTAGCCATCGAAAACCAATCTAGACCCCATTCCGGCACCCTACCGGAGGGGGGAACCCTCACCGGTGGCCATCTTCATCATCCTGGTACTCTTCATGACGAGGAGGGAGTAGTCCACCCTCTCGGGGCTGAGGGTATGTATCAGTAGATATGTGTTTAATCTCTCTCTCTCATGTTCTTGGGATGGCACGATCTTGATTTATCGCGAGCTTTGCCATTATAGTTGGATCTTATGTTGCTTCTCCCCCTCTAGTCTCTTGTAATGGATTGAGTTTTCCCTTTGAAGTTACCTTATCAGATTGAGTCTTTAAGGATTTGAGAACACTTGATGTATGTCTTGCATGTGCTTATCTGTGGTGACAATGGGATATCACGTGATCCACTCGATGTATGTTTTGGTGATCAACTTGCGGGTTCCGTGACCTTGGGAATCTATGCATAGGGGTTGGCACAGGTTTTCGTCTTGACTCTCCGGTAGAAACTTTGGGGCACTCTTTGAAGTACTTTGTGTTGGTTGAATAGATGAATCTGAGATTGTGTGATGCATATCGTATAATCATGCCCACAGATACTTGAGGTGACAATGGAGTATCTAGGTGACATTAGGGTTTTGGTTGATTTGTGTCTTAAGGTGTTATTCTTGTACGAACTCTATGATAGATTGAACGTTACTACGGACTCTTGAATAGATCGATTAGAAAGAATAACTTTGAGGTGGTTTCGTACCCTACCATAATCTCTTCGTTTGTTCTCCGCTATTAGTGACTTTGGAGTGAATCTTTGTTGCATGTTGAGGGCTAGTAATATGATCCAATTATGTTATCCTTGTTGAGAGAACTTGCACTAGTGAAAGTATGAACCCTAGGCCTTGTTTCTTATCATTTCAACACCGTTTATGCTCACGTTTACCACTTGCTACCTTGCTTTTTTATATTTACTTATTACAAAAACCTATATCTACCATCTATTTTGCACTTGTATCACCATATCTTCGCCGAACTAGTGCACCTATACAATTTACCATTGTATTGGGTGTGTTGGGGACACAAGACACTCTTTGTTATTTGGTTGCAGGGTGGTTTGAGAGAGACCATCTTCATCCTACGCCTCCCACGGATTGATAAACCTTAGGTCATCCACTTGAGGGAAATTTGCTACTGTCCTACAAACCTCTGCACTTGGAGGCCCAACAATGTCTACAAGAAAAAGGTTGCGTAGTAGACATCACGTAACTGGGTGATTATAAAGATGCTCTATAGGTTTTTCCAAATGTGTTTGTGGTGTTGGCATAGATCAAGAATAGGATTTGTCACTCCGAGTATCCGAGAGGTATCTCTGGGCCCTCTCGGTAATACACATCATAATAAGCCTTGCAAGCAAATGACTAATGAGTTAGTCACGAGATGATGTATTACGAAACGAGTAAAGAGACTTGCCGGTAACGAGATTGAACTAGGTATGATGATACCGACGATCGAATCTCGGGCAAGTAATATACTGATGACAAAGGGAACAACATATGTTGTTATGGGATACGTCTCCAATGTATCTATAATTTTTGATTGTTCCATGCTATTATATTATCTATCTAGGATGTTTTATATGCATTTATATGCTATTTTAAATGATTTTTGGGACTAGCCTATTAACCCAGAGCACAATGCGAGTTTCTGTTTTTGCTTGTTTTTGAGTATCACAGAAAAGGAATACTAAACGGAGTCCAATTGACCTGAAATTGCACGGAGATTGTTTTTCGACCAAAAGAAGCCCACGGAGTACTGGAGATGGACCAGAAGAGTCCCAAGGCCACCATGAGGGTGGGGAGCGCGCCCTACCCCCTGGGCGCGCCCCCTATCTCGTGGCCGCCTCAGGGACCCCCTAACTTGTTCCCGACTCCAACTCCTCTTATATATACCCAAACTTCCAGAACAAAACCTAGATCGGGAGTTCCGCTGCTGCATGCTTTTGTAGCCACCGAAACCAATCTAGACCCATTTCAGCATCCTGCCGGAGAGGGGGAATCCTTCTCCGGTAGTCATCTTCATCATCCCAGTGCTCTCCATGACGAGGATGGAGTAGTTCACCCTCGGGGCTGAGGGTATGTATCAGTAGCTATGTGTTTGATCTCTCTCTCTCTCTCTCTCTCTCGTGTGCTTGATATTGCATGATCTTGATGTATCGCGAGCTTTGCTATTATAGTTGGATCTTATGATGTTTCTCCCCCTCTACCTTCTTTTAATGGATTGAGTTTTCCCTTTGAAGTTACCTTATCGGATTGAGTCTATAAGGATTTGAGAACACTTGGTGTATGTCTTGCATGGGATACCCGTGGTGACAAGGGGGTATTCTATTGATTCACCTTATGTATGTTTTGGTGATCAACTTGCGGGTTCCGTGACCTTGGGAATCTATGCATAGGGGTTGGCACATGTTTTCGTCTTGACTCTCAGGTAGAAACTTTGGGGCACTCTTTGAAGTTCTTTGTTTTGGTTGAATAGGTGAATTTGAGATTGTGTGATGCATATCGTATAATCATGCCCGCGGATACTTGAGGTGACATTGCAATATCTAGGTGACATTAGGGTTTTGGTTGATGTGTATCTTAAGGTGTTATTCTAGTACAAACTCTAGGATAGATCGAACGGAAAGAATAGCTTCGTGTTATTTTACTACAGACTCTTGAATAGATCAATCAGAAAGAATAACTTTGAGGTGGTTTTGTACCCTACAATAATCTCTTCGTTTGTTCTCCGCTATTAGTGACTTTGGAGTGAATCTTTGTTGCATGTTGAGGGATTGTTATATGATCTAATTATATTATTATTGTTGAGAGAAATTACACTAGTGAAAGTATGAACCCTAGGCCTTATTTCGAAGCATTGCAATACCGTTTGTGCTCACTTTTATCATTAGTTACCTTTCTGTTTTTATATTTTCATATTACAAAAACCTATATCTACCATCCATATTGCACTTGTATCACCATCTCTTCGCCGAGCTAGTGCACCTATACAATTTACCATTGTATTGGGTGTGTTGGGGACACAAGACACTCTTTGTTATTTGGTTGCAGGGTTGTTAGAGAGAGACCATCTTCGTCCTACGCCTCCCATGGATTGATAAACCTTAGGTCATCCACTTGAGGGAAATTTTCTACTGTCCTACAAACCTGTGCACTTGGAGGCCCAACAACGTCTACAAGAAGAAGGTTGTGTAGTAGACATCAAGCTAATTTCTGGCGCGGTTGCCAGGGAGGTTAGTGTTTGAAGGTATATCTTTAGATCTTGCAATCGAATTTAGTTTCTTTTTTTATCACTAGTTTAGTTTATAAAAGAAAGCTTAAAAAAATGGAATTGAGGTTTCCTCATATGCTTCTTCTTTTTAATATCTTTCGTGAAAATGATGGAAAGGAAAATTTTGCTCAGTTGTTAGAAGAAGAATGCAATAAAATGTTTGTCACTAAATATTTGAATGATGAGCATGATTGCGATGTTGTTAGTGTGAATCCTTTGAATATTCATGATGCTAATGATATGCAAAGCCACAAGCTTGGGGATGCTATGTTTGATGAAGATGATATTTTTAGTCCCCCAAGCTTTGATGAGCAAATTTATTATGATGAAAGCATGCCTCCTATTTATGATGATTGTTGTGATGACTTGTATGCTATTAAGAATGATGATAACCATGAAACTTGTCATCATGATTTTAGTTTTCAATTGGATTATGCCTCACATAATAATTACTTTGTTGAGTTTGCTCCCACTACTATTCATGAGAATAAATTTGCTTATGTGGAGAGTAATAAATTTTTTATGCTTGGGGATCATGAAAAGAATGCTTTATGTGATGGTTATATTGTTGAATTCATTCATGATGCTATTGAAAATTATTATGAGGGAGGAACATATGCTTGTAGGAATTGCAATAATATCAAGTTTCCTCTCTATGTGTTGAAAATCTTGAAGCTATGCTTTCATATGCTAGTTTATTCTTGTTCCCATAATTTGTTTGCTCAGAAAATACCTATGAATAGGAAGTGGGTTAGGCTTAAATGTGCTAGTCATATTCTTCATGATGCTCCCGTTATGTTTCAATTCTTATCTTGTATACGAGCATCATTGAAATCATCAAGCCCAAGGCATTAAAGAAAAGCGCTTGTTGGGAGACAACCCAATATTTACCCTTACTGTTTTTGTGTGTACGCATGATTAAGCTACTGTATTAATCATGTTTTATAGCTTTTGTTTCAATAAATTGCCACGTAGAACCTTTGGGAAGACTTGGGTGAAAGTTAGTGTGATCTTACTGTAAAAAACAGAAACTTTGCGCTCACGAGATTAGCTGTTATTTTTTTTAAAGAAGAGTGTTTTTAAGTTGATTATTCTTGCAGAAGATTAATAGACAAATTCCTCATGTTTACCAATTTATTTCAGAATTTTTTTGAGTTACAGAAGTATTCGAAAGTTACAGATTACTACAGACTGTTCTGTTTTTGACAGATTCGGTTTTCATGAGTTGTTTACTTTTTTCGATGAATCTTTGAGTAGTATCGGAGAGTATGAACCATAGAGAAGTTGGAATACAGTAGATATTACACCAATATGAATTTATAATGAGTTCACAACAGTACCTAGGTGGTGGTTTTATTTTCTTATACTGACGGAGCTCATGAGATTTTCTGTTATGTTTTGTGTTGTGAAGTTTTCAAGTTTTGGGTAAAGATTCGATGGACTATGGAATAAGGAGTAGCAAGAGCCTAAGATTGGGGATGACCAAGGCACCCAAAGGCAAAATTCAATGACAACCAAAAGCCTAAGTTTGGGGATGCCCCGGGAAGGCATCCCCTCTTTCGTCTTCGTCTGTCGGTAACTTTACTTGAGGCTATATTTTTATTCACCACATGATATGAGTTTTGCTTGGAGATTCATTTTATTTTGTTTACATTTGCTTACTGCTATTCAGAGGCATTTATCTACCTTTTGTTTCAATAACATGTCAACTCTATCCTTTACCATGCTTATTTTGCAAGTCTTAGTGTTGCTGTTTGAAAACAGAAAGTTTTCTATCATTGTCTGAATTCTTCTAGATATTCAGAACGTGATAAAATCTTGAAATTTTTACACGGTGAGCATGAATAAGTTCTCTGTAATGTGGTATTTGTATCATAATTGTTTGAGTTAGGGAAGTATGAGAACAATTCCACTCTTTACAGATTGTCCTGTTTAGATAGATTGCTGTTATGTTTGCATTGTTTGCATATGTTTGTATGTTTAATGATTCTATTTGAGGATAGGAGTATTAAATATCCAGAGGCATTTAGTATGCAATGTCAAATTATAATTTTAGTGATTTGCTGCAGTAGAGAATGTTAAGGTTTTGATTTGATTTATACTAACTTATCTCACGAGTTCTTGTTGAGTTTTGTGTGCATGAAGTTTTTAAGATTCCGGAAACTATGATATGAGAGGAATTAAGGAGACACAAAAGCTCAAGCTTGGGGACGCCCAAGGCATCCCAAAATAATATTTCAAGAAGTCTCAAGCATCTAAGCTTGGGGATGCCCCGGTTGGCATCCCACCTTTCTTCGTCAGCAATTATCGGTTAGTAACGGTTGAGCCTAAGTTTCTAGTTCTTCACATGATGTGTGTTATCCTTGTAATGTCATTTTATTTTGCTTTGCTTGCTGTTTGAACAAAATATTAAGATCTGAATTTCATTTTAATGTTAGAGAGTCTTCACATAGTTATATAATCTTTCAACTACTCATTGATCTTCACTTATATCTTTTGGAGTAGTTTGTCATTTGCTCTAGTGCTTCACTTATATCTTTTAGAGCACAACGGTGGTTTTATTTTGAAGAAATTGATGGAATCTCATGCTTCACTTATATTATTTTGAGAGTCTTGAACAACATGGTAATTTGCTTTGGTTATGAAATTAGTCCTAGTATAATAGGCAACCAAGATGGGTATAATAAAAACTTTCATATAAAGTGCATTGAATACTATGAGATGTTTAATACTTGATGATCGTTTTGAGATATAACGATGATGATATTAGAGTAATTCTAGTAGAGTAGTTGTGAATTTGAGAAATACTTGTGTTGAGGTTTGCAAGTTTCGTAGCATGCATGTATGGTAACCGTTGTGTGACAAATTTAAAGCATGAGGTATTTCTTTGATTTTCATCCTTTGTGTGGAGGTCGGGATCACGCGATGGTTAACTCCTACCAACCCTTTCCCTAGGAGCATGCGTGTAGTACTTTATTTTGATGACTTGTAGATTTTTGCAATAAGTATGTGAGTTCTTTATGACTAATGTTGAGTCCATGGATTATACGCACTCTCACCCTTCCGCCATTGCTAGCCTCTCTTGTACCGCGCAACTTTCACTGGTACCATACACTCACCATATATCTTCCTCAGAACAGCCACCATACCTACCTATTATGGCATTTCCATAGCCATTCCGAGATATATTTCCATGCAACTTTCCACCGTTCCATTCATTATGACACGCTTCATCATTGTCATATTGCCTTGCATGATCATGTAGTTGACATCGTATTTGTGTCAAGGCCACCATGCATAATTCTTTCATACATGTTACTCTTGATTCATTGCACATCCTAGTACACCACCAGAGGCACTCATATAGAGTCATATTTTGTTCTAGTATCGAGTTGTAATCCTTGAGTTGTAAATAAATAGAAGTGTGATGATCATCATTATTAGAGCATTGTCTCGAAAAAAGGAAGGGCTAAAAAAAGGAAGGCCCAAAAAAAGAAGAAGAAAAAAGGGGACAATGCTATTATCTTTTTTGCACACTTGTGCTTCAAAGTAGCACCATGATCTTTATGATAGAGAGTCTCTTATTTTGTCACTTTCATATACTAGTGGGAATTTTCATTATAGAACTTGGCTTATATATTCCAACCATGGGCTTCCTCAAATGCCCTAGGTCTTCATGAGCAAGCAAGTTGGATGCACACCCACTTAGTTTATTTTGTTGAGCTTTCATACATTTATAGCTCTAGTGCATAAGTTGCATGGCAATCCCTACTCACTCACGTTGATATCTATTGATGGGCATCTCCATGGCCCATTAATACGCCTAGTTGATGTGAGACCATCTTCCTACTTTTTGTCTTCTCCACAACCACCACTCTATTCCACCAATAGCGCTATGTCCATGGCTCACGCTCATGTATTGCGTAAAAGTTGAAAAGTTTGAGAATACTAAAGTATGAAACAATTGCTTGGCTGAAACCGGGGTTGTGCGTGATTTGAATATTTTGAGTGACGAAGATGGAGCATAGCCAAACTATATGATTTTGTAGGGATGAACTTTCTTTGGCCATGTTATTTTGAGAAGACCTGATTACTTTGTTAGTATGCTTGAAGTATTATTATTTTTATGTCGATATTAAACTTTTGTCTTGAATCTTTCGGATCTGAACATTCATGCCACAATAAAGAAAATTACGTTGATAATTATGTTAGGTAGCATTCCACATCAAAAAAAATCTGTTTTTATCATTTACCTACTCGAGGACGAGCAAGAATTAAGCTTGGGGATGCTTGATACATCTCCAATGTATCTATAATTTTTTATTGTTCCATGCTATTATATTATCCATCAAGGAGGGGGGGAATCCCTCTCCGGTGGCCATCTTCATAATCCCGGCGCTCACCATGACGAAGGGGGAGTAGTTCACCCTCGGGGCTGAGGGTATGTAGCAGTAGCTATGTGTTTGATCTCTCTTTCTCGTGTTCTTGATATGGCACGATCTTGATGTATCGTGAGCTTTTCTATTATAGTTGGATCTTATGATGTTTCTCCCCCTCTACCTTCTTGTAATGGATTGAGTTTTCCTTTTGAAGTTATCTTATCGGATTGAGTCTTTAAGGATTTGAGAACACTTGGTGTATGTCTTGCATGGGATACCCGTGGTGACAATGGGGTATTCTATTAATTCACTTGATGTATGTTTTCGTGATCAACTTGCGGGTTCCATGACCTTGGGAATCTATGCATAGGGGTTGGCACACATTTTCGTCTTGACTCTCCGGTAGAAACTTTGGGGCACTCTTTGAAGTTCTTTGTGTTGGTTGAATAGATGAAATTGAGATTGTGTGATGCATATCGTATAATCATGCCCACGGATACTTGAGGTGACACTACAGTATCTAGGTGACATTAGGGTTTTGGTTGATGTGTGTCTTAAGGTGTTATTCTAGTACAAACTCTAGGATAGATCGAACGGAAAGAATAGCTTCGTGTTATTTTACTACGGACTCTTGAATAGATAGACCAGAAAGAATAACTTTGAGGTGGTTTCGTACCCTACAATAATCTCTTCGTTTGTTCTCTGCTATTAGTGACTTTGGAGTGACTCTTTGTTGCATGTTGAGGGATTGTTATATGATCTAATTATGTTATTATTGTTGAGAGAACTTGCACTAGTGAAAGTATGAACCCTAGGCCTTATTTCAAAGCATTGCAATACCGTTTGTGCTCACTTTTATCATTAGTTACCTTGTTGTTTTTATATTTTCATATTACAAAAACCTATATCTACCATTAATATTGCACTTGTATCACCATCTCTTTGCTGAACTAGTGCACCTATACAATTTACCGTTGTATTGGGTGTGTTGGGGACACAAGACACTCTTTCTTATTTGGTTGCAGGGTTGCTAGAGAGAGACCATCTTCATCCTACGCCTCCCACGGATTTATAAACCTTACGTCATCCACTTGAGGGAAATTTGCTACTGTCCTACAAACCTCTGTACTTGGAGGCCCAATAACGTCTACAAGAAGAAGGTGGCATAGTAGACATCATTATGCGGTTCGACCAATAAAGATCCAGGTTACGCTATTGGTTATTGACCGGAGATATGTCTCGGTCATGTCTACATAGTTCTCGCACCCGTAGGGTCCGCAAGCGTAACGTTCGCTGACGATATAGTATTGAATGAGTTATGTATGTTGGTGACCGAATGTTATTCGGAGTCCCGGATGTGATCACGGACATGACGAGGAACTCTGGAATAGTCCGAAGATAAAGACTAATATATGGGATAATAGTGTTTGGCCTCCGGAAGGGTTCCGGAATTCACCGGAAGGGGTTCCGGATGTTTCCCGAAATGTTTGGGTATGAGGACACTTTATTTGGGCCAAAGGGGAAAGCCCACAAGGTTTTTGGAAAGTGCAAAAGGAAGTTTTGTGGAGTCCAGGGGTCAGACGCCAGGGTCCCTAGGAGTCTAGGGGCAAGACGCCAGGGTCCCTAGCGTCTGGGGCCAGACGCTGGGAACCCTGGCGTTTGGCCCTGGAGTCCGAGAAGGACGGTTGCCTTTTGGTGAAACTGACTTTGTGGAGGCTTTTACTCCAAGTTTCGACCCCAAGGCTCAACATATAAATAGAGGGGTAGGGCTAGCACCCAAGACACATCAAGATACACCAAGTCGTGTGTCGGCAACCCCGACCCTCTAGTTTATCCTCTATCTAGCTTCTGTAGTGCTTGGCGAAGCCCTGCAGAGATTGTTCTTCATCACCAACCGTCACCACGCCATCGTGCTGCCGGAACTCATCTACTACTTTGCCCGTCTTGCTGGATCAAGAAGGCGAGGACGTCATCGAGTTGAACGTGTGCTGAACGTGGAGGTGCCTTACGTTCGGTACTAGATCGGGACGGATCGTGAAGGTGTACGACTACATCAACTGCGTTCATAAACGCTTCCGCTTTGCGATCTTCAAGGGTATGAAGATACACTCCCCCTCTCATTGCTATGCATCTCCTAGAGAGATCTTGCGTGATCGTAGGATTTTTTTTGAAATATTGTGTTCCCCAACAGTACTATCAAGGGGGGCTCTCGATGTGTAGCTTGATCGTATCGTACGTACAGAGCTCAAACCAGTGCATCCTTTCATCATATTTATTGGTTCTTGTTTGGTTTTTCTCCTTGTGAGATTTGGAGCTTATGGTCATCTTGATGGCAAGCTCGAGTTCATCGAAAACGGAGTTCACTCATGCATCTTCTATGATATTTTCGATGTTGGAGGTTATGCTGGTTCTTCTCGGATGGAGGGTTCACTCCTCTATATCTTAGGCATACCTCCCCTGCTGATACGTCTCCAACGTATCTATAATTTTTGATTGTTCCATGCTATTATATATTCTGTTTTGGATATTTAATGGGCTTTATTATACTCTTTCATATTATTTTTGGGACAAACCTACTAACCCAAGGCCCAGTGCAAATTGTTGTTTTTGCCTATTTCAGTGTTTCGCAGAAAATGGATATCAAACGGAGTCCAAACGGAATGAAACGTTCGCGAGAAATATTTTTGGAACCATATCTTCATAGAAGACTTGGAATACACGTGAGTGAACGAGAGAGGCGGCCACGAGGGTCCAAGGCGCGCCCAGAGGGGCAGGCGCCCCCCCACCCTCGTGGGCCCCCTCTGGCTCCCCCGATGCCCTCCTACCTCCTATATATATCCATGTACCCTGAAAACATCGAGGCAACAGAGAAAACCCTAATTCCACCACCGTAACCTTCTGTTCCCGTGAGATCCCATCTTGGGGCCTGTTCCGGAGCTCCGCCGGAGGGGGGACCGATCACGGAGTGCTTCTACACCAACACCATAGCCTCACCAATGAGTTGTGTGTAGTTTACCATAGACCTTCGGGTCCATAGTTATTAGCTAGATGGCTTCTTGTCACTCTTTGGATCTCAATACAAAGTTCTCCTCGATCTTCGAGGAGATCAATTTGATGTAATCTTTTTGCGGCGTGTTTGTCGAAATCTGATGAATTGTTGGTTTATGATCAAGATTATCTATGAACAATATTTGATTATTTTCTGAAATCTTTTAGGTATGATTATAATATCCTTGCAAGTCTCTTCGAATTATTGGTTTGGTTTGGCCTACTAGATCTATAGTTCTTGCAATGGGAGAAGTGCTTTGCTTTGGGTTCAATCTTGCGGTGTCCTTTCTCAGTGACAGTACGGGCAGCAAGGCATGTATTGTATTGTTGTCATTGAGGATAAAAATATGGGGTTTATATCATATTTCTTGAGTTTATCCCTCTACATCATGTCATCTTGCTTAAAGCATTACTCTGTTCTTATGAACTTAATACTCTAGAAGCATGCTGGATAGCGGTCGATGTGTGGAGTAATAGTAGTAGATGTAGAATCGTTTCGGTCTACTTGTTACGGACGTGATGCCTATATATAATGATCATGTCTAGATATTCTCATAACTATGCGCTTTTCTATCAATTGCTCGACAGTAATTTGTTCACCCACCGTAGAATTCTGCTATCATGAGAGAAGCCACTAGTGAAACCTATGGCCCCTGGGTCTATCTTTATCATATTACTTTCCTGTTAACTAGCCAATTTATGCCGCCATTGCTTATTTGCTTTATTTACTTTCTGTTCCTATACCAAAAATACAAAAAATATTATCCTATCCTATCTATCAGATCTCACTTTCGTAAGTGACCGTGAAAGGATTGCAACCCCTTATCGCGTTGGCTGCGAAGTTCTTATTTGTTTGTGCAGGTGCGAGGGACTCGTGCATGGTCTCCTACTGGATTGATACCTTGGTTCTCAAAAACTGAGGGAAATACTTACGCTACTGTGCTGCATCACCCTTTCCTCTTCGAGGAATACAACGCAAGCTCGAGAAGTAGCACCTGCCTCTTCTTACTAAAATGAAAGACCAACATCATTCACCATGAGCTCCCGTAAAACTGTGGTGGGGAAAGGAGTGGCATTGCCCGTCGCCACCGACCAGGTCGCCTCGCCGCCATCCTCCTCTCCGACGAGGTGGGTGCACCACTCGCGGCTGAAGGACATGGTGGAGGCAAGCAGCAAGCACAACTACGACAGCTGCGCCCAACCTCCGGTTGAAATGGCGCACCACGGCGGGAATCGCATCCGGCTCACAGCAAACTGGGACCACCCCGTTGTGCTGCTGCCTCGTGATGAAATTTATAAGACATGGAGTTGGTTAAGGATTCACGTGAGATCCAGATCTTGCAATAGACTAGTTGTTGCGGTGGGGAAAGCTGCAACAATAGCTCAGTTGCAAAACCAGGTTGCTCCCCAAACCATTCGATCAAGATAGATCTGACGCCCATGGAGGTGACGGACGCGCCTGTTGTTATCAGTCGACTGATGGTAAGCATTTTCCTTTTTTATTATTAATAAAATTTTACAAGAAAGAAACACCAAGGTTACTTTTTTTTAGTTCTCCAATGGTCCAGCCAGGTTTATCAGGTCACCTCTTATTTATTTATCAGGTCATCTCTTATTTTGGACTAAAGTTTGATCATATATTTAATTAATATCTACCTAATAATAAGGGATCTAGCACTCTGCCCGTACGTCATCAACAATTTTACAGAAAAGCCCCTATTGTTTTAGGTAATCAACCCGCAGTACATTTTTAAGTGTTAAAATAGATAAAAATTTCATTTTGCGGAAACACCCCTATATTTTTTTAGTATTCAAACCGCAATACTTCTTCAACTGATATAAACAGGAAAACGTTTCGTTTTTCCTAAAACCACCATGTACTTGTAGGTATTCAACCTGTGGTCCCGTGTAAGTGTGTTTCAGAAGAAAAAAATGTTTCTCCACCCTGACACAAATGTGTGCTCTCGCTGAAAATTGAACTCCAAATTTGTGCGCTGCATGCAATAATGAAAAAAGGTGACTCTAACTAAACATGATTTATGGGCTGCATTCAATAAAGGAAGGAAAGGAAAACAAGAACGGTTGCCATATATCTGCTTCGATTAGGGATGGAGCTTGCCTGCTCCCGTCCTCTGCTCCCATATGTACTCCGAGCGAGTTATTTTCCATCCGACGGTTGCGCAACTTATCTCTACCCACACCTCTTTTCCAGCGAAAGAAAACACTTCAAAAACTTGTATTCTCTCTCTATTATCTGTCTGTAATACTTGGCACAACTTATCTCCACCACGTCTCTTCTCCAGCAAAAGAAAAAACTCGTATTCTCTCTCTGTTATCTGTCTGTAATACCTGGCAAGAGTCCTGATGCACTAATCTGGACGGGAAATGAGGCTAATCTCAATTTTTTCCACCAACATACAAAACAAAGAGGGTTGGGCGCCAAACCTCTTAGACCTTTGTTAATCCAGACGAAAACACACATATTACTGATTATCCATATATGAAACACACAAATCTCACCATCACCCACATCAATCAGGAACAATTGCAGAAGCACATCAAACAAGTTCAATATCAGGCGGAAGAAGGAAATTCACAAGGCTAAGGTGCATCAATCGGGCAGAAGCAAAGCGACCTAGGGGCTGAAGGAAAGGGCCATCTTGTTACCCATGGCTTCTTCAAGCTTCAATCCTCGAATCCATGAGGATGGTGATGAATCTCGGGGACCAAAGTATAGTCTTCATGATCTCTTTTCGTTGTTCTTTTCCTTGTAGAATCCATTGATTAATTTTCCCTGCTGATAAAGATAAAAAACGCCTTCATGATTGTAGAATGTTAATTCTTCCTGATGAAAACAAAATTGAAAATGCCGATCATGATCATAAAACATTTGTGTTGCTTCTTATAGGATGATACAACTTATGGATCGGTTACAATTATACTAGCCTTATGCCTGGTGTTGACGCTCAAAAATGGCATGATCGCAAGGAGTGACTTGAGTCTATAATGCAATGAGGTTAAAATTATGCGTTCATGTCACTATTTGAAGGCCCTCGTCAAGATGATCGAAATAAATATGAAGATGGACCAAAACGGAGCTCAAGTGCAAAAGATATGACAATTTCGAAGATACCCGTGTTGACATCAGATTAGAAAATGGCATGAAACCTAATTAAGGTGGCCTCGGATGAAAAAGTCTTCAACAACAAAGTTTGTCGACTCATCGAACCAGACGATTTTGATATAAAAATCGTCTTAATCCGAGGTCGCATGCAAAAGTTACAGCCAAAACTGTGTGCCGCAGCACTGCATGGCCGCATCATCCGGACCGGGGACCAAAACAACAGAAGAAAAAAGTTGAAGCCGGATGATCTGGGTCATTTCCCGGATGATTCGGATAAAGGCCGAACAATCCGGGCAATTGTCCGGACGTCTAGACAAATTTTTCTGCTGCAGACTTTAGCAAACGCCCCGAAACTCTTTCAATATGACCTCAGATCAAAAGGTGTTCAACATCAAAGTTGTGCGTCTCGTCGAGGTGGTTGATTTTGATATAGAATCATCTTAATCTGGGTTCGTATGCAAAAGTTATAGCTCGATTAGTGAGCAGCTGTCACAAAACTGGGCTAGGCCAAATCATCCGGGCCTTGAGCCGGACATCCGGGCCGGAGGTCGTGAATAGTCCGTGTTTTATTTGGTTTTGATGATTTGGACGGCTAGGAAAGTCCTTTTCTTGGAAGTCCATCCGCCTTTTCTATAGACACGAGGTGACGACCGATTGAACAACACACAATCGAACAAACACATATACTACTTTTTCATGTTCATTTATCCCCTACCCTTGTATCTTCTTCCACGCTCTTCGTTCGTTCTTCTTCATTACAGGGCAGCGAACCTCAAGGCCCTAGGGGCGATCAGGTCGACCTAGGGCAGCCCATAGCCGCCGCGCGCCCTGACGGGGTCCCTCCCGGGCAAGCGGGGCTTCGGGTCTACAAAAGTGCCCGCCGGATTGTCTTGCGTACCGCGCTTCCAGCGGGTCTCCTTCGACGTGAGCTGCCGTGCATCACCCCCGGCGTCGAGGGTACACGGTGACGTGTTCGTGTGCGAACACACTTTTTGGCGACTCCGTTGGGGACGAAGATTTGAGTGGTCTCCGGCCCATTCTTGCTACAAAGAGATCGTCATCAAGTTGATGCAATCTAGAAAGGTAATATGAGTACCCAATTCCCCTTTCTAGATGCAAATAATTCATATGTTGTTGATAGATCACCTACTGAGGATAATATATCTGCTAGCCCTAGTTTTACGAATCATGCATCTAATTATGCGCAAGGGCCGATGCAAAACAATCTTCATGCTTCAAATTCTTATGATTTTAGTAATGTACAACATATGTATCCAAACTCTCATGCATCGGCAACCCCACAAATCCATATGCCGATGAACAAGATGATGGGTTTGGTTAATCAATTTGAAACACCTCATGTTAAAATTTCCAATACCATACAAGAAAGTGTTTCACCCTTTTATTCATCGGCAACTAATTTGCAATATGTGAGTCCAACCTTGCCGGTGGATGGGAGAATTGGCCATGCTACTACTAGCTATTCGGCCAGTTACTCTCAACCATCCTATGCTACACCTCATGCTAGTAATTTTTCGGCACTGTATACAACTGTAGATGCTCATAATTCGGCTCCGCACCTTCATGGTCATAGTCGAATAAGTGAAAATTTTCCAGCAGTGCACATGCCGTCATCTAATATTGTAGCGTATAATGCATGCTCTACGCAATTCGAGAATTTCGGCAACACTCATGAATCATTGCCGAAAGAATCTGAAAGTATTGTGGAGCAATCCCTTCGAGAAATGGTTGTGGCTGCGTTAAAAAAGAGCTTGACACAAAATAAGAGGATTAATGCTCTTTGCCTTGAACAATATGAAAATGGGTTGTATCCTGATTATGCTGCAATAAAGGCTAGAGTTTTGCAAGAAGATGAAACTTCATCAACTGATAGAATTGGCGAGAGCACATATTGTTATACACCAGTGCATACACCTCCACCTAGTGCCGCAACATATTATACACCCTCTACACAGCTGCAGAATTTCTGCAACATTAACAGTTCATTGCCGAAAGATCCTAAAAGCATTGGGGGGCAAACTGGTCTAGAGCGGGATGAAATTGTGAGGGGAGTTAAAGCTTTGCGCGATAGGGTGCAAGTACTTCGCCAAGAGAGAATTGATAGGGAATTGGCTCAAAGGTAAAAAGCTTTGCCAGTTGATATAACCGATGAAAAGAAAGATGATTCGGAAATTAAAAGTACTTCAGTTGAAAAAGCCGAATCAAGTAGTATATATTCCGAATCGATCAAATTCAAAGATGCAAGCATCATTGAGAAAGGGCATGCCAAGCATAGGAAAACAACCATGCTTGATTTTTCTGAAGTTAATGGAACCTATTTCATGCCCTATGAGTTCCGTGCCGTAGAAATTGACAAGCCTCAAAGACAAGAGCAAGTAGCCGAACAAAGTTCGGCTGAGAAGGATCTTCAAAGTAATGATGCGCGGAATCAAGAAAAAGATGATGATAAGGTGTTGGGGAGACATTCAAAGATAGAGCAAGATATTGTTCGAGTTACACCACCATCATGCTCTCCCAACATATTTGAAGAGGTATGTCTAGCAAGTAATTTACCTGTTTACAGATTTGGTCACAACTTTATTGTTTGTGCATCTATTAGAAAAATCCTCATAAGTAATTTTGAAAGACCAATGAAGAAGGGTAATTTACTTGTTAGCAATAAAATTGTTATGGAGCATATCGGTCAACCCATTGCGTCATTTATAAAGACAGATAGTGAATTATTATTGCAGCCAAGGCTATCCTCACTGCTTTATCTAAAGTTCATATCAAATTGGGTAGCTTTACTTATTTCTTACTTGGTTTACACTTGGTATCAATTGAGACATGAATGCTCTAACTATTTTCATTTCAGAATTTTAAAGTCAAGTTTAGATTCTTTTGAGAAAACCGATGCTAGTATAATATCTTACCCAAATACATCAGAGATAGAGTGCGAAACACAATGCATAGCCGAATAGGGTAAATTTAAAATATGAACCATTCGTATGCTTAACTTCAAAGCCGTTCTCACAGCAAGATCGGCTTGAGAATAAAAGGTTTACCTTCAATTCAAATATGTGTGATCAAATCTTTGATTTGTTCTTGAGAAATAATTATATTAGAATTCTTGATCACCATGTCGAGCCATCTATCCATGGACGAATGTATTGTAAGTTGCATGATTTGTCCAAGCATAATTTTGAGGATTGCAACATGTTTCATCAAATAGTTAAATCAGGCATTGATAAAGGACGATTGAAATTTGTTGAGACACGAAGAGATGACCGGTCTATTCCGATTGGTCCTGATGGAAAAAAGTTTTTGCATCGGCTGCTTCAAGCCGATCCATTTAAAGAGAAGGTAAAAACTGCAGGTGATGGGATCAAGATTTCAAGTAAAGAGGTTATTGAAGAGCATAATGAACATAATCTTGAGGGTGAGAATTCCATCGAAGCTACAATGGAGACGCCAAGGACTGGGGGCAGCAAGCAAATCCAATGATCGATGAAAGCAAACCAAAAGAAAACAAAGGCCGAAATAAGCGCAAGTGTAAGAGATCAAAAATCACTTTCGCTGAACTATTGGATAAATATCAAAAGAAGAGTGAAGAGAAGAATGCTTATCGGCCAAATAATGCAAAGAAACCAAGATCACCCCCAATGCGCAAGTATGAGGATCGGTATTGGCAAAGTGACAATTTTTATGCAACATATTCATATCCTTATTTTGGGCCGCCAATGCCAATGTCGTGGATGCCTCCCTATGCTCATGTAGATTCATATCCATCGCGGGACAGGTATGATACAAGGGCACATTCTCCATCTTATTTTAAACCACCTCACCAATATTATGCAGCTCCGAGAAGATCAACATTTGAACAATCAAATGTTAAAGACCTTTTCAATCATAAGGGATCGGTCCAGAGCTCAAGGAAGAAGAAAGAGGTGGTCAACCAAGTTTACCGTGTTAAAAGAGACGGTCGTAAGAGTGCAACTCCAGATTTGATCTCAAATGAAAAGGAGTCAATTAAAGTGTTGACATTGGCTACTAAAGGAGATGAGGCAAGTCAATTAAGTGCCAAATCTGAAGAGAAGAAGTTGAGAGTGCACAAGGTAAAACAAGAGTTGCCATTGCTTCAAACAAAATCACAGCTGGGGTGCCCACTCGACTTATCATATTGGCAAAAGAAGAAATTGCAAAAACTTAGTGCACAAGAACTTGAGGAAAGGAATATGGCATGGGTTCCGAAAGGAATTACCCAAAATAAGAATTATATGCAAGCGTCCATTACAAGAAGTACAATAAAAGCGAAGAGAGAGAAGGATGGAAGCAACAAACAATCAAGCCGAAGGAGTGCGTCACAACATCAAAATCTTCGGTTAGCACATCATCCATTTTCTTCAACCATGACATTGATGCCTTTGACATGGAATTCATCCCTAGGTATGATCAATTACCCTCCATGGATTTATTTGGATCCATGGATGCAACATAATTTTCCATATCATGAGAGGATATTACCAAATCACTATACATTTGGTTAGTTACATTTTTTCTTGCTAATCCAAAGAGCCGAAATATTTTATTGCTATTTCATTTGTTTATTTCGGCTATACACGACTTGGTGGATGAATTCTATATGGACCACATGATAATGGCTGATATTTATCTATCGTCCTAAGAGTATGTCAATGCATGGCCGGTGTAGTATTCTAACATCGTCCTTAGTTCGACTGGAGAGCGAGACAAGGTATGTGCTCATGGAAATTCATATGTATGCCTATATTATGATTGAATGGAGTTGAGACATCATTGAATATACGTTGCATAGACCAATTCACAGTTGCATAATTGGCTAGTGGGCTTATACTTTGTTTGGATATGATTTGGCTTATGCATCTTTGAGATCTATAAGAGGCCAAAGCATAGCTGATTTTATTACTGAACATCGGATTAATGACATGCATAATATAGATGTTAGCCTTGTCTCTCTAAGTACTGTGGAGATTATTTTTGATAGTTCAGTTCGTAGCAATAGCCAAAGTGTTGATGTTGTTTATATATCTCCTTGTGGTACTATTTTTTGAAGCCTCATGCCGCTTAGAATATTTTTATGCACGGTTAATAAAAGCCGAATATGCATTGTTATTCGGATTGACTCTTTTACATGCTATAGGTGCTATACATATTGAGGCTTTCGGTGATTCGTTATGAGTAGTGCAACAAATATCATGGGGTTATCAATGTTTTGACGAATCGCTTATAGTTTATCTTGGGGTATGTCTAGATGCAAAATTTACCTTGGGTTGCTTTACAATTGTTCATATATTTAGACATGACAATTCAAAAGAGTTGGCACAGCAAGCATCCGGCTACTATGTTAATCATGGTGTATTGCATTTCGCTCAATAGCCGATGCTTAGTCTCGTCAACATAGGTAGGGCCGAACTGAAGTCCACAGCTTCGGCCACTAATGAATTTTTTGTGTAGGCGAAGGTAAGAATTGGATTGTTGATTCTCTGCAAAATCCTAGTAAAAGGGTGAACAATATGGTTCGGAGGATGACATTGAGATACATATCCATGGAACTTTATCATCGGATTGTTAATAAAGTTGAGAAGGTTTCACCCAAGTTTGCATCAAGAATTCAAACAAATAACGGCCGATATATATTTATCGTTCTAAGCACATGCAAAGTGGCCGATGGAGTGTTGACATCGTCCTTAGAATCAGTTATGTGCAAGTTATTTTTCGGCACACTAGCTTTGCCGAAAAACAGGGAGGCATGTGTTGACGCTCAAAAATGGCATGATCGCAAGGAGTGACTTGAGTCTATAATGCAATGAGGTTAAAATTATGAGTTCATGTCACTATTTGATGTCCCTCATCAAGATGATCAAAATAAATATGAAGATGGACCAAAACGGAGCTCAAGTGCAAAAGATATGATAATTTCGGAGATACCCGTGTTGACATCAGATTAGAAAATGGCGTGATACCTAATTAAGGTGGCCTCGGATGAAAAAGTCTTCAACAGGAAAGTTCTTCGTCTCATCGAAGCGGACGATTTTGATATAAAAATCATCTTAATCCGAGGTCGCATGCAAAAGTTACAGACAAAACTGTGTGTTGCAGCATTGCATGGCCGGATCGTCCGGACCAGGGTCCAGATCATCCGGTCGGGGGGCGAAAATTTGACCAAAACAGCAGAAGCAAAAATTTTGAAGCCGGATGATCTGGGTCATGTCCCGGATGATCCGGATAAAGGCGGGACAATCTCGACAATTGTCGAGACGTCCGGACAAGTTTTTCTGCTGCAGACTTTAGAAAACGCCCCGAAACTCCTTCAATTTGACCTCAGATCAAAAGGTGCACAGCAGCAAAGTTGTGCGTCTCATCGAGGCGGTTGATTTTGATATAAAAATCATCTTAATCCGAGTTCGTATGCAAATGTTACAGACCGATTAGTGAGCTGCTGTCACAAAACTGGGCTAGGCCGGATCATCCGGGCCTTGAGCCGGACATCCGGGCCGGAGGTCGTGAATAGTCCGTGCTTTATTAGGTTTTGATGATTTGGACGGCTAGGAAAGTCATTTTCTTGTACGGGAAGTCCATCCGCCTCTTATATTTACACGAGGTGACGGCTGATTGAACAACACACAATCGAACAAACACATCTACTACTTTTTCGTGTTCATCTATCCCCAACCCTTATATCTTCTTCCTCGTTCTTCGTTCGTTCTTCTTCATTGCAGGTAGCGAACCTCGAGGCCCTAGGGGTGATCAGGTTGACCTAGGGCAGCCCATAGCTGCCTCGCGCCCTGACGGGATCCCTCCCGGGCAAGCAGGGCGTCGGGTCTACATAAGCGCCCACCGGATTGTCTTGCGTACCGCGCTTCCAGCGGGACTCCTTCGACGTGAGCTGCGGTGCATCACCCCCGGCGTCAAGGGTACAAGGTGATGTGTTCGTGGGCGAACACCTGGTACATGAAGAAACTTCACATGTCAAAATAGATATTTAATTGGATTTTTACATCTGTGCCCCTGGTTCCTTAGCCATGCTCATTCATCCCCACGCTCTTAACTTTTGCTCACTTTTCCCCACTCCCTTGCCCGAAACCCTCAGAACTTGTCACAAACGGTGGATGCCGTCGGGTCAGTGCTTTGACCGTTAACTCTGACGAGTGGGGCCGCGCTGACTTGTCGCCCGTTGGACCTGATGAGTGGGGTCGCGTCGGACGGTGCCGTTGTTCGCCCGTTGGGCCGGCCGTGCGCGCGCTGCAACGCCAAAAGCCTATTATGCATGCACGACATGTCTAGCTAGCCTGCTATGCGTTCACGTAGCTAGCCTACCTGCATGCGCCGCTGCCTACCACCACGATGCGCTGACCGGCCGCTTTTTCACGGGAACCACCACGGACGCAGGGACGGTTGCTGCTGCTGGTTCGTCTCATCTCCCACGCATGTGTGACGCCCCGAGACCGATGCGCCAGGTGTCAGCCAGTTATTCATCATCGTTGCCATGTCTTTTGCTTGTGTGTTGCTTTTTGCCATGTCATAATGACATCATGTGCATTTCATCAGCATGTTTTCAATACTTGCATTCGTTCGGGCTCCCCAGTTCTCTCAGTTGTCCGTTCTGAGTCTAGGCACACTCGCACGCGCCCGCGGCACATCCAAATATTTATTTTATAAGTGGCCGGAACATATTCTCGGAATGGGTTGAAACTTGGCGTGCGGTCTTATTATAGCGTAGGTAGGCCGCCTGTCAAATTTCGTTGCATTCGGAGTTCGTTTGATAGCCCAATCGTTAAACATATAGCGACATTATAGCCGGTTTAAACATCGGACGTTTCAGTGCTCTGAAACCTGTCGCCGGGCCCCCTCTCTCTCCCTCTCTTCTCAGCCCAATCTCTCTACACAACCCAGTTTCACCACCTCGACTGCACGTCCGAAACTGTCCCGAACCCGACCCGGGAAATCATTACCGATGGATCCGGATCATCCCCAAACATACCTAAAATATAATCGATTCTTTGTTTGGATACTCCTAGTCTACTTTCTCGAACCGTCCGATTACGATCGGAGGGACCGAATCACCCTAAACTTATCCGAATTGCTATATATAGTGAGCAACCCTAGTTTCTAGGGGAGATGTCCCATCCATCCCCTCACCGCCGCCGCCGCTCCACCAAATCCCCATCGGGATCCCCTCCCCACCAACCAGCTTCCCTCCCGGCCTCCTCTGGTTTCACCTCGGGCCTCCACCTCTCGATCTCTCCCCACCAACCAGCTCCTCTGCCCGCGTCCCCGCGTCACCCCTCCAGGATCGTGCCTGAGCAGGAGCGCTGGATGTCGTCTTCTCGCGCTCTGGAGCCCGCTGGAACAGCCACCGCTCCTCTACATCACACGCCCCAGCCATCTTCAGTGTCACCGCTGCCATCTGGCGCCAAGTCCGGCCGCCGCCTCTGCTTCTGCTTCGAGCAGGGAGGACGTGCCCCTGTTCGCCCTCGGCTCCGCGTTGACCACAGGCCCTCGTTGCTTCGCTCGCCCACCGGACCATGCCGTGCTCCTCCTCCTGCGTGCCCCAGCCTCGAGCTCGACCCCGCAACCCTCGTCTGCCCCGGTGAGCCTCGTCATCGACGACAGAAACCCCCAGGTCACCGTCGCCCTCCTCTTTCCTCTCCTCCTCTTCCTATTTCATCTTCCTCCC
>LR738711.1:90550523-90671048 GCA_902687465.1 Secale cereale | reverse complement strand
GAGCTCGACCCCGCCACCCTCGTCTACCCCGGTGAGCCTTGTCATCGACGACAGAAACCCCCAGGTCACCTTCGCCCTCCGCTTTCCTCTCCTCCTCTTCCTATTTCATCTTCCTCCCTCTGTCTCTCAGCTCTCCCTCTCTTCTCTGTTGGGAAGGAGCTCGTCCGCCTCGAAGCCCGCCTCCTCCGCGCCTCTGCTTGTGGCTGCGCCGCGGCGGCTCCCCTGGTTCCGTTCGTGAGCGCGCCGGATCCCTGTGGCATGGATCTCCCCTGCTTCTGCTTCTGCGCTGCGAGGAGGACGACCCCCGGCGCCAAGTCCCTTCGCGTTGACGGAGCCCCGATCCTGGTTTCTGCCCGTCGCCCGCAACCTGCTTTGCGATGACCCGCTCGCCCGTTACTGCATCGACCGCGCCTGGTAGCTCCGCCCGACCCGGCCTGTCCTGCCAGCCGCGCCAAGGCCAAGGCCTCTTCGCCAACTGGGCCGAAGCCCCTTTGGTGAGCGTCCAGCCAGCCCAATTCCTCTTGCTATATTCCGCGCCATGGGCGTTCTTTTGTATTTTGCGCTCAGTGTCTTTTTTTCTGTTTAGTCCGCTGCAGTTTAAGCCTGCGTAGTTTCTTTTCCAGTGCACTGCATTGTTACAAATTGTCCAGGGCGTGCATCAATTACAAAAATGCCATCAGCTTAAAATGTGTATAACTAAATAACCGTGCATCGGTTTAATATGATCTATATATGTAAAATGTATAGAATTTCATGTTGTTTCACTTTTTCCATCTTGCATCAATGATAAAGATGTTAAACTTGTCGTGTGCATTAATTTGTGTAAATAACATGCTAAAATGGTTTAATTCATAACTAAATAACCGTAGCTCCAAATTTAATAAACTTTATATGTAAATGGGGTGGAAAAATGTGTAGAATAACATGGTGCACCTTATTTTGCTGTTTAACAACATTAAAATGGTGTAATAGGCAGAACATTACCAAATTCATAATATGCACATGGGGGTTTTCAGAATTGTTGTTTGATGTTCCAGCCCCATTTAAACTTGCCTAGATAGGTAGTTTTATTATGCTTCCTAACTTGCCATGTATTGCATCATACCTTGCCTTGTCTTGCATCATACCTTGCCATGTATTGCATCATATATAGACTTGTCTTGCATCATACTTGCTTGAGCATATTTTCATGTTCTTGTGTTGTTTTTCTGTGCTTCCTACCTTGCCATGTATTGCTTCCTGTATAGACTTGTCTTGCATCATACCTTGCCATGTATTGCATCATATATAGACTTGTGTTGTTTTTCTGTGCATCATACCTTGCCATGTATTGCATCATATATAGCTTGTGTTGTTTTTCTGTGCTTCCTACCTTGCCATGTTTTGCTTCCTGTACAGACTTATAGTGCATCCTATATAGAACTGTCTTGCATCATACTTGGTTGAGCATATTGACATGTCTCGTGTGGTGTGTTTACCGTGTTGCTTGCTTCTTCTCGTTAGTGCTTGTTCCGTTGCGTTCGTGAGGATTCGTTCGTCTACCCGTGGTTCTTCTTCAAGGCTTCTTCTTCGTCTACTTCATGGACTTGTTCTTCTTCCTTGCGGAATCCCAGGCAAGATGACCATTCCCTTGGATACCTTTACTATCATTGCCATGCTTAGTTGTCTCGATGCTATCGTTACATGTCGCGCTACCCATCATTATTGTCAGCCTCTCCTTGTTGCCATGAAACCTCTAACCTTTGAAACCTTCCTAGCAAAACCATTGTTTGGCTATGTCACCCGCTTGCTCAGCCCCTCTTATAGCGTTGTTAGTTGCAGGTGAAGATGAAGATCGTTCCATGTCGGAACTTGTTGTTGGAATATCACAATATCTATTATTATACATTAACACACCTATCTACTGGGCATGGGTGGAAGGCTTGGCCTTTTGCTCGGTGTTTTGTTCCACTCATGCCACCTTAGGAGCCGATAAACCGGCATTATGTTCCTTGATTTTGCGTTCCTTACACGGTTGGGTATATGGGGACCCCTTGACAGTTCGACTTTGAATAAAAATCCTCCAGCAAGGCCCAACATTGGTTTTAATTTGCCTCATAATAAAAAAACTTAATTAATTAATTGCATAGGGGGTCATGTCCCCGGGTTCTTAATTATACATAGCAGGGGGGGCCAGTGCTGATGGTGTTGGTCCCAAACGGGATTTATGCGGGGCCACCATGGGGAAACCTGAGGATTGGTTTTACCTGTAGGATCGCCCATCTGGTCGTGGTCTGAGACGAGATACGCGCGGCTACTATCAGGGTGTCGGCATGCCGGGAGGTCTTGCTGGACTTGTTTTACCATTGTCTAAATGTCTTGTGCACCGGGATACCGAGCCTGATCGGATTTCCCTAAGATAAGGGGTAATAATTATTATTACTTCAGCTGATCGTGACAGCTTGTGATGGGCTAAGTTGGGACACCCCTGCAGGGTTATGATCTTTCGAAAGCCGTGCCCGCGGTTATGTGGCAGATTAGAATTTGTTAATGTCCGGTTGTAGAAAACTTGATAGAGGATCCGAAGTAAAACACACAACCGTGTGAGTAACCGTGACTGTCTCTTTTCACTTGGAGAAGAGAACATGGTGGGGTTATGTTTGACTCGTAGGTAGTTCAGGATCTTTAGCGATCACTACTAGTTTGCGACCGTTTGCGTAGATGCTCATCTTATTCTTGTACTCGTAAGTTAGCCACCATATTATGCTTAGCCGCTGCTGCAACCTCACCACTACCCTTCTCCTTACCCATAAAGCTTTGCTAGTCTTGATACCCATGGTTATGGGATTGCTGAGTCCTCGTGGCTCACAGATACTACAACACCAGATGCAGGTACAGCTGAGTACGATGTAGGAGATGGATCAGAACTTCAGTGGGAGTTCGATGAAGACCGTAGCCGTAAGTATGTGACGTTTTCGACGATCAGTAGTGGTTTATACTAGGGGCGATTCGGACCAGTGGCTTTATGTATTTGATATCTTTTTTTTCGATCTTTGCCCGTAGTCGGGTTGTGATGTTTTGGATGATGATTTGCTTATGTAATGAATTGTGTGATGTGGCGAGTGTAAGCCAACTATCCTTTTGCAAATTCATCCCTATTTTACATGAGTCGTGCAAAGATACCAAACTTGAGATCATTCCAGAATGGGCTTATACCTTTAAGTCGTGCCTCGACACGTAGGAGGTATAGTCCCATCCTGGGCATTACAAGTTGGTATCAGAGCCTTCTCCGACCTAGGAGCCCCACTGATTGATCGAATCATTGACGGTTGAGTCTAGGCACACACATGAAAATCTTTTGAGTCCTATATATATATCGGAGAGTAGGATTTCTTTTTACTCCTCATCTCTTTTCACTCTGGTGAGGACTCCTGACGATTACTTGTCTCTTCTACTCTCAAAAATTCACCAATTTTTTTAGGATCACGCGAGTATTGTCCGGATTGTTCCGATGTCTTTGTGACGAGAACATTGTTCTCGATGCCTCCTGTCATTTAGGGGTTGTGGCAGTGTCCCGGGGAGTTGAGCTCCGAGGTGTTGTCGTCACAAATATATCGCAGCAGTTTTGGAATACTTAAGACGGTCGACATTGAAAACTCTCCTATGCGGTTAGTGGCAAGATAACCCCGACATCACCCAGTACTGGGGAGGTAGTTCGGGAGTATTGCCATAGCTTGTATAGTAGATGCGTTTCGAAGGTCCGAGGTAAACAGTTTCCGGAAATAACTGGTTATGTGTGGAAGGACGGATACAGCTGGATGTAGGATTAGAGTTGAATGCGCGATGCTTCCCCTGTATCCCCAACACCTGATTGCATAACTGGAAACTTTCGGAAATTAATAGGTGGGTTCATCTAGTAGCTCGTAGGCATTCTTCCAACGAATGCATGATATGGTGTTCGGGGTTCAACATTGAGTGAAGTGGTTTTATGGGCGTTGTTCCAATCGGGAGTTGCATCTTAAAGGGTCCTTGGCTATGCTGATCTGGGGATTGCAAAACCCTTTTGTAACACGTTCCATGAGCTTTCAGCACGAACATGTGGGACGAAGCTTCTATCTTGTATTTGTTCTATCTACTCCTTGTTGTTTTTATTTACCTTTTGTTCTCCCAAGTGGCTTCTCGACAAGTGTTCTACCATTAAGCTATGGAATTCATTCATTCAATTCTCTGTTCGAATGAGATTGTGAAGATTATGTTGCAACATAGCTATCCGTTGTTTTGAGTTGATTCTGGTATTCGAGTTGCTTCGATGTCAAATGTTGATTCCATACCTTCCTAATTTGTGTTCTCATATTTCTATGGGAGTGCCAATTCTTCTTGACCATCGAGATTTTCATGTTAATCCTTTTCAACCGGTGTGCCTTCTCTTCAAGTTATTCCATACGGATGCCGTTGAGAAATCTGACGATTTGTCTGTTTCATTCATCCCAAGTTGTCTTCGTTTTTCCCCGCCCTCCCACCCTTTTTCTCTATGGAGCCAGAGTCCTTAATCAAGTGTCTTTATATTCTTGTGATGTCTCTTCATCAATCTTCTTTAATGTTTCATCCGGTGAATTCTCACGAAAATGCTCAGGAAGAATAAAGTTTATCATTCTTCGTTCTCGTTTCTTCTCTGGTGGATGTAATTCAAGCTTCGATGTTGATCACATATCTTCCTCTTGTTTCACATGTTTTCCCATGTTGTAATTTCTTATCCAAGGCTCTCTTATTTATTCAACTCTCTCTAATTCTTCTCCGGAGTGTTCAAGATATCTCGGAAGATTCGTGTTCCATTCTTATTCTGTTCAAGCTGTTTCCAGGTTGTTATCTCATTCAAGCCGTTAATTCAACCGGTGCAATATCTCTTAAGTAATCAATTCCAACGGTGTTCCTTTTGAGTGGGCCCTAACCCACATGTATTTTCCCAGAATCTTACCCGACTCTTCTATTTTTCTGGAGTTATACTCAAATTCTTTTCAAAGTGTGACATAAGAATGATTTCCATCAGTCACATGCCTTGTCCAAGCTTGTTTCAATTATTTCCATCTTTAGCTCCACCTTCCTCTTGTCATTCGTCCGGAGTATCTCGAAATTCTTCAAGGTGTTTCTCATTGTCATTCTCAATATTCGAAGACCGGAGAAGAGTTCTCTTAAATCTTGGCCCGTTCTCTTGAAGATTCGTGGTTCTAGCTTCATGCCACTCATTATTGTTCTGATTGTGAGAAATTGTTTTTATACCCATCCGAAGCTTTTCATGAATTCTTTCCATTGTGATCCTCTGAAGGCCATCATTTCAGTAGATTTCTTCGTTCTCAGTTTTCAACTTCGCCCTCCAACTATTCTTTTTTGATGCCTCTTTGTTCGTCTCCATATTCTTCCGGTGCTTTGTTCAAGTATTCTTTAATCAGTCTGCGATCTCTTCGTCTCTTGTATCTAAATTTCCTCCAGTGCTTATTCTTCCCGGTGGATTATTCTCTTTCATCACCCGGTCTCAATTCTTACGGTGGTTCGTTCAAGTTTTCTCTTCCTTTGTTATCGTATTAATTCATTTGTTCTTTCCAAATCTTACCGGTGATTCGTTCAATACTCTCTCAACCTTGTGCGAGATCTCTCTTTAATTCTTTCCAACGAGGAATAAGTAGTATGCCAAATCCTTTGGTTGTCATCAATTTAAATTGGAGAAGGATAAGCATGACATAATTCTTATTCTTATTCCTTCAAGGTGATTTAATTCATTTGTTCGGAGTTTGTTCATCATGAATAAATTCTAATCCCAAGTCCTTTCATCTTTTCTTTTCCGGAGTTCAAAGTTTCTCGGCCATCTTATCGGAACCTCCATCTAAATCATTGCAAGGCTTCAATCTTATTCTTTTCATCCTTTTGTTACCAGACTTCTTATTGGTGGTTCATCATGATTTAATTCATCCTTGAAGTGTTCTTTAAGATTCTTGTTGGAGCTCAAGCAGTCTTCATCATGCATTCCGAAGTGCAATTCTTGCTCCCTTATCTTTTGAGGTGGTGTTATGTCATTCTTGACAATTTTCCCTTCATGTTTCATGATTCACAAGTTGTCAGGAAGGAGATAGTTTAAACCATCATATCCTTTGTTCAGGAGATCTTTCCAACCCTTCAATTTATTCATTGGAGTTATCTTGGGTTGTATCTCACCTAAAAGTTTTCCATAAGGATTTTGCTATTTACGGTGCTTATAAATGACCCAATTTCTCCATTTATCCTCTCGGTGAAAGAAGTTTTCATCTCTTCGCTCATCTCAAATCAATAGTTTGTAGCTAGTGGCAGAATTTCACCTCGAGTTGAAATGTTTTCCATAAGCCCACTTCAAGCTCATTCTTCTCCTTGATTTTTTCCAACAACCTTGTTCAATCCATCGTTGTAAGGATGCTCTTTCTCCAATTGCGGAGAAGTTGTCATTTTTCTTTTCCGTTCTTTTCTTTCCAACGACCTAGCATATATTCTTTCATTCCGGAGGCATTGTGATGTTGCTCTCTCCAAACCACTGTCAGTGTACTAGAGTAGGGGTACCCTAGTATCCCGAACTTGTGCACGGGCAGTCGCAGCATCCCGCGGCAAGGCTTGCCGGGTGACCGCCAAGGTCCTCCGTGGTTCCTTTGGAGCCATTCAAGAACAAAGTATTCAAGCCAAGGCACAAGGCCCCGGCAAGAGGAGCTTGCCGGGAAGGCCAACCAAGGCATTTCAAGGAACTTGCCGTGACACGGCACGCGTCCCGGCAAGGCCCGGTGAGCGGCAAGCTCCCGGACGCGGCAAGACAGCGACCGCGGCAAGGCACTTGCCGCGGCAAGCTACCACTCTGTACCCATGCTCCAGCACATCCACCAACGTGTTGCTTTGGGACCCTTCCAGACGTACGTGGCGGGAGGCTGTGCAGCCAGCGGTGCGCAGTGGCAAGCGGCGCTGACAAGATCGCCATCGTGGCGAGCGGTGGCGTCCCTGACGGTCCCTTTTTGCACTGTTTGGGCGACGCAGACGGGCATTTAATGCCCTTGTCCCCTGCCGTCAGGGTTAGGTATGATACACTGTACAGGTGGTTGTACCAACCGCAACACCTTTCCATTTTTACCCTTGCCTACGTTGCCACCTGTCGGTGACCCCTTGAGCATATAAAAGGAGGCCCATGCGCAACGTAGAGGGGGGGTTCGAAGCAGGAGGAACACTCACGCTCGGTCTCGTTAACTGCTGGTGTGTACTGTAGCACTCAGCGCTCCCGAGCAAGAACTCAATACAAACCACAAAGCAGGAGTAGGGTTTTACGCATCCGTGCGGCCCGAACATGGGTAAACTGCTCGTGTGCTTCGCCTCAATATGCTCTTCGTGCGATCTCCGCCCCCGCCGAACCGAAAGGGGCTCGGTCCGCCGGTCCCCATAGGTGCTCGTGGATCAGTTTCCCCGGCATCTTTGGCGCGCCAGGTAGGGGGCGTCGAGGTTGTGTGAACCTGATCCGGCGTTCACACGAGCTAGATCTTCATCGTCTTCATCAACATGCCGCCGAAGAAGAAAGCTTCGGAGGCAGCTGCTCCGTCCGCGCCGAACCCACCACCGCCGGAGCAAACGGCTGGTGGGGTAGACGCCGGCGGAAGAACGGGCGTCGACAAGGAAGCCCACGGTGCTGCCAGGTCCAAGGACAAGGTTGCGCTGCCCATCGGCGGCGTAGCTGGCTCCCACAATGACCGGGCGCACTCCAAGACCTCGGCATCCGTACACGCACCGCGCTCATCTCAGGAGGCGCGGGATTGGCAGCGTCATGGTACTCATGGTACCATACGTTTGCTGGACCAAAATCGAGCTGGTGGATCTCAGAGTGCTCAAGACCAGCATGCACGCCAACATGCTGGCACGAGCGAGGCACGGTCGCTTGGACGGGATACTGCTCCTTCTAACATAGTTGGAAGTCCGAGTATATCCCGCTCCTCGCACCGTTCGCCACTGCTACGCGCCACTCCAGCGGAAGCTTTGGCGCGGGCTCAACTGCTCCTGGACTACCCTCCAACGGCAGACAAGATAGACGACTGGAGGGCTACCATTCAGAGTCTCATCGGCTTCGCCAACGGCGACACTCCACGGCAGCCGAGCACGTCGCAGCCGTGGCAAGTCAGCCAGGCACGAGCCGATGATGACAAGACCGGTGGGGGTGCGACCACCGTAGACTCTCCGCCCCGAAGGCCAAGATCGCCGACTCGCCAGATCCACCTCGACAGCGACTCCACCGCGTCATCAGATCCGCGAGCTCGTCGCGATCATCGCCAAGTTCTTCTCACGAACGACAACAAGAAGACGCTCGTACTCGCATCGAGCGCCAAAGAGAAGCGCGGTGTCAATCAGACCAGCGCGCTGGGCCCTCTATCGACATGCATGCTCCAGGGGAACCAGACGACTTGCCGTACGCGGTAGGTTGCCCTGCGTTTACTCATGAGCTGCGACAAATCCAGTGGCCCAGCATGAAGAATTTCAAGCCAGACGTACCAGAGAAGTACGACGGCAAGACGCATCCGTCGGAGTTCCTCAGCATCTACACCATCGCGGTGCAGGCTGCCGGGGGGCGAGACGACAAGATCCTTGCCAACTACTTCCCGCTGGTGCTCAAGCCCAACGTCAGGACCTGGCTCATGCACTTGCTGGACAACTCCATATCCTCCTGGGCAGACCTATGTCATCCGTTTGTCGGCGCCTTTACAGGCGGCCACAAACCTCATGGCCAAGAGAGTGACCTTCATCTGCTCGCCTAGAAGGAAGGAGAGCCCCTGCGCAAGTACATTCAGAGATTCAGCCGTGTACAGCTTAACATCCCAGATGTCCACCCTGCCGCGGTCATCAGCGCGTTCCATCAGAACGTGCGTAACCGCAGGATGAGGGAGGAGATGGCGATGTGCAAGATCAGAGACGTCAGTGAGCTATATGCCCTGGCCGACAAGTGTGCACGTGCTGAGGAAGGGAGGAAACTCCCCGAAGATAATGCAGGAGCAAGAGGATCTGACAGCGAGGATGCTGCCCCGGCAAAGAAAAACCGGCGGCGGAATAACAAAAAAAAGAAAGGCAAAGATGTGCTAGTCGTTGAGCAGTCCGGCAACGAAGGTGGCGCCAAGAAAGCCAAAGTTGGTAGCTCCGGCAAGGAGATTGCCGCATGCACCAACTACCAGGCTGTGGCGGCCGCCGACAAGCAGGACGGCACCGACAAGCAGTACTGCAAGATCCACCGCACCAAGGGTCATGACCTCCAGAACTGCAAGAGTGTCGAGCAGCAAAAGGCTGAATACGAGCGGCGCGACAAGGAGAAGGCCCAAGGAGGTGCTGGAGGATCCGGCACGAAGCGCCCCGGCCGGGGAGGACACCGCGACAAGGCCAAGCAGCGGCAAGGAGACAGGCCTCCCAGCGGCCGCGACAAGGATGAAGATGACGACGACGACGAAGACATGAATGATGTCGAGACCAGTGAGCAGGAGTTCCAGAAAGCCACAGAGGTCTTGTGCGTTGACGGTGGAGCTTCTCTGCATACTTCACACCGCCAACTCAAGCAGTGGGTGCGAGAAGTCACTACGGCAGAACCGCCTGTCGAGTCACGCAAGCTTCTGAAATGGTCCAGCACGCCTATCATCTTTGATATTGAGGACAACCCTCATCGCACAACTGCGGTCGGGTGCTTGCTGATGTTGGTTTCACCAACCATCTGCAACCTCAAGGTCACTAAGATGCTAGTTGACGGCGGGGCCGGCTTGAACCTGATCTCCTCCGCTGTACTCCAGAAACTCCAGATCCCTGACAGCGAGCTCGAAGAGACCGGCACATTCCAAGGAATCAACCCGGGAAGGAGCAAGCCAAAGGGGAAGATCACGTTGCCTGTGACATTTGGCAGCGAGTTGAACTTCAGGACTGAGAGGGTCACTTTTGACGTTGTCGATTTTCCATTGCCTTACAATGGGATACTCGGCCGTCCAGCACTCGCCAAGTTCATGGCAGCCTCTCACTACGCATACAACATGCTGAAGATGCCAGACCCGATAAGTGTCATCTCTGTCCCTGGCGACAGGAAGGATGCTCTTATCTACACCGACGAGATCTACCGGGAAGCAGCAGCCGCAACAGATTGCAAATCACCTGCCGTTGAAGCTCCCGGGGGAAGAAGAAGACCAAGTCCGGTAAGAGTTCTGATGCCCACTCCGGCAAGTGCACCTCTGCGGAGTGCTGCACTACCGTCGAGGACGCACCATCGAGCTCAACGGCAAGTGTAAGAAGACAATGGCAGCTCCGCCAGAGACCAAGAAAGTGTCCGCCAAGGAGGACGGCACTGGTGGTACCTTCACCATCAGTGCCACTCTTGACCCTAAATAGGAAAGCGCGCTCATTGCTTTCTTGCGGGCGAACGTCGACGTGTTTGCGTGGTAACCGTCTGACATCCCCGGTGTTCCCAGGAAAGTAATTGAGCACCATCTCGCCGTCTGTCCTCATGCGCGGCCCGTCAAGCAGAAGGTCAGGAAACAAGCAGTGGAGCGCCAAGAATTCATCGTAGAAGAGATCAAGAAGTTACAAGCAGCAGGCCTTGTCAGAGGAGTGCTCCATCCTACGTGGTTGGCCAATCCGGTAGTCGTGCGCAAGGCAAACGGGAAATGGAGGCTTTGTATTGACTTCACCGATGTTAACAAAGCTTGTCCCAAAGACCCATTTCCCTTGTCGCGCATTGACCAGATTGTTGACTCCACGGCCGGATGTGACTTGCTTTCATTTCTTGACGCATACTCAGGATACCATCAGATCTTCATGGCAGAAGAGGATGATGAGAAAACTGCATTCATCACTCCATGTGGCACGTACTGCTTTATACGGATGCCTTTCGGTTTAAAGAATGCTGGTTCAACATTCGCAAGGGTAGTCAATGCCGCTTTTGAGCCACAAATACACAGAAATGTGGAAGCCTACATGGATGACATAGTGGTCAAGAGCAAGGACAGGGCAACTCTGATTCAAGATTTAGACGAGACCTTTGCGAATCTGCGCAAGATCAGCCTTAAGCTCAACCCCGAGAAGTGTGTGTTTGGAGTCCCTTCCGGCAAGCTTCTCGGGTTCTTTGTGTCTCAGCGGGGAATTGAAGCCAATCCCGACAAGATCAAGGCCATTGAGCAGATTGAAGCACCAAAGCACGTCAAGGATGTACGAAGACTTGCCGGTTGCGTGGCTGCTCTCAGCAGGTTTATCTCTAAGTCTGCTGAGCGCGCCCTGCCGTTTTTCAAAATATTGAAAAAGGCAGGTCCAATGAAATGGACTCCGGAAGCGGAGGCTGCGCTGCAAGACTTGAAGAGATACCTATCCTCCACTCCAATACTTGTCGCACCTAAGCCACAAGAGAAGTTGCTGCTGTATATAGCGGCAAGCAATCAAGTGGTTAGTGTTGCGTTAGTAGCGGAGAGGGAGGCAGATGAGGAGCCAGCAACCACGGCAGGCGCATCCAGCGACAAGCAGGGGGCTTCCCCGACAAGCTCTGGTCCCGACAAAGATGGATCTGCGCAGGCGCGCGAGGAGATACAGAAGAGAATGGTGCAGCGCCCAGTTTACTTTGTCAGTTCCCTTCTGCAGGGGGCTAGGTCAAGGTACTCTGGTGTGCAGAAATTGCTTTTCGGCCTTCTCATGGCCTCGAGAAAGTTGTGCCATTACTTCCAAGCACATGAGATCACAGTTGTCACTCGCTTTCCGCTGAAGAGGATACTACAGAATCCAGAAGCAACAGGCGGGATTGTTGAGTGGGCACTGGAACTGTCAAGCTTTGGCCTCAAGTTTGAGAGCACTTCAACCATCCAAAGCAGAGCATTGGCAGAATTCATAGCAGAGTGGACGCCAACACCAGATGAAGAAATTCCAGAAACGAGCATCCCCGACAAGGAAGCAAGCAAAGAGTGGCTGATGTACTTTGATGGTGCCTTCTCGCTGCAAGGCGCCGGTGCTGGCGTGCTGCTTGTCGCACCCACCGGAGAACACCTCAAGTACGTAGTCCAGATGCATTTTCCCAAGGAGCAAGCAACAAACAATACCGCAGAGTATGAAGGTTTGCTTGCCGGTCTCAGGATCGCGGCAGACCTTGGGATCAAGAAGCTAATCATCAGGGGTGACTCGCAGCTTGTCGTCCGCCAAGTGAACAAGAGTTATCAGAGTCCGTTGATGGAAGCCTACGTTGATGAAGTGAGAAAGCTAGAGGAGCACTTTGACGGCCTACATATGGAGCACGTTCCAAGAGCTCAGAACGACATTGCTGATGGCCTGTCGAAGTGCGCCGCACTTAAGTTACCTGTGGAACCAGGGATCTTTGTGCTCAAGCTAACTCAACCGTCTGTAACACCATCAACTGGACAGAGCAAGAAGAGGAAGTTGATTTATGGTGACTATTTTCCGGCAGAGCTTCCCGAAGCCGCCGCCAAGAAGGTCCCCAAGATCAACACAAAAAGTGTTGAGGAGCAGTCTGCTCCGGCAAGCCCTAGGGTTTGTTCCGTTGAAGCAGACGCTCCCGACAAGTTTTGCTCCGGCAAGCTTGCCGGGGAACATCAAGCTACGGCTGAACCGCAGGTTCTCGCCGTAGAAGCGGATGTTCCCGCAGCAGCAGATGTGCCTTTAGACCTTGTTGTCGAGCCACAAGCTCCAGCATGGGCACAGCAGATTGTCCGTTTCCTTCAGACAAGAGAACTTCCCGAAGAGCAAGAAGAAGCGGAAAGAGTAGCCCGGAAGTCAAGTATGTACCAGTTTGTTGACAACACACTGTACAGAAGAAGACTCAACGGTGTGAAATTGAAGTGTATTCACCGGGAAGACGGACAAAAGCTGTTGGCAGAGATACATGGAGGCATATGTGGTCACCACATTGGCGCAGGAGCACTTGCCGGCAAAGCATTCCGGCAAGGTTTCTTTTGGCCGACAGCCCTCCAGGATGCAACTGCACAAGTAACCAAGTGTGAAGCGTGCCAGTTCCATTCCAAGCAGATACACCAGCCAGCTCAAGCTCTCCAGACGATCCCTTTATCCTGGCCATTTTCGGTCTGGGGGCTCGACATCCTCGGCCCCTTTCCCCGCGCAGTCGGGGGCTTTGAGTACTTGTACGTTGCAATCGACAAGTTCACAAAGTGGCCGGAAGTGGAAGCAGTGAGGATGGTGACAGCACAGTCAGCAGTCAAGTTCTTCAGGTCGATTGTTTGCCGCTTCGGGATCCCTAACAGGATCATCACCGACAACGGTACACAATTCACGAGCCGCACCTTCATGCAGTACGTCCAAGATCTTGGCGCCAAGGTTTGCTTCGGTTCTGTTGCTCACCCGAGAAGCAACGGTCAAGCGGAGAGGGCAACTGCTGAAGTGCTGCGTGGGCTCAAGACCAGGACTTTCGACAGGCTGCACAAGTGCGGAAGAAACTAGATTGAGGAGCTGCCGGTGGTTCTTTGGTCGATCAGGACGATGCCAAATCGAGCCACTGGCCAGACACCTTTCACTCTAGTCTATGGAGCAGAGGCAGTTCTCCCCACGGAACTCGTATACGGGTCACCTCGAGTACTCGCTTATGATGAGCTTGAGCAAGAGCAGCTGTGACAAAAAGACGCGCTGCTCCTTGAGGAAGACCGTCTTCAGGCTGCTGTACGAGCTGCTCGCTACCACAAGCTTTGCGCCGCTACCATAGCCGCAAAGTTAACGCCAGAAGTCTCGAGGAAGGCGACCTTGTTCTTCGGCACATTCAGTCCGCCAAGAATTCCAACAAGTTGACGCCGAAGTGGGAAGGCCCTTACCGGGTGAAACGAGTCACTAGGCCTGGCGCTGTCCGCCTTGAGACCGAAGATGGCATTCCGGTGAGCAACTCCTGGAACATTGAGCATCTTTGTAAGTTTTACCCGTAAGGCACGGTTGCCGGAACCCGTTCCGGCAACCACCTTTTGTACAAGTCTTGCCGCTGTTGCATGTAATCCTTTGTACAAAGCCGGGCGCAGACCCCGTGCATATGTAAAGCTCATGTGCTCCGCACATCCTGTCAATTTCATGCTTTCCATTTTTTGCATGTGTTATCTGACGCTTTGTGCAGCACCTACCCCCGGTAAGCAATAACGAGCCGTAAGGCTCCATATCTTTATTTTTCTCTTCTTTCTTTTTCTCAAGGAAAGAAAGGTTCCCTCGCCCACAAGTTTGCCGGGGGAAAAGGAGAATATAATGGTATGGACCAGGCATCGTTCAAGAAAGTTTCGCCTTGCCGGGAAGCAAACAACAGAAAAGCTAAGTTGCCAAAGTTTGAGCGATCAGATTTTTTAAATTTTTAAGTTATCTTCCTTGAACGACCGCACTTTGTATGGAAACCTGTGCGCGGAGGAACCAACTCGTAGCTAGTTGCGCCCTTACTTTGTTTTGAGTCCCGCTCAACAACTTAAGTGTGCTGCGACTAGAGTCGCGCCCTTACTTCGTTTCGAGTCCGCTCAACAACTTAAGTGTGCTACGAATAGTTGCGACAAGGTTTCTTGTCGGTAACGGCACCGCCAGCAGGCTGCTGACGTCCCGCACTCAGCGCTCGCGGCTAAGGTGCCTGCGCCGGCAAGTTCCCTAAAAGCGTAGGGCAAAAACATACAAAGGAAGGAATCAAGTAAAGGAATTAACATTGCGATCATTACCCAAAATAGAGTTATATTACAAGATAGCTTGTCGCAGCTCTACCAGATTGTTCTCATAACATGATAAGCGGCGACAAGGAAATAAGAAAACGGACAGCTTAGTCTACGAGGTCGCCCTCAACCCTCTTGATCCCGCTCACCTTGTCCACAATGGGTGCGACAAGGGCCTTGAGCGCTTCTAGATCAGCATCCGGCGGCAGGGTCTTGAGGACGTTGGTGAGGTTGAGGCCCGGGTTGCGGAAGGCCACCTTCACCAACACCTTTTGGAGAGCTCCCGCGCAGATCTTGCGCGACTCGTCGGCCAGCCGCTTTGGAGTCGTCTCCCGGAGTTGCTGGAGGGCCGTCGCCACGCCTTTGAAGAACAAGGTGAGCTTGGCGCTGGGTTGGAGGTTCTCATCGGAGGAATACCCGAGATCCTCCATCCCCAGCTGTGCCAGCTCCCTGTCGATGTCTGCGGCAGCGTTCACGAGCCCCTCCGTCCAGTGCTCCACGGTCTCCCTAAAAGTGTTCTGGACGGCAGCAGCACTCGCCAGCAGCGCCTTCTCGGCCTTGATCTCCTCCTTCAAGGCCGCCTCCTGCTCCCTGGCGTCGTCCAGCGTCTTGGTCAAAGTGGTCAGCTTCAACTCAAGATCTGCGTTGGAGTCCTTGGCGGCGCTAAGCTCCTTGTCCTTCTCGGCGAGACGAACCTGCAGCTCAGAGTTGCTGTGGGCGTCCTTCTCCCGCTCACACTTGAGCGCGGCAATCTCTTCACCGCTCGCCTTGAGATCGGCCTCCAGCTGCGCCACCTTCGTCTCCAGCTCTTTCTTGGCGGCCTCGGCAGCTGCGGCAACATTCTCTGCTTGCTTGAGGGCTCCGCCGAATGATTGCTCGCGCGCGGCAAGCTCCTCCTCGTGGCTGTCAAGGTTGATCTTCCGCTGCGCCAGCTCGCCCTCCTGCGCAGACAGCTTCTCAGCGGTAAGCCGCTGTTGCTCTTCGACGTCAGCCTTCTCAAGGAAGATGGCCTTCTGCTCCTCGGCGAGCTGCTCCCACTCCTCTGCCAAGGACCGGAGAGCTTCCTGGTGAAGACCCCGGAGCTACTCCGCGCGCTTCTTGATGTCATCTCCCGCCTTCGCGGCAAGCGCCTCTCGGGACTCCAGCTTGGCCTGCCGAGCGCGGTAGAGCGACAACAGCTTCCGCAGCAGCCGCTCCTCCTCGGGCTCGCCGCTGCTGCTTCTTGGCGCGTCAACCAGCGTCAGCCCAGCGGAGGCGAGCACCTCTCCATCGAGGATTTCTCCTTTGACCGGCGCCCTGGAGCTTGACGCCCAGGGGAGGTTGATGAAGACGCCGTCGCCGGCCTTCAAGTAGACGCCTGGTTGGGGCTCTTTGGAGCTTGACGCTGCGGTAGCGGCGGAAGGGTCGGCGGTCGGCGTAGCGCCTGGCGCTCCTACGGCCTCAGGGCCGTCAGTGCGATCGCCAGACCCCCCGCCAGCTTCTGCGGCGGCAGCTTTGGCGGCCCTTCGCCGGCGGGATCATCAGCGCCGGCTGCTTCCTCGATGGCAGCGGCGTCGTCAGCGGCTTCGGTGGTTCTCTCCTCACCAGCAACCTCGGTCTCCATCGGCTCCGCAGCAGATGGGTCTGACGGCCGGAAAAGGGAGAAGAGTCAAGCAAATTTCCAAAAAGAAGATCAAAGGAAGAAAAGCCCAAGGGAAGTTTTGAAGCGAGAGGATTACCTGTGCCGGGTTCTGCAGCCGTAGTCTCCGCCGCCGGAGGGCCGCTGGTGTTGCCGCTTGCCGGCATCCCTCCTGGGCGAGCCGGCTCCTCGGCAGAGTCCCTTGCCGGAGAACTCTCCCTTGGCGGCGTAGTCAAAGCAGATGGCATGTCAGGGGCGGTCTCCAGGCGCTCCTGGTGGGGCTGCTCTGCTCCTACACAAACCAAGATCGGATGTCAGCAAAGTAAAGAGTATCCATGTGCGCCTAACAGCGGAAAGCAAACCATATACTTACGCTAGGGGCTGCGCTGGGGGCTGCTCTGGAGAACAGTTGCCGGGTCCGGCAAGGTGGTCTCCGGCAAGGTGGCCTCCGGCAAGGTGGCCTCCGGCAAGGTGGTCTCCGGCAAGGTGGTCTCGGGCGCATCCTCTGCTGTCATGGTGTATTCGTCCTCGACGATAATCACCTCCCTTGGACGCGTCGGGACCTTAGCTCTCTTCGCTGCTCTCTGGGCCAGAGTCCTGAAAAGGAACAAGTTAGGAGTAAAGCAAATAAGATACAAGACAAAACAGCAAGAATTGAAGAACTATAAGTATAGCGAGGAATCTTACTCTTCTTCTTCCTCGTCGGAGCTGAGCGCGGAGAAGTCGAAGTCCGGCTCACGTCCGGCGCGAGGAGGTGGAGGAGTAGGCTCCCTTGGCCGCTTGGTGGGAGCAGTGGTGGTGGTCCGAGACGACCCCGCCCCGGCTGCCGCCGCGGCGTGAGAAGCAGCAGGAGCAGAAGCGGTGGTCCGGGAAGACCCCGCTCCAGTTGCCGCAGCAGCGCGAGGTGCTCCCGCGGCAACAGTACTTGCCGCGGTGGAGCGTGTCGCCCGGTGCGGCGGCTGTTGACTCGTCTGCCGCTCCGCTACGTCCCCGGCCTTGCGGAGATGCCTTCTTGGTGGAGCTGGGGCCTCTGCTTGCGGCGAGCTGCACGAAGATGAGGAGGAAGAGGAGTCGATCTCCAGCGAGCCGCTCGTATCCTCAGCGGGCTTGCTCGACTCGACGTCATGCCTGGAACGGCTTGCCGCCTCTGCTATCTCTGCCTCCTCCTCGCCGGCAAGCTCCTCTCGCTCGGCGCGGCTTGCCGCCTCTGCTGCCTCTGCCTCCTCCACGGTGAATCCAAACTCGCCCGCGGCTGCGACTGCCGCCGCCTCTTCCAGTCTAGTGGCAATGCGCTTCACCTCTGGATCAGTGGTGTCACGGGTGAGGCCCTTCTGCTCGTCGGAGCGGATCGGCATTTCTACCAAGCCATCGAAGAACTCCTGCACGACATCATCTGCAGGCTCTTGCCAAGTTGGGTCAATTCCATGCGAGTCGCACAGCGGCATCACTACACGGATGCGGCTGAGCGAAGAATTGTTGCACAGTGGAACGACACCCTTCGGCAACCTGAACACTTCGGGATGTTGAGGGTCGTACTTGAATAGCTCCTGGAGCATCGCGTTGAGTTCCAGAACGGTGAAGTTGAAGTTAAGGCCCGGGCGCAGCCTCATGATATCCGCCGCATTCTCGAAGTCCTAGGCAGGTCTCCTAATCTCTTGTAGGGGGCGATGCGGCGGCGAAGAAAATCTGCGCCAACTGCACCTACAGTGAGCCCGGCAAGACTGAGGCGTTGGATCCGGGCGACGGCAATCTTCAGCCTATAGTCTTCCGGGGCCACGTTGCTCCAGTCACTGCCGCGCACTACTGGGGTTTGGCGCCGGGCGGTAAACGGCTGCGGGTTCTCCTCAACAATCCAGCACCAGTTTGCTCTCAATTCCTCCCACTTGCTGCGGAGCTCTCCCTCCAGATAAGCGTCCTTCTTGCCGGCCCTCGAGATCCAGGCGATTCCGCCGGATAAAGGCTGTCCTCTCTCAACTCGAGGCATAAAGAAGTGGCGGAAAAGGGCTACATTTGGATAGACTCCGACAAAGTTTTCGCAGAGAGAACATCATTGGGGGTGAAGTCAAGGCGGCGGAACCCGTAGGTGTTCATGATATCGCAGAAAAACTCAGAGAAGGGCGGGCACAGCCCGCAATAAAAGAACAAGACGGAGAAGGGATATCCAGTTGGGGCCATTTTCCAAGAGACGGCTGGAAGTACCTTCGTGCGCGGATGCGCTCGCGTCTCCCCCGACCAGAAGAGGTAGTAATACTCCCTCAGCTCCTTCGCGGCGAGCTTGGGAGGGAAGATCGCCCGCTCCTTTCGCAGCGCCGCGAGCCGCTGCGCCTCGGCCGACTTCACGCCCTTACCCTTTTCGGCTTTCGGAGCCATGGCGGAAGTGGTAGGGGAGGTCGACGGCGTTGGTGGTGCTGGTGGCGATGGGGGGCAGGGCGCTGCACTCTTTCAGTTTTGGGAAGAGGGGGAGCAGCGGAGGAATAGCACCGGCGAATGGGCGAACTGCCCCTGTTTCCCCTGCTTATAAGGAGGGAGGGGGCGAACGTTCCGCCTTTCCGAATAAAGAAACCACCCACGATCTCTCCCACGACGCTGCAATCAATGCGTGCCGTTCGGGGAGGGCGCGGTGGATATGGAGTGAGATACGGCGTAACCTAGGCCGCGCGTGCCCGTGCCCTGTTTTGGGCCTGGCCAAACAGCGCTCGACACCGTGTGTGGCCCAGGCCCGGGGGCTCCTGTCGGTGTACTAGAGTAGGGGTACCCTAGTATCCCGAACTTGTGCACGGGCAATCGCAGCATCCCGCGGCAAGGCTTGTCGGGTGACCGCCAAGGTCCTCCGTGGTTCCTTTGGAGCCATTCAAGAACAAAGTATTCAAGCCAAGGCACAAGGCCCCGGCAAGCGGAGCTTGTCGGGAAGGCCAACCAAGGCATTTCAAGGAACTTGCCGCGACGCGCCACGCGTCCCGGCAAGGCCCGGTGAGCGGCAAGCTCTCGGACGCGGCAAGACAGCGACCGCGGCAAGGCACTTGCCGCGGCAAGCTACCACTCTGTACCCATGCTCCAGCCCATCCACAACCGTGTCGCTTTGGGACCCTTCCAGACGTACGTGGCGGGAGGCTATGCAGCCAGCGGTGCGCGGTGGCAAGCGGCGCTGACAAGATCGCCATCGTGGCGAGCGGTGGCGTCCCTGACGGTCCCTTTTTGCACTGTTTGGGCGACGCAGACGGGCATTTAATGCCCTTGTCCCCTGCCGTCAGGGTTAGGTATGATACACTGTACAGGTAGATGTACCAACCGCAACACCTTTCCATTTTTACCCTTGCCTACGTTGCCACCTGTCGGTGACCCCTTGAGCATATAAAAGGAGGCCCATGCGCAACGTAGAGGGGGGGGGGGAGTTCGAAGCAGGAAGAACACTCACGCTCGGTCTCGTTAACTACTGGTGTGTACTGTAGCACTCAGCGCTCCCGAGCAAGAACTCAATACAAACCACAAAGCAGGAGTAGGGTTTTACGCATCCGTGCGGCCCGAACCTGGGTAAACTACTCGTGTGCTTCGCCTCGATCTGCTCTTCGTGCGATCTCTGCCCCCGCCGAACCGAAAGGGGCTCGGTCCGCCGGTCCCCATAGGTGCTCGTGGATCAGTTTCCCCGGCAACCACCATCTCGTTTTATCGAGATCATGTTCTTTCCTTTGCTTGTCCATTTAACTGGAGTGTTGTATTCTCCATTCAAATTCTCTCATCTTATCAAGTTTGCCTCTCTTTTCAAGCGGAGTGCTATGTGAAATATTTCTTACCCCTTGTGCAATCTTTCAATTGTTTCGGAGGCAATATGCTGTTGATTTCATCAAGATCATCCAATCATCTCAAGCTCATGTTAATTCCTTCCATTTTCAGTCGAAATGCTGTCCAAATTATTCGTTCTTATTCCTTCTCAATCTTGGTTAACCGAAGTGGTTTTTAAATTCTTTTCGTGACCCTCGAGCTCTTCGTTCATGTCTTTGCAACCTTCAAATTCTCGTGGTGTCCCTCGTTCCTCCTTTTTACCGGAGTGCTTTTAACTTCGTTCATCTCCGTTGTATTCCTTCCTTCAAGTTTGTTCAACCTCTCAAGGTTCATGGTTTCACTCATTGGTCAAAGAAGCAACTTGTTTTTACATCTTCCTTTTTTTCTGTTTTATCCAGTGCCATCTCCAGGATCTCGGGTCGAGATCCTCTGTTAGTGTGGGAGAGTTGTGAAGCCCCGAGACCGATGCGCCAGGTGTCAGCCAGTTATTCATCATCTTTGCCATGTGATGACCCTCAACCGTAAGGGATCTATTGCAGCGTTTTTGATAAGTAAGAGTGTCGAACCCAACGAGGAGCAGAAGGTATTGATAAGCGATTCTGAGCAAGAAATTACTGCAAGCACTGAAAGATAACTTTTTAGGGGTTTCTTGATATAAGCGACAGGAAAGTAAAAGCAAGCGATGTAAAAGGCACTGAGAGTAACAATTGGCCCAATCCTTTCTTAGCAAAGGAGAGGCCTAGCAACTGAACTTATAAAGACTAAAGCGTTCCTGAGGACACACGGGAGAGGTAGTCATGTGCTTTCGCCATATTCCGTATCGATACTATGTTATGTGTTGATAAGTGTTGAGTGGGTGGATCTATGCTAGTACACTCTCTAGACTAAGATGTATGCACTCTTATGATTAAACACCTTGCAAGAATCCGCAAATACAAGATAGAATTTAAGGCAAAAGCCTATCCATAGCAATACGATCGAGGATCCATTATTCCCTTATGCAAAAGCGTGCGAACTGGGGTTCAGGTTTCTATCACTCCTGCAACCCACCATAAGCATTCTTTGTACACAATGTATTCTCCTAGGTCCTTAATAAGGCGAAGTGTTGAGTGTTCGACTCACACAACACCACTAGTAGAATGACAACACAACTTAAGTATCAAACAACACATATTACTTCAACAGCATATGACTACTAACAACAAGACTTTCCCCATGTCCTCAAGAACTAAGGTAACTACTCACGAGACATAAAAGAGATCATGATCAGTGGGTATAAATAGGTGATAAACAATCTGGACATAATAATATTTCTCCAACAAAAATCAATAGCATTCACCACAAAGTAGTAATCAACACCAATGGAGTAGAGAGAATAGGTAGTACGCGTTACAACACAAGTTGCAATTGTGAGATGGGATTTGGATGAAGATGGAGATGGTGCTGGTGTTGGGGATGATGTTGATGATGATCTCGATGATGCCCGTGACGATGGTGATGACGATGGCGACGATCTCCCCTTCCGGGAGGTGATCTCCCCGGCGGAATCTGCCCGCCGGAGATGGCTTTTTCTTCTCTGTCAGTTTTCGCCACGGAGCGGCGGCGGAACTCCGTAAAAACTCTCGTTTTTAGGGTTTTCGGATAACGGAGATTATATAGGCAAAAGAGGGCAACCAGAGGTGGGCCAGGGGCTCCAGGCACCCCCCCGGCGCGGCCAGGGGGGCGCGCCCCCAGGGCGCCTAGGCACCCTGTGGCCCCCCTCCGGCTGCCCTTTCGCATGTCTTCGTGATTCGTCTGAAAAATATCTCCCGTCAATTTTCAGGTAATTTGGAGGTATTCTTCTTCAACAACTCAGCGTCCACTTTTTACTGCTGAATCCTGCGTCTGCTGCTTTGGCATCGGAAAGTTGCAAACTGTGTAAAATAGACCAAAACAACATAAGAACATCATCGTAACATGAGATATATCAATGAATAAGGATAAATTATGATACAAAATAGTGATGCATTTTGGACGTATCAACACCCCCAAGCTTAGACCTTGCTTGTCCCCAAGCGAATACTGAGCTCGGTAAACCTGTCCACAAGTTTAGAGAGTGAAGTGTCGATAAATAGAATACGGACAAGAAGCATCACAATTTCTTCACCAACTCAAATATCCTCAACAACAATCTTCATAAGGCCCTTATAAAAGAGTAGTAACACTTATGTTCGGAAGTAGGGCTAAGGAAACTCATTGAATCATGGCAAACATGTCCTTTGGTCAAAGAACAACTAATAGCTTTTACTTTTGCTCTTTCTTTATGTTTTGATGAGATTAATGAAGGTTTTGAAAGAACATGTTATCAGGCAAGAAGTGAAAATGTTAACACAAAGGAAGATATTTGCCTTAGCTGGGCTTGACAAACAACTTACTTATCAAATGATAATGTCAACAAGGATATGATATGACAAATCTTAATGCAGCTTTATATGAATGAATCCTTATCAACATCAAATGTCTGTTCTCTTTAAGAATAGAAGGGAGTAGGAATAACTGACTCAACTTAAAATTAAAAGATAGGCCCTGCTCTAGGGTAGTAGGGAAAACTCATGTGCTATCCTTAAATCAAACAGAATGAAAACAAATTTTGAGAGGTGCATGATTTGTCAACGAATAATAATAGATAACTCAATTACTTCTCGAGCTGGACAAGTTTCGAGGAACGGCTCCCGCACGAGGACGATCACATCCTCTTATTCTCCTTTGTTTATCACTGCCAAAGTTTTCTGATTTCTCATGAACAAAGCGTGAAGGAGGGTTTGTTTGTTATATTATTTTTGAGCCAGGCGCACTCTTTGCCAGTTCCTTCTCGCATTATGGGTTTGCACATTAGACATGCGATCCCGGGGTGAAGCTTGTCCAACTCAAAAAGACCATGAATTAACTATTACTTCCTCATGAGCTAAAGCAGAGGCACAAAAATAAAAGATTTTGAACATTTAAGGATAACACATAAATTCTGTACTTTAGGAGGTGGTAGTGGAATACCACGAATAGGAAGGTATGGTGGACTCATATGGAAGGTATTGGCTTAAGGGTATGGATGCACAAGCAGAATTCCGCTTAGTACAGAGTTAGGCTAGCAAAGGTTTTGAAAGAACAGACAATTGATGTTGATTAAAATGCAAAGCAATATAAAGCATGAACATTGAAATAAGCATAACACATCAAGTTGTCTTCCTTGTCAGCATAACACTTCAAGCATGATAACATAAAGGTTTTGGCTATGTTGATACTTTAAGAAAATCATGCTTGTTGTTATGACCAAAGCTATGTTTGCCAAGATTAAATAAAGTTTTCACAGCCATACCTGACATAAGGTCAATACTTCATATAAGAGTCATCATATAAGGTCGATTGCGTGAGGAGAATACCGAGTGCAGCAAAAGGAACCAATAAACTTCTCATTAATATTCCATCATAGAAGACTCCACACTCACGGATACAATCTCCCCACCGAAGGAGTGATAGACCTCAATGCACACACCTATTTCATATAATAACCTCCCTAGACATGATACGACTCTACTTGACTCTAAAAGACAAAAGGTAAAGATAAAGATACCGGGCACTCCCCCAAGCTTGGAACAAGCCAAGGGAATGCCATTACCCCAGAAGATTTCACTCATCATCCTTGTTGGCGTTGATCACGTAATCCTCAGCGAAACGCTTCCATGGAAGGGGTTCTCTAGTCTCATATGAGAATTTTGTCTCCTGGATCCTGCATGCAGCACCCATACTCATGCGCATAAACCTTAGTTCATACTCACAGTTTTGGCGATGTAGATCATTGATTTTCCCTTGGAGCTCTTCAATTCTTTCTTCAGACGCGGTGATGCTTTTCCACATCTCCTTCATCTCCTTCAGGAAGTAGTTCTTCAGCTCGTTGGTGATGTCAAAGTTAGCTTCAACACCACGCTCGATCATCTTCTTGTACTCGAAGACTTCTTGCTCCACTTCTTATAGCCTGGCCTGGATGCTCCCCTCCTTGATAGGTCCCTTCAGATCTTCTTGATGAAGGACACCGTCCTCCATCCGAACAACCTGAGGGTGCTTCTTCACCTCAGCGAGGTAAGGGTTGATGACGTTGACGACGAACTTGTCCTTGGGGGAACTTGGAGAAGCCATGGCACCTAGATTCAGCTGAAAGATTCCCTGGCAGAAACAGATCGAAAAGAAAACACACGAAATCGCAAGATACGTTGCCGGAACAATCCGGGCAAATATATAGCAAAAATTTATGCACAGAAAGGAAGGTAACAGGCTAAATCGGGGTCGGAGGCGGACTCCCGGGTGTCCAGGCGCCCTGGCGGCGCGGCCAGGAGGTGGGGCGCGCCAGGGGGGCGCCTGGACCCCCTGGAGCTCGTCTCCGACTCCACTTAGGCTCAGAATTTTACTAATTTTGCAAAAACTCGTAATATGGAACTTTTATGATGGTTCGCGATGTTTCCTTACCGTACTACATACCTTTTCTTTATTCTGCTTCTGCTGGCGTCTGAAACAGGGCTGCAACATGTTCTTCGTGAGTTGTTGTGTATATTGTATTCACATCAACATTGACAGGGTCTCCTGCTATGTAATGTTTAAGTCTTTGCCCATTCACAACTTGAGGTTTGGTGCCTTCAAAATTGTTAATCTTAATTGCACCAGACCGATAGACTTCTTCAATATGAAATGGCCCTTCCCACCTGGAAAGTAGTTTGCCTGGAGAAAACCTGAAACGGGATCTAAACAACAAAACTTTATCACCAACATTAAATTCACGTTTCAGAATCTTCCTATCATGCCACTTTTTTTACCTTTTCCTTGAATATTTTAGCACTCTCGTAAGCTTCACTTCTCCATTCATCTAGAGAAGTCAAGTTCATGAGACGCTTCTCACCAGCTAATTTTGGGTCAGCATTAAGCTCTCTAACAGCCCAGAAAGCTTTGTGCTCTAACTCTAATGGCAAATGGCAAGCCTTGCCATACACCATCTTATAGGGGGACATGCCCATGGGGTTTTTGTAAGCAGTTCTATATGCCCACAAGGCATCTCCTAACTTGTTTGACCAGTCCTTCCTATTTCTGTTTACTATTTTCTGCAAGATCAATTTAATCTCTCTATTGGTGAGCTCAACTTGCCCACTAGTTTGAGGATGATATGGTGAAGCAATTCTATGATTGACATCGTATTTGGCCAAAGCTTTTCTAAAAGCTTCGTGCATGAAGTGTGATCCTCCATCGGTCATGAGATACCTTGGTACACCAAACCTAGGAAAAATTACATCTTTAAGCATTTTCAAAGATGTCTTGTGATCAGCACTTTCAGTGGGGATTACTTCAACCCACTTGGTCACATAATCAACAGCTACTAAAATGTGAGTGTACTTGTGTGAAGAAGGAAAAGGACCCATAAAATCAAAACCCCAACAATCAAAAGGTTCAATCACTAGTGAGTAATTCATAGGCATCTCATTCCTTCTACTAATGTTACCAACTCTCTGACATTTATCACAGGCTAAAACATAATTTCTAGCATCTTTAAAGAGAGTAGGCCAATAAAAACCGGATTGAAGAACCTTATGTGCAGTCCTCTCACCGGCGTGATGTCCTCCATAGGGACTATCATGACACCGTCTGAGAATGTCCTTCTGCTCATGTTCCGGTATGCATCTTCTCACGATCCCGTCGGGACCTTCTTTGAAAAGATGTGGGTCATCCCAAAAGTAGTGCCTCAAATCATGAAAGAACTTCTTCCTTTGCTGAAGTGTTAAACCTGGAGGCAAATACTTTGCAATAATAAAATTGGCATAATCTGCAAACCAAGGATCGGAAAGAGATTGTACTTTTACAACGGCAAGTTGCTCGTCTGGAAAACTATCGTTGACTGGGATGGGATCAGGCGGTATTAAAGGAAATATGCCCTAGAGGCAATAATAAAGTTGTTATTTATATTTCCTTATATCATGATAAATGTCTTTTATTCATGCTAGAATTGTATTAACCGGAAACTTAGTACATGTGTGAATACATAGACAAAACAGAGTGTCCCTAGTATGCCTCTACTAGACTAGCTCATTGATCAAAGATGGTTATGTTTCCTAACCATAGACATGAGTTGTCATTTGATCAACGGGATCACATCATTAGGAGAATGATGTGATGGACAAGACCCATCCATTAGCATAGCACTATGATCGTTTAGTTTTACTGCTATTGCTTTCTTCATGACTTATACATGTTCCTATGACTATGAGATTATGCAACTCCCGAATACCGTAGGATCACCTTGTGTGCTATCAAACGTCACAACGTAACTGGGTGATCATAAAGATGCTCTACAGGTGTCTCCGAAAGTATTCATGGTGTTGGCATAGATCAAGATTAGGATTTGTCACTCCGAGTGTCGGAGAGGTATCTCTGGGCCCTCTCGGTAATGCACATCATAATAAGCCTTGCAAGCAAATGACTAATGAGTTAGTCACGAGATGATGTATTACAGAACGAGTAAAGAGACTTGCCGGTAACGAGATTGAACTAGGTATAGAGATACCGACGATCGAATCTCGGGCAAGTAACATACCGATGACAAAAGGAACAACGTATGTTGTTATGCGGTTTGACCGATAAACATCTTCGTAGATTATGTAGGAGCCAATATGAGCATCCAGGTTCCGCTGTTGGTTATTGACCGGAGATGAGTCTCGGTCATGTCTACATAGTTCTCGAACCCGTAGGGTCCGCACGCTTAACGTTTGATGACGATTGGTATTATGAGTTTATGAGTTTTGATGTACCGAAGGTAGTTCGGAGTCCCGGATGAGATCACGGACATGACGAGGAGTCTCGGAATGTTATATAGGAGGCCGGCCGGCTCTCCCCTCTTGCTCCTTTATATACGGGGGCAGGGGGGCACCCAAAGACACACAAGTTGAATTGTTCCAGCCGTGTGCGGTGCCCCCCTCCACAGAAACACACCTCGGTCATACCATCACAGTACTTAGGAGAAGGCCTGCGCCGGTAGATACATCATATCCGTCACCATGCCGTCGTGCTGACGAAACTCTCCCGTGAAGCTCAACTGGATCAAGAGCTCGTGGGACGTCATCAAGCTGAACGTGTGCTGAACACGGAGGTGACGTACGTTCGTTACTTGATCGGTTGAATCACGAAGAAGTTCGACTACATCAACCACGTCACTTGACGCTTCCGCTTCCGGTCTACGAGGGTACGTAGACACACTCTTCCATCTCGTTGCTATGCATCTGGTAGATAGATCTTGCGTGATCGTAGGAAAATTTTAAAATACTACGTTCCCCAACAGTGGTATCAGAGCCAGGTCTATGCGTAGATGATATGCACGAGTAGAACACAATGAGTTGTGGGCGATACTAGTCATACTGCTTACCAGCATGTCATATTTTGCTTCGGCGGTATTGTGAGATGAAGCGGCCCGGACCGACATTACGCGTACGCTTACGCGAGACTGGTTTCACCGTTAGGAGCACTCGTTGCTTAAAGGTGACTGGCGGGTGTCTGTCTCTCTCACTTTAGCTGAAACAAGTGTGGCTACGCCCGGTCCTTGTGAAGGTTAAAACAGCACATACTTGACGAAACATCATTGTGGTTTCGTATGCGTAGGTAAGAACGGTTCTTGCTAAGCCCGTAGCAGCCACGTAAAACTTGCAACAACAAAGTAGAGGACGTCTAACTTGTTTTTGCAGGGCATGTTGTGATGTGATATGGTCAAGACATGATGAGTTATACGGTTTTGTATGAGATGATCATGTTTTGTAATGTTATCGGCAACTGGCAGGAGCCATATGGTTGTCGCTTTATTGTATGAAATGCAATCGCCATGTAATTGCATTACTTTATCACTAAGCAGTAGCGATATTCGTAGAAGCAATAGTTGGCGAGACGACAACGATGCTATGATGGAGATCAAGGTGTCGCGCCGGTGAAGAAGGTGATCATGACGGTGCTTTGGAGATGGAGATCAAAAGCACAAGATGATGATGGCCATATCATGTCACATATTTTGATTGCATGTGATGTTTATCTTATTATGCTTCTTATTTTGCTTAGAACGACGGTAGCATTATAAGATGATCCCTTACTAAATTTCAAGGTATAAGTGTTCTCCCTGAGTATGCACCGTTGCGAAAGTTCGTCGTGCCGAGACACCACGTGATGATCGGGTGTGATAAGCTCTACGTTCAAATACAACGGGTGTAAGCCAGTTTTGCACACGCAGAATACTCGGGTTAAACTTGACGAGCCTAGCATATGCCGATATGGCCTCGGAACACTGGAGACCGAAAGGTCGAGCGTGAATCATATAGTAGATATGATCAACATAAGATGTTCACCATTGAAACTACTCCATCTCACGTGATGATCGGACATGGTTTAGTTGATTTGGATCACGTGATCATTTAGATGACTAGAGGGATGTCTATCTAAGTGGGAGTTCTTAAGTAATATGATTAAATTGAACTTTAATTTATCATGAACTTAGTCCTCGTAGTATTAGCATATCTATGTTGTAAATCAATAGCTCACGATGTTGCTCCCCGTTTATTTTTTATATGTTCCTAGAGAAAACTAAGTTGAAAGATGTTAGTAGCAATGATGCGGAATTGTTCCGTGATCTGAGGATTATCCTCATTGCTGCACAGAGAATTATGTCCTTGATGCACCGCTAGGTGACAGACCTATTGCAGGAGCAGATGTAGACGTTATGAACGTTTTGACAAAAGCTCGGTATGATGACTACTTGATAGTTTAAGTGCACCATGCTTTACGGCTTAGAACCGGGACTTCAAAAACGTTTTGAACGCCACGGAGCATATAAGATGTTCCAAGAGTTGAAATTAGTATTTCATACTCATGCCCGTGTCGAGAGGTATAAGACTTCTGACAGTACTTTGCCTACAAGATGGAGGAGAATAGCTCAACCTGTGAGCATGTACTCAGATTGTTTAGGTACTACAATTACTTGAATCAAGTGGGAGTTAATCTTCCAGATAAGATAGTAATTGACAAAGTTCTCTAGTCACTATCACCAAGTTAGTAGAACTTCGTGATGAACTATAATATGCCAGGGATGACGAAAGGAATTCCCGAGCTCTTCGCGATGCTGAAGTCGGCGAAGGCAGAAATCATGAAAAAGCATCAAGTGTTGATGGTTAACAAGACCACTTGTTTCAAGTAAAGGGCAAAGGGAGAGAAGGGGAACTTCAAGAAAAATGACAAGCAAGTTGTCACTCCCATGAAGAAACCCAAAGCTAAACTCAAGCCTGAAACTAAGTGCTTCTACTGCAAAGGAAATGGTCACTGGAAGTGGAACTGCCCTAGATATTTGGCGGATAAGAAGGATGGCAAAGTGAACAAAGGTATATTTGATATACAGATTATTAATGTGTATTTTACTAGTGTTCATAGCAACCCCTCGGTATTTTATACTGGTTCACTTGCTAAAGAGTAGTAACTCGAAATGGGAGTTGCATAATGAACAGAAACTAGTTAAAGGATGAAGTGACGATGTGTATTGGAAGTAGTTCCAAGATTGATATGATCATCATCGCACACTCCCTATACTTTCGGGATTAGTGTTGAACCTAAATAAGTGTTATTTGGTGTTTGTGTTGAGCATGAATATGATTTGATCATGTTTATTGCAATACGGTTATTCATGTAAGTTAGAGAATAATTGTTGTTCTGTTTACATGAATAAAACCTTCTATGGTCATACACCCAATGAAAATGGTTTGTTGGATCTCGATCGTGTGATACACATATTCATAATATTGAAGCCAAAAGATGCAAGGTTAATAATGATAGTGCAACTTATTTGTGGCACTGCCGTTTAGGTCATATTGGTGTAAAGCGCATGAAGAAACTCCATAGTGATGGACTTTTGGAATCACTTGGTGCTTGCGAACCATGCCTCATGGGCAAGATGACTAAAACTCCATTCTCCGGAACTGTGGAGCGAGCAACAGAGTTGTTGGAAATCATACATACTGATGTATGCGGACCAATGAGTGTTGAAGCTCGCGGCAGGTATCGTTATTTTCTGACCTTCACTGATGATTTGAGCAGATATGGGTATATCTACTTGATGAAGCACAAGTCTGAAACATTTGAAAAGTTCAAAGAATTTCAGAGTGAAGTGGAGAATCATCGTAACAAGAAAATAAGAGTTTCTATGATATGATCGTAGACGTAAAATATTTGAGTTAGCGAGTTTGGCCTTCAGTAAAAACAATGTGAAATAGTTTCACTACTCACGCCACCTGGAACACCACAGTGTAATGGTGTGTCCGAACGTCATAACCGTACTTTATTAGATATGGTGCGATCGATGATGTCTCTTACCGATCTACCTGTTGGAGATATGCCCTAGAGGCAATAATAAAAGCATTATTATTATATCTCCTTGTTCATGATAATTGTCTGTTATTCATGCTTGAATTGTATTGTACGGAAACAGCGATACGTGTGTGAATACATAGACCACAATGAGTCCCTGGTAGGCCTCTAGTTACCAGCTCGTTGATCAACAGATGGTCACGGTTTCCTGACCATGGACATGAGATGTCAGTGATAACGGGATCACATCATTAGGAGAATGATGTGATGGACAAGACCCAAACTTGAGCATAACACGAGATCGTATAGTTCGTAATGCATAAGCTTTTCGGTGTCAAGTATTTATTCCTTAGACCATGAGGTTGTACAACTCCCGGATACCGTAGGAGTACTTTGGGTGTGCCAACCGTCACAACGTAACTGGGTGGCTATAAAGGTACGCATCGGGTATCTCCGAAAGTGTCTGTTGAGTTGGTACGAACCGAGACTGGGATGTTGTCACTCCGTATGACGGAGAGGTACCTCTGGGCCCACTCGGTAAGACATCATCATAATGAGCTCAATGTGACTAAGTAGTTAGTCACGGGATGATGGATTACGGATCGAGTAAAGAGACTTGCCATGACGAGATTGAACAAGGTATCGGGAATACCGACGATCGAATCTCGGGCAAGTACCGTACCGATGGACAAAGGGAATAACATACGGGATTGAGTGAATCCTTGACACGGTGGTTCATCCGATGAAGATCATCGAGGAACACGTGGGAACCAACATGGGTATCCAGATCCCGCTGTTGGTTATTGACCGGAGAGTCGTCTCGGTCATGTCTACGTGTCTCCCGAACCCGTAGGGTCTACACACTTAAGGTTCGGTAACGCTAGGGTCGTAGAGATAAATGCACGTGGAAACCCGAAAGTTGTTCGGGGTCCCGGATGAGATCCCGGACATCACGAGGAGTTCCGGAATGGTCCGGAGGTAAAGATTGATATATAGGAAGTCCAGTTTCGGCCATCGGGTGATCTCCGGGGGTCACCGGGAGCGTCCCGGGACCACCGGAGGGGCCCCGGGGGTCCACCGGGTGGGGCCACCCATCCCGGTGGGGGCCCTAGGCCGCAAGGGGAAGTGTCCAGCCCCTCTGGGCTGGCGCACCACTAGGGGGCCCACCTCCCCATGCGCCTAGGGTTAAAACCCTAAGGGGAGGGGGCCCACCACTTGCCTTGGGGGGCAAGGACTCCCCCCTGGCCGCCGCCCCCCCTTGCAGATTGGATCTGCAGGGGGCTAGCGCCCCCCTGGCCCCCTATATATATGTGGGGGGGAGAGGGAAGCCGCACCCAAGCCCTGGCGCCTCTCCCCCTCCCGTCACACCTCCATACTCCAACGCAGGGCGCCCGGCGAAGCCCTGCTGCGATCTCCACTGCATCCGTCATCACGCCGTCGTGCTGCCGGATCTCTGACGACTTTTCCTCCCCCCTTGCTGGATCAAGAAGGAGGTGACGTTGCTGCACCGTATGTGTGTTGAACGCGGAGGTGCCGTCCGTTCGGCGCTAGATCATCGGTGACGAAGAACGTGAAGAGTACGACTACTTCATCCACGCTTCGTTGAAAGCTTCCGCTCGCAATCTCCATAACGGTATGTAGATGCACTCTTACTTGCTCGTTGCTAGATGTCTCCATAGTTGGATCTTGGTGAAAGCGTAGAAAATTCTTGAATTATGCTACGTTCCCCAATAGTGGCATCTGAGCCTAGGTTTTATGCGTAGCATCTTGCACGAGTAGAACACAAAGCAGTTGTGGGCGTTTGATCTTGTTCAACTTTCTTACCGTTACTAGTCAATCTTGATTCAGCGGTATTGTGGGATGAAGCGGCCCGGACCGACTTTACACGTACGCTTACGTGAGACTGGTTCCACCGACAGACATGCACTAGATGCATAAGGTGGCTGGCGGGTGTCTGTCTCTCCTACTTTAGTCGGATCGGATTCGATGAAAAGGGTCCTTAAGAAGGGTAAATAGAAGTTGACAAATCACGTTGTGGTTTTGGCGTAGGTAAGAAACGTTCTTGCTAGAAATCCTATAGAAGCCACGTAAAACTTGCAACAACAATTAGAGGACGTCTAACTTGTTTTTGCAGAATGCGCTATGTGACGTGGTATGGCCAAAACGAAGATGTGATGAATGATATATGTGATGTATGAGATTGATCATGTTTTTGTAATAGGGAATCACGACTTGCATGTCGATGAATTTGACAACCGGCAGGAGCCATAGGAGTTGTCTTAATTATTGTATGACCTGCGTGTCACTGAATAACGCCATGTAATTACTTTACTTCATTGCTAAACGTTAGCTATAGTAGTAGAAGTAATAGTTGGCGTGACGACTTTTTCAAGACACGATGATGGAGATCATGATGATGAAGATCATGGTGTTGAGACGGTGACAAGATGATCATGGTGCCCCGAAGATGGAGATCCAAGGAGCAAGATGATATTGGCCATATCATGTCACTTTAAATTGATTGCATGTGATGTTTATCATGTTTATGCATCTTGTTTACTTAGAACGACGGTAGTAAATAAGATGATCTCTCACTAAAATTTCAAGTATTGTGTTTCCCCTAACTGTGCACCGTTGCTAAAGTTCGTTGGTCCGAAGCACCACGTGATGATCGGGTGTGATAGGTTTTAACGTTCGCATACAACGGGTGTAAGACAGATTTACACACGCGATACACTTAGGGTTCACTTGACGAGCCTAGCATGTACAGACATGGCCTCGGAACACAGAAGACCGAAAGGTCGAACACGAGTCGTATAGAAGATACGATCAACATGAAGATGTTCACCGTTGATGACTAGTCCGTCTCACGTGATGATCGGACACGGACTACTCGATTCGGATCGTGTATCACTTAGATGACTAGAGAGATGTCATTCTGAGTGGGAGTTCATTAAAATTTGATTAAGATGAACTTAATTATCATGAACTTAGTCTAAATTCTTTACAATATCTCTTGTAGATCAAATGGCCCACGCTCCAGTTTCCCTCAACTTCAACGCGTTCCTAGAGAAAACCAAGCTGAAAGACGATGGTAGCAACTATACAGATTGGGTCCGTAACCTGAGGATTATCCTCATAGCTGCCAAGAGATCATATGTCCTAGAAGCACCGCTAGGTGATGCACCTGCTCCCGATGCGGCCCAAGACGTTTTGAACGTCTGGCAGTCGCGTAGTGATGATTACTCCCTGGTTCAGTGCGGCATGCTTTACAGTTTAGAATCGGGGCTCCAAAAACGTTTTGAGCACCACGGAGCATATGAGATGTTCGAAGAGCTGAAAATGGTTTTCCAAGCTTATGCTCGAGTCGAGAGATATGATGTCTCCGACGCATTCTATAGCTGTAAGATGGAGGAGAACAGTTCTGATAGTGAGCACATCCTCAAGATTTCAGGATTGCACAACCGCTTGTCTCAGCTGGGAATGAATCTCCCAGATGAAGCGGTCGTTGACAGAATCCTCCAGTCGCTCCCACCATGCTTCAAGAGCTTCGTGCTGAACTTCAATATGCAGGGGATGGAGAAGTCCATTCCCGAGGTGTATTCGATGTTGAAATCAGCGGAGGTGGACATCAAGAAAGAACATCAAGTGTTGATGGTCAATAAAACCACTAAGTTCAAGAAAGGCAAGGGTAAGAAGAACTTCAAGAAGGACGGCAAGGGAGTTGCCGCGCCTGGCAAGCCTATTGCCGGGAAGAAGCCAAAGTATGGACCCAAGCCTGAGACAGAGTGCTTTTATTGCAAGGGAACGGGTCACTGGAAGCGGAACTGCCCCAAATACTTAGCAGACAAGAAGGTCGGCAACGTCAAAGGTATATATGATATACATGTTATTGATGTGTACCTTACCATCACTCATAGTAGCTCCTGGGTATTCGATACCGGTGCAGTTGCTCACATTTGTAACTCAAAACTGGAGCTGCGAAATAAACGGAGACTGGCGAAGGATGAGGTGACGATGCGCGTCGGGAATGGTTCCAAGGTTGATGTGATCGCCGTCGGCACGCTACCTCTACATCTACCCTCGGGATTAGTTTTAAACCTCAATAATTGTTTTTTAGTACCAGCTTTGAGCATGAACATTGTTTCTGGATCTCGTCTTATGCGAGATGGCTACTCTTTCAAATCGGAGAATAATGGTTGTTCTATTTATTTGAGAGATATGTTTTATGGTCATGCCCTGCTGGTCAATGGTTTATTTTTGATGGATCTCGAACGTAGTGATACACATATTCATAGTGTAGATGCCAAAAGATGTAAAGTTGATAATGATAGTCCCACATACTTGTGGCATTGCCACCTTGGTCATATTGGTGTCAAACGTATGAAGAAGCTCCATTCGGATGGACTTCTAGAGTCTCTTGATTATGAATCATTTGACACGTGCGAACCATGCCTTTTGGGCAAGATGACCAAGACTCCGTTCTCCGGAACAATGGAGCGAGCAACCAACTTGCTGGAAATCATACATATCGATGTGTGCGGTCCAATGAGTGTTGAGGCTCGCGGAGGCTATCGTTATGTTCTCACCCTCACAGATGACTTGAGTAGATATGGGTATATCTATTTGATGAAACACAAGTCTGAGACCTTTGAAAAGTTCAAGGAATTTCAGAATGAGGTTGAGAATCAACGTGACAGAAAAATAAAGTTCTTGCGATCGGATCGTGGGGGTGAATATTTAAGTCATGAATTTGGCACACACCTTAGGAGCTGTGGAATTGTTTCACAATTGACACCGCCCGGAACACCTCAACGTAACGGTGTGTCCGAACGTCGAAATCGTACTTTGTTGGACATGGTGCGATCTATGATGTCCCTCACCAATTTACCGCTATCTTTTTGGGGTTATGCTTTAGAGACTGCCGCATTCACTTTAAATAGGGCTCCGTCGAAATCCGTTGAGACGACTCCGTATGAACTTTGGTTTGGCAAGAAACCGAAGTTGTCCTTTCTGAAAGTTTGGGGTTGCGATGCTTATGTCAAGAAACTTCAACCTGAAAAGCTCGAACCCAAATCGGAAAAAATGCGTCTTCATATGATACCCAAAGGAAACAATTGGGTACACCTTCTACCACAGATCCGAAGGCAAAGTCTTTGTTGCCAAGAATGGATGCTTTCTGGAGAAAGAGTTTCTGTCGAAAGAAGTGAGTGGGAGGAAAGTAGAACTTGATGAGGTGACAGTCACCCCTCCTGTACCGGAAAGTAGCGCAGCGCAGGAAACTGTTCCTGAGGTGCCTGCACCGACAAGGGAGGAAGTTGATGATAATGATCATGAAGAAACAGATCAAGTTACTACTGAACTTCGAAGGTCCACAAGGGCACGTTCCGCACCAGAGTGGTACGGCAACCCTGTCCTAGAAATCATGTTGTTAGACAACAGTGAACCTTCGAACTATGAAGAAGCGATGGCAGGCCCAGATTCCAATAAATGGCTTGGAGCCATGAAATCCGAGATAGAATCCATGTATGAAAACAAAGTATGGACTTTGGTGGACTTGCCTGATGATAGGCATGCCATAGAAAACAAATGGATATTTAAGAAGAAGACAGACGCGGATGGTAATGTGACCATCTATAAGGCTCGGCTTGTCGCTAAGGGTTATCGACAAGTTCAAGGGATTGACTACGACGAGACTTTCTCTCCCGTAGCGATGCTGAAGTCAGTCAGAATCATGTTAGCTATTGCCGCATTCTATGATTATGAGATATGGCAAATGGACGTCAAAACAGCATTCCTTAACGGCTTCCTCAAGGAAGAGTTGTATATGATGCAACCGGAAGGTTTTGTCGATCCAGAGAACGCTAACAAGGTATGCAAGCTCCAGCGCTCGATTTACGGGCTGGTGCAAGCATCTCGGAGTTGGAATATTCGCTTTGATGAGGTGATCAAAGCGTTTGGCTTTATACAGACTTATGGAGAAGCCTGTATTTACAAGAAAGTGAGTGGGAGCTCTGTGGCATTTCTCGTATTATATGTGGATGACATATTGCTGATGGGAAATGATATAGAATTCTTGGAAAATGTAAAGGCCTACTTGAATAAAAGTTTTTCAATGAAGGACCTTGGAGAAGCTGCTTACATATTAGGCATCAAAATCTATAGAGATAGATCGAGACGCCTCATTGGTCTTTCACAAAGTACATACCTTGACAAAATATTGAAGAAGTTCAATATGGATCAGTCAAAGAAAGGATTCTTACCTGTTTTGCAAGGTATGAGATTGAGCAAGGCTCAGTCGCCGACCACGGCAGAAGATAGAGAAAAGATGAGTGTCATTCCCTATGCCTCGGCCATAGGTTCTATCATGTATGCCATGCTGTGTACCAGACCTGATGTGAACCTTGCCATAAGTTTGGTAGGGAGGTACCAAAGTGATCCCGGTACGGAACACTGGACAGCGGTCAAGAACATCCTGAAGTACCTGAAAAGGACTAAGGATATGTTTCTCGTTTATGGAGGTGACGAAGAGCTCGTTGTAAAGGGTTACGTCGATGCTAGCTTCGACACAGATCTGGATGACTCTAAGTCACAAACCGGATACGTGTATATTTTGAATGGAGGGGCAGTCAGCTGGTGCAGTTGCAAGCAACGCATGGTGGCAGCATCTACATGTGAAGCGGAGTACATAGCTGCTTCTGAAGCAGCACAGGAAGGAGTCTGGATGAAGGAGTTCATCACCGACCTAGGAGTCATTCCAAGCGCGTCAAGCCCGATGACTCTCTTCTGTTACAACACTGGTGCTATTGCTATTACCAAGGAGCCCAGGTTTCACAAGAAGACCAAGCACATCAAGCGCCGTTTCAACTCCATCCGGAATTATGTTCAGGATGGAGACATAGATATTTGTAAAGTGCATACGGATCTGAATGTCGCAGACCCGTTGACTAAACCTCTTTCACGAGCAAAACATGATCAACACCAGAACTCTATGGGTGTTTGATTCATCACAATGTAACTAGATTATTGACTCTAGTGCAAGTGGGAGACTGTTGGAGATATGCCCTAGAGGCAATAATAAAAGCATTATTATTATATCTCCTTGTTCATGATAATTGTCTGTTATTCATGCTTGAATTGTATTGTACGGAAACAGCGATACATGTGTGAATACATAGACCACAATGAGTCCCTGGTAGGCCTCTAGTTACCAGCTCGTTGATCAATAGATGGTCACGGTTTCCTGACCATGGACATGAGATGTCAGTGATAACGGGATCACATCATTAGGAGAATGATGTGATGGACAAGACCCAAACTTGAGCATAACACGAGATCGTATAGTTCGTAATGCATAAGCTTTTCGGTGTCAAGTATTTATTCCTTAGACCATGAGGTTGTACAACTCCCGAGTACCGTAGGAGTACTTTGGGTGTGCCAACCGTCACAACGTAACTGGGTGGCTATAAAGGTACGCATCGGGTATCTCCGAAAGTGTCTGTTGAGTTGGTACGAACCGAGACTGGGATGTTGTCACTCCGTATGACGGAGAGGTACCTCTGGGCCCACTCGGTAAGACATCATCATAATGAGCTCAATGTGACTAAGTAGTTAGTCACGGGATGATGGATTACGGATCGAGTAAAGAGACTTGCCATGACGAGATTGAACAAGGTATCGGGAATACCGACGATCGAATCTCGGGCAAGTACCGTACCGATGGACAAAGGGAATAACATACGGGATTGAGTGAATCCTTGACACGGTGGTTCATCCGATGAAGATCATCGAGGAACACGTGGGAACCAACATGGGTATCCAGATCCCGTTGTTGGTTATTGACCGGAGAGTCGTCTCGGTCATGTCTACGTGTCTCCCGAACCCGTAGGGTCTACACACTTAAGGTTCGGTAACGCTAGGGTCGTAGAGATAAATGCACGTGGAAACCCGAAAGTTGTTCGGGGTCCCGGATGAGATCCCGGACGTCACGAGGAGTTCCGGAATGGTCCAGAGGTAAATATTGATATATAGGAAGTCCAGTTTCGGCCATCGGGTGATCTCCGGGGGTCACCGGGAGCGTCCCGGGACCACCGGAGGGGCCCCGGGGGTCCATCGGGTGGGGCCACCCATCCTGGTGGGGCCCCTAGGCCGCAAGGGGAAGTGTCCAGCCCCTCTGGGCTGGCGCACCACTAGGGGGCCCACCTCCCCATGCGCCTAGGGTTAAAACCCTAAGGGGAGGGGGGCCACCACTTGCCTTGGGGGGCAAGGACTCCCCCCTGGCCGCCGCCCCCCCCTTGCAGATTGAATCTGCAGGGGGCTGGCGCCCCCCTGGCCCCCTATATATATGTGGGGGTGAGAGGGCAGCCGCACCCAAGCCCTGGCGCCTCTCCCCCTCCCGTCACACCTCCATACTCCAACGCAGGGCGCCCGGCGAAGCCCTGCTGCGATCTCCACTGCATCCGTCATCACGCCGTCGTGCTGCCGGATCTCTGACGACTTCTCCTCCCCCCTTGCTGGATCAAGACGGAGGTGACATTGCTGCACCGTATGTGTGTTGAACGCGGAGGTGCCGTCCGTTCGGCGCTAGATCATCGGTGACGAAGAACGTGAAGAGTACGACTACTTCATCCACGCTTCGTTGAAAGCTTCCGCTCGCAATCTCCATAACGGTATGTAGATGCACTCTTACTTGCTCGTTGCTAGATGTCTCCATAGTTGGATCTTGGTGAAAGCGTAGAAAATTCTTGAATTATGCTACGTTCCCCAACACTACTACTATCGCTTTTGGGGTTATGCATTAGAGACAGCTACATTCACGTTAAATAGGGCACCATCTAAATCCGTGGAGATGACACCGTATGAACTGTGGTTTGACGAGAAACCTAAGCTGTCATTTCTTTAAGTTTGGGACTGCGATGCTTATGTAAAAAAAGTTTCAACATGATAAGCTTGAACCCAAATCGGAGAAGTAAATCTTCATTGGTTACCCAAAAGAAACTGTTGGGTACACCTTCTATCACGGATCCGAAGGCAAGGTCTTTGTTGCTAAGAGTGGATCCTTTCTAGAGAAGGAGTTTCTCTCGAAAGAAGTGAGTGGGAGGAAAGTGGAACTTGATGAGGTAATTGTACCTTCTCTCGAATTGGATAGTAGTACATCACAGAAACTGGTTCCAGTGATTCCTACACCAATTAGTGAGGAAGCTAATGATGATGATCATGAAACTTTGGATCAAGTTACTGCTGAACTTCGTAGATCAACCAGAGTACGTTCCGCACCAGAGTGGTACGGCAACCTGGTTCTGGAAGTCATGTTACTGGACCATGATGAACCTACGAACTATGAGGAAGCGATGATGAGCCCAGATTCCGCGAAATGGCTTGAGGCCATGAAATCTGAGATGGGATCCATGTATGAGAACAAAGTGTGGACTTTGGTTGACTTGCCCGATGATCAGCAAGCCATCGAAAATAAATGGATCTTCAAGAGGAAGACCAACGCAGACGGTAATATTACTGTTTACAAAGCTCGACTTGTTGCGAAAGGGTTTTGACAAGTTCAAGGAGTTGACTACGATGAGACTTTCTCACCTGTAGCGATGCTTAAGTCTGTCCAAATCATGTTAGCAATCGCCGCATTTTATGACATCTGGCAAATGGATGTCAAAACTGCATTCCTGAATGAATATCTTAAAGAAGAGTTGCATATGATGCAACCAAAAGATTTTGTCGATCCTAAAGGTGCTAACAAAGTGTGCAAGCTCCAGCGATCCATCTATGGACTAGTGCAAGCATCTCGGAGTTGGAATATACGCTTTGATAAGTTGATCAAAGCATATAGATTTATACAGACTTGCGGTGAAGCCTGTATTTACGAGAAAGTGAGTGGGAGCACTACAACCTTTCTGATGAGTATATGTGAATGACATATTGTCGATCGGAAATGATGTAGAATTTTCTGGAAAGCATAAAGGAGTGTTTGAAAGGAGTTTTTCAAAGAAAGACCTCGGTGAAGCTGCTTACATATTGAGCATCAAGATCTATAGAGATAGATCAAGACACTTGATAAGTTTTTTCAATGAGTACATACCTTGATAAGATTTTGAAGTAGTTCAAAATGGATCAGTCAAAGAAGGAGTTCTTGCCTGACTTGTAAGGTGTGAAGTTGAGTAAGACTCAAAGCCAGACCACGGCAGAAAAATATAGAGAGAATGAAAGTCATTCCCTATGCCTCAGCCATAGGTTCTATAAAGTATGCCATGCTGTGTACCAAACATGTCGTGTACCTTGCCATGAGGTTGACAAGTAGGTACAATAGTGATCCAGGAGTAGATCACTGGACAGCGGTCAAAATTATCCTTAGTAACTGGATGACTAAGGAAATGTTTCTCGATTATGGAGGTGATAAAGAGTTCGTCGTAAAGGGTTACGCCGATGCAAGCTTTGACACTAAATCCAGATGACTCTAAGTATCAATCTGGATGCGTATTGAAAGTGGGAGCAATTAGCTAGAGTAGCTCCATGCAGAGCATTGTAGACATAGAAATTTGCGAAATACATACAGATCTGAATGTGACAGACCCGTTGACTAAACTTCTCTCACAAGCAAAACATGATCACACCTTATTACTCTTGGGTATTAATCACATAGCGATGTGAACTAGATTATTGACTCTAGTAAACCCTTTGGGTGTTGGTCACATGGCGATGTGAACTATGGGTGTTATTCACATAACGATGTGAACTATCGGTATTAACTCACATGGCGATGTGAGCTAGATTATTGACTCTAGTTCAAGTGGGAGACTGAAGGAAATATGCCCTAGAGGCAATAATAAAGTTGTTATTTATATTTCCTTATATCATGATAAATGTCTTTTATTCATGCTAGAATTGTATTAACCGGAAACTTAGTACATGTGTGAATACATAGACAAAACAGAGTGTCCCTAGTATGCCTCTACTAGACTAGCTCATTGATCAAAGATGGTTATGTTTCCTAACCATAGACATGAGTTGTCATTTGATCAACGGGATCACATCATTAGGAGAATGATGTGATGGACAAGACCCATCCGTTAGCATAGCACTATGATCGTTTAGTTTTACTGCTATTGCTTTCTTCATGACTTATACATGTTCCTATGACTATGAGATTATGCAACTCCCGAATACCGTAGGATCACCTTGTGTGCTATCAAACGTCACAACGTAACTGGGTGATCATAAAGATGCTCTACAGGTGTCTCCGAAAGTATTCGTGGTGTTGGCATAGATCAAGATTAGGATTTGTCACTCCGAGTGTCGGAGAGGTATCTCTGGGCCCTCTCGGTAATGCACATCATAATAAGCCTTGCAAGCAAATGACTAATGCGTTAGTCACGAGATGATGTATTACAGAACGAGTAAAGAGACTTGCCGGTAACGAGATTGAACTAGGTATAGAGATACCGACGGTCGAATCTCGGGCAAGTAACATACCGATGACAAAAGGAACAACGTATGATGTTATGCGGTTTGACTGATAAAGATCTTCGTAGAATATGTAGGAGCCAATATGAGCATCCAGGTTCCGCTATTGGTTATTGACCGGAGATGAGTCTCGGTCATGTCTACATAGTTCTCGAACCCGTAGGGTCCGCACGCTTAACGTTTGATGACGATCGGTATTATGAGTTTATGAGTTTTGATGTACCGAAGGTAGTTCGGAGTCCCGGATGAGATCACGGACATGACGAGGAGTCTCGGAATGTCCGAGACATAAAGATTGATATATTGGACGACTATATTCGGACACCGGAAATGTTCCGGAAAAGTTTCGGATTTAACTGGATTGCCGGAGGGGGTTACCGGAACCCCCTACGAGGGGGGGATGGTCCATGGTGGGCCTTGAGGAAAGGAGAGAGACATCCCATAGAGGCTGGCCGGCGCCCCACCTAGGGATCCTAGTTGGACTAGGATTTGGGGGGCGCCACCTCTCCCTCTTTTCCTTTCCCTCTCTTCCTTCTTGATGGACTCCTACTAGGAATAGGATTGCAATCCTATTCCTAGTAGGATTGCCCTAGCCGCACCATAGGAGGCCGGCCGACTCTCCCCTCTTGCTCCTTTATATACGGGGGCAGGGGGGCACCCAAAGACACACAAGTTGAATTGTTCCAGCCGTGTGCGGTGCCCCCCTCCACAGAAACACACCTCGGTCATACCATCACAGTACTTAGGAGAAGCCCTGCACCGGTAGATACATCATATCCGTCACCACGCCGTCATGCTGACGAAACTCTCACGTGAAGCTCAACTGGATCAAGAGCTCGTGGGACATCATCAAGCTGAACATGTGCTGAACACGGAGGTGCCGTACGTTCGGTACTTGATCGGTTGAATCACGAAGAAGTTCGACTACATCAACCGCGTCACTTGACGCTTCCGCTTCCGGTCTACGAGGGTACGTAGACACACTCTTCCCTCTCGTTACTATGCATCTGGTAGATAGATCTTGCGTGATCATAGGAAAATTTTAAAATACTACGTTCCCCAACAGCTATATCTTCCATCCTTGAAAGATTGTCCGCCACCGGATTGTCTTCTCCTTTCCTATCAACAATCTGCAAATCAAATTCTTGAAGAAGGAGTACCCATCTGATAAGCCTTGGCTTGGCATCCTTCTTTGTCATAAGGTACTTAATGGCAGCATGATCAGTATGAATAATAACTTTGGAATCAACAATATACTGCCTAAACTTATCACAAGCAAATACTACAGCTAGGAATTCCTTCTCAGTAGTAGCATAATTTCTTTGAGCACTATCAAGGGTTTTACTAGCATAATGTATAACATTCAATTTCTTATCAACTCTTTGTCCTAAAACAGCTCCAACAGCAAAATCACTTGCATCACACATAATCTCAAAAGGTAAATTCCAGTCAGGTGGTTGTACTATAGGAGTGGTTATTAAAGCTTTCTTAAGGACTTCAAAAGCTTCCTTACAACCCTCATCAAATACAAAAGGAACGTCCTTCTAGAGAAGATTAGTGAGGGGCCTTGAGGTCTTAGAAAAATATTTAATAAATCTTCTATAGAAACCAGCATGACCAAGAAAACTGTGAATACCTTTGATGTCCCTTGGATAGGGCATCCTCTCAATAGCTTCGATCTTGGCCTTGTCCACTTCAATTCCCCTTTCGGAAATCTTGTGACCAAGAACAATTCCCTCATTAACCATGAAGTGGCACTTCTCCCAGTTGAGTACCAAATTTGTCTCCTCGCATCTCTGCAAAACTTTATTAAGGTTGTGGAGACAATGGTCAAAAGAAGTTCCATAGACGGAGAAATCGTCCATGAAGACTTCCATAATATCCCCGCAGAAACCATGAAAGATAGCAGACATACACCTTTGAAAAGTAGCAGGGGCATTACATAAACCAAAAGGCATATGCCTGTAAGCATAACTACCAAAGGGACAAGTAAAAGTGGTCTTCTCTTGATCAGCAGTGTTAACATGAATTTGAGAGAAGCCAGAATAGCCATCGAGATAACAAAAGTGGGTATTTTTGGATATCCTTTCAAGCATTTGGTTGATGAACGGCAACGGGTAGTGATCCTTCCTGGTTGCCTTGTTCAACTTCCTGTAATCAATACACATTCTATATCCAATAATAATTCTCTGAGGTATTAGTTCATTTTTATCATTAGGAACCATAGTTGTACCCCCTTTCTTAGGAACACAATGTACCGGACTTACCCACTTACTATCAGCTATAGGGTAAATAATACCTGCGGCTAGAAGCTTGAGAATCTTAGTTCTCACAACATCCATCATCTTCGGGTTCAACCGTCGTTGATGATCAACAACCGATTTAGCATCAGGCTCAAGGTTGATAGTATGTTGACAGATAGATGGACTAATCCCCTTAAGGTCATCAAGGGTATAGCCAATTGCACCTCGGTGTTTACGGAGTACCTCCAATAGTCGCTCTTCCTCATATCCTGAAAGGTTAGAATTGATAATAATAGGATATACTTTCTTTTCATCTAAATAAGCATACTTGAGCGTATTTGATAGAATTCCCAAAGGTTCAACCGGAAGGTTGTGCTTCAGGATAGCAGGCTGCCTCAACAATATTTCATCTAGTTCATTTCTTTCCTGCATATGCAAATCATTCTCGTTGTCCTCCATGTATTGCTGCAAAGGATCATTAGGGGGAATAGCAATAGAGGCAATACTTTCAATAATTTTATCATCACTAGGTAAATCAGTACCACAAGGCTGCTTAGAGAACTTAGAAAAATTAAATTCATATGGCTCACCATCGAATTCAACAGAAACTTTACCTTTCTTGCAATCTATTATAGCTCCACAAGTTCTAAGAAAAGGTCTACCAAAAATAATAGGACAGAAATTGTCCCTCTCTGAACCAAGTACTAGAAAGTGGGTAGGGTATTTTACCTTTCCACATAGGACTCCAACGTCCCTCACAATTCCGATAGGAGAGATAGTTGTTCTGTTTGCAAGATGAATGGTAACATCAACTTCTTCAAGTTCACAAGGGGAAATCTCACCAATGATCTCTTCATAAAGTGAATAGGGGATAGCACTTGCACTCGATCCCAAATCGCATAGCCCATAATAATTGTGATCTCCTATTTTAACAGATACCACTGGAGTACCTGAAATTGGGCCTTTATTCTTGGCTGTGACAAGGTTAGTGGAAACAGCGCAAAAATTTATATTGGAATCCAAAACATCATTAGTAGCAAGGTCTTTAATCAATGCAACTTGAGGATCGACCCTGATCTGGTCCTCAGGCTCATCAACTCTTCTCTCACTTTTATTTATTATGCCTGTCACAAGAGAGTGCTCCTTTACCCTTGCGGGAAAAGGAGGCTTTTCATATATAACTGCAGGCAAAATAGGGTCAGCAACATAAATATCAATAGGTGGCTCTTTAAAAGGTTCATGATGCTGGTCTCTCTTCTTTTTAAAAGAATCAACGTGAGAGGCAAAATTCTTACAGAAATCAATCACTAGATGGGAATCAAGACCAATCTTAGAGCAAAAAGTATTGAAGTAATCAGTTTTCACATAGCTCTCAATATAATCATGCTCATAATTTATAGCGGGTTCAATACCTTTATCAATTTCCCAATCTTCGGTATTCCTCTGGATCCTTTCAATGAGATCCCACCTTTCTTCAACACTCTTCTTCTGAAACACCCCACTAGAGGAGGCATCCAGCATCTCCTTATCCTGACGAGAAAGCCTGGCATAAAAATTTGTAAGAATAATTTCCTTGGGAAGTTTATGAATAGGGCATTTGAGCATTAGGGACTTCAATCTCCCCCAAGCTTGAGCAATGCTTTCTCCGTCACAAGACCAAAAGTTATAGATATAGTTCCTGTCTCGATGAATTTCATGAAGAGGATAAAACTTAGTATAAAAGAGAGACATAAGCTCCTGCCAGTCAAGCAAGTGTGAGTTATCGAGAAGCCTATACCAATCCGAAGCTTTATCTATAAGTGATACGGCAAACAATTTCCTTATGACAAACTCCCTCGATACACCTGCAAGCTTAAATAATGAACATAGTTGTGACAATTATAGCAAGTGTTCACCGGGATGTCTGTCTCCTGCATAACGATTAGCCAAAACATAATCGATAATACCAGCTGGTATTTTATAAGGCACAATTTCAGTAGGGGGAGGATCAACCACCACAGGTGTGGGGCGTCTTCCCGCAAGCAACGATCCAATAACAGGGTTGTCCATAAGGACAAAGAGCAGAAATAGCAAGAATAAAAACAGAATTATAAAAACTTCCTTACCAGTTTCACTTTACCAATAGCGCTACGCTCCCCGGCAACGGCGCCTGAAAACGGTACTTGATGACCCTCAACCGTAAGGAATCTATTGCAGCGTTTTCGATAAGTAAGAGTGTCGAACCCAACGAGGAGCAGAAGGTATTGATAAGCGATTCTGAGCAAGAAATTACTGCAAGCACTAAAAGATAACTTTTTAGGGGTTTCTTGATATAAGCGACAGGAAAGTAAAAGCAAGCGATGTAAAAGGCACTGAGAGTAACAATTGGCCCAATCCTTTCTTAGCAAAGGAGAGGCCTAGCAACTGAACTTATAAAGACTAAAGCGTTCCTGAGGACACACGGGAGAGGTAGTCATGTGCTTTCGCCATATTCCGTATCGGTACTATGTTATGTGTTGATAAGTGTTGAGTGGGTGGATCTATGCTAGTACACTCTCTAGACTAAGATGAATGCACTCTTATGATTAAACACCTTGCAAGCATCCGCATATACAAGATAGAATTTAAGGCAAAAGCCTAACCATAGCAATACGATCGAGGATCCATTATTCCCTTATGCAAAAGCGTGCGAACTGGGGTTCAGGTTTCTGTCACTCCGGCAACCCACCATAAGCATTCTTTGTACACAATGTATTCTCCTAGGTCCTTAATAAGGCGAAGTGTTGAGTGTTCGACTCACACAACACCACTAGTAGAATGACAACACAACTTAAGTATCAAACAACACATATTACTTCAACAGCATATGACTACTAACAACAAGACTTTCCCCATGTCCTCAAGAACTAAGGTAACTACTCACGAGACATAAAAGAGATCATGATCAGTGGGTATAAATAGGTGATAAACAATATGGACATAATAATATTTCTCCAACAAAACTCAATAGCATTCACCTCAAAGTAGTAATCAACACCAATGGAGTAGAGAGGATAGGTAGTACGCGTTACAACACAAGTTGCAATTGTGAGATGGGATTTGGATTAAGATGGAGATGGTGCTGGTGTTGGGGATGATGTTGATGATGATCTCGATGATGCCCGTGACGATGGTGATGACGATGGCGACGATCTCCCCTTCCGGGAGGTGATCTCCCCGGCGGAATCTGCCCACCGGAGATGGCTTTTTCTTCTCTGTAGGTTTTCGCCACGGAGCGGCGGCGGAACTCCGTAAAAACTCTCGTTTTTAGGGTTTTCGGATAACGGAGAGTATATAGGCAAAAGGGGGCGACCAGAGGTGGGCCAGGGGCTCCAGGCGCCCCCCCCCCCGGCGCGGCCAGGGGGGCGCGCCCCCAGGGCGCCTGGGCACCCTGTGGCCCCCCTTCGGCTGCCCTTTCGCATGTCTTCGTGATTCGAATGAAAAATATCTCCCGTCAATTTTCAGGTAATTTGGAGGTATTCTTCTTCAGCAACTCAGCGTCCACTTTTTACTGCTGAATCCTGCGTCTGCTGCTTTGGCATCGGAAAGTTGCAAACTGTGTAAAATAGACCAAAACAACATAAGAACATCATCGTAACATGAGATATATCAATGAATAAGGATAAATTATGATACAAATAGTGATGCATTTTGGACGTATCACCATGTATTTCGCTTGCGTGTTGCTTTTTGCCATGTCATCATGACATCATGTGCATTTCATCAGCATGTTTTCAATACTTGCATTCGTTCGGGCTCCCGAGTTCTCTCCGTTGTCCGTTCTGAGTCCAGACACACTCGCACGCGCCCGCGGCACATCCGAATATTTATTTTATAAGTGGCCGGAAAATATTCTCGGAATGGGTTGAAACTTGGCGTGCGGTCTTATTATAGCGTAGGTAGGCCGCCTGTCAAATTTCGTTGCATTCGGAGTTCGTTTGATAGCCCAACCGTTAAACATATAGAGGCATTATAGCCGGTTTAAATGTCGGACGTTTCAGTGCTCTTAAACCTGTCGCCGGCCCCCCTCTCTCTCCCTCTCTTCTCAGCCCAATCTCTCTACACAACCCAGTTTCAACCCCTCGACTGCACATCCGAAACTGTCCCGAACCCGACCCGGGAAGTCATTACCGATGGATCCGGATCATCCCCAAACATCCCTAAAATATCATCGATTCTTTGTTTGGATACTCCTAGTCTACTTTCTCGAACCGTCCGATTACGATCGGAGGGACCGAATCACCCTAAACTTATCCGAATTGCTATATATAGTGAGCAACCCTAGTTTCTAGGGGAGATGTCCCATCCATCCCCTCACCGTCGCCGCCGCTCCACCAAATCCCCATCGGGATCCCCTCCCCACCAACCAGCTTCCCTCCCGGCCTCCTCTGTTTTCACCTCGGGCCTCCACCTCTCGATCTCTCCCCACCAACCAACTCCTCTGCCCGCGGCCCCGCGTCACCCCTCCACGATCGTGCCTGAGCAGGAGCGCTAGACGTCGTCTTCTCGCGCTCTGGAGCCCGCTGGAACAGCCACCGCTCCTCTACATCACATGCCCCAGCCATCGTCAGTGTCACCGCTGCCATCTGGCGCCAAGTCCGGCCGCCGCCTCTGCTTCTGCTTCGAGCAGGGAGGACGTGCCCCTGTTCGCACTCGGCTCCGCGTTGACCACAGGCCCTCGTTGCTTCGCTCGCCCACCGGACCAGACCGTGCTCCTCCTCCTGCGTGCCCCAGCCTCGAGCTCGACCCCGCCACCCTCGTCTGCCCCGGTGAGCCTCGTCATCGATGACAGAAACCCCCAGGTCATCGTCGCCCTCCTCTTTCCTCTCCTCCTCTTCCTATTTCATCTTCCTCCCTCCGTCTCTCAGCTCTCCCTCTCATCTCTGTTGGGCAAGAGCTCGTCTGCCTCGAACCCCGCCTCCTCCGCGCCTCTGCATGTGGCTGCGCCGCGGCGGCTCCTCTGGTTCCGTTCGTGAGCGCGCCGGATCCTCGTGCCATGGATCTCCCCTGCTTCTGCTTCTGCGCTGCGAGGAGGACGACCCCCGGCGCCAAGTCCCTTCGCGTTGACGGAGCCCCGATCCTGGTTTCTGCCCGTCGCCCGCAACCTGCTTTGCGATGACCCGCTCGCCCGCTACTACGGCGACCACGCCCAGTAGCTCCGCCCGACCCGGCCTCTCCTGCCAGCCGCGCCAAGGCCGAGGCCTCTTCGCCAACTGGGCCGAAGCCCCTTCGGTGAGCGTCCAGCCAGCCCAATTCCTCTTGCTATATTCCACGCCATGGGCGTTCTTTTGTATTATGCGCTTAGTGCCTTTTTCTGTTTAGTCCGCTGCAGTTTAAGCCTGCGTAGTTTCTTTTCCAGTGCACTGCATTTTTGCAAATTGTCCAGGGCATGCATCAATTACAGAAATGCCATCAGTTTAAAATGTGTACAACTAAATAACCGTGCATCAGTTTAAAATGATCTATATATGTAAAATGTATAGAATTTCACTTTTTCCATCTTGCATCCATGTTAAAGATGTTAAACTTGTTGTGTGCATTAATTTGTGTAAATAACATGCTAAAATGGTTTAATTCATAACTAAATAACCGTAGCTCCAAATTTAATAAACCTTATATGTAAATGGGGTGGAAAAATGTGTAGAATAACATGGTGCACCTTATTTTGCTGTTTAACAACATTAAAATGGTGTAATAGGCAGAACAGTACCAAATTTATAATATGCACATGGGGGTTTTTCGGAATTGTTGTTTGATGTTCCGGCCCCATTTAAACTTGCCTAGATAGGTAGTTTTATTATGCTTCCTACCTTGCCATGTATTGCATCATACCTTGCCTTGTCTTGCATCATACATTGCCATGTATTGCATCATATATAGACTTGTCTTGCATCATACTTGCTTGAGCATATTGTCATGTTCTTGTGTTGTTTTTCTGTGCTTCCTACCTTGACATGTATTGCTTCCTGTATAGACTTATCTTGCATCATACCTTGCCATGTATTGCATCATATATAGACTTGTGTTGTTTTTCTGTGCTTCCTACCTTGCCATGTTTTGCTTCCTGTATAGACTTGTCTTGCATCATACCTTGCCATGTATTGCATCATATATAGCTTGTGTTGTTTTTCTGTGCTTCCTACCTTGCAATGTTTTGCTTCTTGTACAGACTTGTAGTGCATCCTATATAGAACTGTCTTGCATCATACTTGGTTGAGCATATTGACATGTCTCGTGTGGTGTGTTTACCGTGTTGCTTGCTTCTTCTCGTTAGTGCTTGTTCCGTTGCGTTCGTGAGGATTCGTTCGTCTACCCGTGGTTCTTCTTCAAGGCTTCTTCTTCGTCTACTTCATGGACTTGTTCTTCTTCCTTGCGGAATCCCAGGCAAGATGACCATTCCCTTGGATACCTTTACTATCATTGCCATGCTTAGTTGTCTCGATGCCATCGTTACATGTCGCGCTACCCATCATTATTGTCAGCCTCTCCTTGTTGCCATGAAACCTCTAACCTTTGAAACCTTCTTAGCAAAACCATTGTTTGGCTATGTCTCCCGCTTGCTTAGCCCCTCTTATAGCGTTGTTAGTTGCAGGTGAAGATGAAGATCGTTCCATGTCGGAACTTGTTCTTGGAATATCACAATATCTATTATTATACATTAACACACCTATCTACTGGGCATGGGTGGAAGGCTTGGCCTTTTGCTCGGTGTTTTGTTCCACTCATGCCACCTTAGGAGCCGATAAACCGGCATTATGTTCCTTGATTTTGCGTTCCTTACACGGTTGGGTATATGGGGACCCCTTGACAGTTGGACTTTGAATAAAACTCCTCCAGCAAGGCCCAACATTGGTTTTAATTTGCCTCATAATAAAAAAAACTTAATTAATTAATTGCATAGGGGGTCATGTCCCCGGGTTCTTAATTCTACATAACAGGGGGGCCAGTTCTGATGGTGTTGGTCACAAACGGGGGTTATGTGGGGCCACCATGGGGAAACTCGAGGATTGGTTTTACCTGTAGGACCGCCCATCCGGTCGTGGCCTGAGACGAGATACGCGCGGCTACTATCAGGATTCCGACACGCCGGGAGGTCTTGCTGGACTTGTTTTACCATTGTCGAAATGTCTTGTGCACCGAGATACCGAGCCTGATCGGATTTCCCTAAGATAAGGGGTAATAATTATTATTACTTCAGTTGATCGTGAGAGCTTGCGATGGGCTAAGTTGGGACACCCCTGCAGGGTTATGATCTTTCGAAAGCCGTGCCCGCGGTTATGTGGCAGATTGGAATTTGTTAATGTCTGGTTGTAGAAAACTTGACAGAGGATCCGAAGTAAAACACACAACCGTGTGAGTAACCGTGACTGTCTCTTTTCACTTTGAGAAGAGAACACGGTGGGGTTATGTTTGACTCGTAGGTAGTTCAGGATCTTTAGCGATCACTACTAGTTTGCGACTATTTGCATAGATGCTCATCTTATTCTTGTACTCGTACGTTAGCCACCATATTATGCTTAGCCGCTGTTGCAACCTCACCACTACCCTTTTCCTTACCCATAAAGCTTTGCTAGTCTTGATACCCATGGTTATGGGATTGCTGAGTCCTCGTGGCTCACAGATACTACAACACCAGATGCAGGTACAGCTGAGTACGATGCAGGAGATGGATCAGAACTTTAGTGGGAGTTCGATGAAGAGCGTAGCCGTAAGTATGTGACGTTTTCGACGTTCAGTAGTGGTTTCTACTAGGGGCGATTCGGACCTGTGGCTTTATGTATTTGGTATCTTTCTTTTGGATCTTCGCCCGTAGTCGGGTTGTGATGTTTTGGATGATGATTTGCTTATGTAATGAATTGTGTGACGTGGCGAGTGTAAGCCAACTATCCTTTTGCAAATTCATCCCTATTTTACATGAGTCGTGCAAAGATACCAAACTTGAGATCATTCCAGAATGGGCTTATACCTTTAAGTCGTGCCTCGACACATAGGAGGTATAGTCCCATCATGGGCATTACAGCATGTCTCCTCGACGTAGATCAACCAGCATCTATTCAACGTGGCAATTAAAACCTTAGTTTCACACTTTTCGATCCACCTGCATCTATTCAACGTGGCAATTAAAACCTTGGTTTCACACTTTTCGATCCACCCGCATCTATTCAACGTGGAAATTAAAGTGGCATATGGATCGATCGACGCGGCTCGTTTGAACGTAAGCGCGGCCGGTGCCACTCCCCTTCCCTTTCCCTTTCCCTATTTAAACCACCAGCCCTCACCTTCTCCACACATCCATTTGCATCGCCCTTCTCTTCTTCCCCAAACCGAGAGCACTCTCAGAGCGAGGCGAGGATGCAGTACAACGGCCCCACCTATCGGCTCCCACTGATCGTGCCAGAGAGACGGTATCCGTCCAACGTCGTCGTGGAGAGCACACTCCGCGTGTGGGCGTTCTCACGCTGGAGGGGTGCAAGGCGGTTTGCCCAGTGGTTCCTCCGTGCGGGATTTGCCCACCTCCCAGCGGGCTCGCCGGTGATGTTCCAACTGGACGAAGTGCGTCCAAACTCCTGGTCTCCGCCGATAGGGCTCACTGTCACCTTCACCAACAGATTTGATGCGTACCACCTCCTCGGCAAGGTGTTTTGGTGTGGATGTGAATTCATCGCATTCACAACTCACAACATCTTCACAAACTTCGACTGCGTCTTCCCCACCCGCGACGATATGCATAGCCTCCCCTACCACATCGGCGAGGACGGCATGGAGAGGAGCAGTGAAGAGGAGGCGCAGTGAAGATGGTGGTGAAGGCCCGGTCTCGTGAGCTTGTTTTGCCCTAGCGTGTTAGGGCAAGCTTTTTATCTTTTATATATTTCTGTCTTAATTATGTCATTGGTTGTATCGTGAACTTATTATCTATCTGAACTATGTTCTTCTTGCTACCCTTCTATTTGATATGTCGTTGGTTATCTGTGTTTTGCTTGCTATTTCTATCTTATTTGACGTGAAAACCAGCAAGTTTTGGGGTTAGCCTTGTAAAAAGGGTTGGAGGGTAGCCCATTCGTCTTGTTATATTCATGGTGTGTACTCCCTCCGTCCCAAAATTCTTGTCTTGGATTTGTCTAGATATGAATGTATCTAACACACTAAAATGTGACTAGATACATCCATATCTAGATAAATAAGACAAGAATTTTGGGACGGAGGGAGTACTTGTGTAGGTCAAATTTAAATGGCCCATTTAGAGTAGGGTCAAGTTTTTGTATGCGCGGATAATGGACTAGTTGAAGTGTCAAAAAGGAAACTAAAGCTAGAAAAATGAGCCATATTGATGATGAAAAGAAGAAGAAGAAAAGCTATTTTTTTGAATTGTTGGTGGCCCTATCCGTATATTGTATGAACAAAAACAAGATAATTTTTGAACTAGTTTGTGGCGTATGCTATGGTTTAGGGCACCCTATGTTTTATGTAAGAAGTATACTATGGTTGCTAATTTCTATGTAATGGATGTATGCTTGCTACGTGAGATATCGATAGATGGATATGGTGCTGTAGCCGAGCCCTAAACATGCTCTCTAGATGGATATGGTGGCTAATGGTGCCACTGGACTCCCTTATTTTAGATGTAGTTTCAAATGCATATCATGATCTACATAATTAAGTCTGACATGCTCTTAATAACAAAAACAAAAAATCGTGTATACAAAATTTTTGTTGCAACAAAAACATGTTTATAATACCCGCTGCGGTAGGCTATATACAGAAGGAAAATTCCACGATATGTACAAATAAATTTGACATTGGCAAGTCCAATAATCAAGGAACAAAATAGAGCCAGCGCGTGCACTATTTTCTAGGCCTCTTTAATCTTTGTGGGCCTTCGACACTCAACGCAATGAGACCGCCCAACCAGAGCTTAGTTTCAATTTGGGCCATAGAACTACGTTTTTTTTCAGCAGTCAGTGTTGTTTGACGAAACTGAAAGTGTACAAAACTGACGAAACTGACATGATCCACAAATTAAGCAACAAAGATCATAGAGCACATGATCCACAAATTTAAGCAAATCGTAGAGAACATGATCCACAATTTTAACCAAATCCTAGACACCACACTAATAACATCTCTAACGAGTGATGACCAGCAAGTAAGCAAATCCTAGAGCAACTACCCAAAAATAAAAGGGATAAAATCCTAAAGCTATCAGATTTGCCTGCTTGTTCAATTGAATCATCTGCTTCAAGTTCTTGTTCATCTTCTTTATTTCCCCCTTCAGATCTGCATCCCCAACTGTCAGAGCGGCACTTTCAGAGACCAAATGTGTTGGTGCTGACGGCAGATTGAGCTCCCAGGTTAGGGCCCCATTGAATTGAATCCGCCTAACGTAGTAATCCAACCATTCAAAATGTATGCATTTCTTCACGATCTGAAACAAAAACATGAACCCTAAATCGCAGATCTAAAAAGAATTAAAAGCAAATAGAAAAAGAAATCAGAGAAAAATCATGAGATCTAACCTGCCCCTCTGGCTTGCTCTCGCATTTCATGAACTCACGCCCATATTTGCCATTCTTGACCTCCTTCGAAGTCAACCGTATCAGTGGTGCGCTACGTGGGCAGTTAGGACATCACTCCATGGGAAGTGGACCATACTGGGTCCACGAGGGGCGGGAGGCTGAAGTGGAGCTTGACATATCGCCCAAAGTCGCCGGAGAAGAAGAAGCAGAGGAGTGGCTTCTCTCGTCGCCAGAGAAGAAGAAGCAGAGGGGGAGTGGGTCCTCTCGTCGCTGCAGAGCACCAGAAGAAAGCAGAGGCATGACCAACAAGTCTCGCGGATCGCCTATCGCGGATCGCCCCATGATCCAACGATGCGGAACCGTCCATGTGATCCAACGGCGCGGAGCCTGCACGTAGCGGCATTCCTTCTAGAACACCACAACTGAGGGTTCTCGCTTGGTGTTAGGGTATGATCGGACGGCTGATGTTCGGAGCTAGGGTTAGGCGAAACCCCGTGGGGTTTAGTGGGGTTTTGAGCTGGTCAACAGGGTTTCAGAGGCTTTGACTGAGGATAACTAATTTAAAAAAATCAAAAAAATATGAAACCTTCGCACAATGTTGTCTTGTGTGACATGTTACCAACCAAAAATCATAAACTTTGTCTATGGACACTTTCACGAAAAAACCATGACACATATGAGCTATCACGTACAACGTTTCATAGTGACCAAGGAGAGGAGGTAGGGTTTCCCTTCGGTTTTTGAAAATTTATAAAAAATCAAAAAAAATCACCAAAGCTTGATTTCAAAGTGAATAAGAAGGATCTGAACTTATTTTTCCATTTTCATATGGTAAACACGTTTTTTATATTAAAGTATTTTTTAAATGTACAAAATAGAAAGATTAATTCAATAAATAGTGATTCTTCGAATCTACACTATATAGATTGAATTGGTGTCAATAAAATTTATTTGGCTCATTTGGAGTAGGTCCAAAAAAACTTGATTACAAATGGGGCTATTTACCCTAGCCTGGGAGCTCATTTGGAGCATATTTCTCATGACTACAAGTTTTACCACGCAAAAGAGATCGGATTGATCACCTAACGTTTATAATAGTTCAGCAAACTGTGCAACTCACACCACAGGGGAATGGACTTCAAGTGTTGGTTCAAATTCAAAGTTTGCCTAAAATTCAAATTTTGCCTCAGTAGTTCAAATTTAAAGTTTCCTCAGTAGTTCAAATTCAAAGTTTACAAATAGAATTATTACACCTTAAAAAATTTCACAGTAGTTCAAATTGACGACATAATCCTAATTACAAATCCTTAAACTTCAAAGTTTATGACTTGCATTCAAGTCAAATTCAAATCTTTGCCTTGCTCCTTGTGTTCTGGGATGGGTTAACCATCTTGCTTCTGGTTTCCCTGGCTGAGATATTTTGTGTTTTTGAAAGCTTTGTCTTGTTGCTTCTGATCTTCACTTCTGGTGGTGGCGCTTTTGTTGAACATGTGATGACCAGTTGACGGTCATCTGTGGGTTTAGTAATCTTTAAACGGACTTCAGAAAAAATAACTTTGTCCTCTCTTATATCTTCAAAACCTTCATAAGCCATGGTTTCAAATTCCGCATCAGATGATGATTCAACCGAAGTTTCTTCCTCTCTAGGTCTTTTTTGTCTTGTGCCTTTTATTATCGTAGAGCTGGGTCAAACAGAAATAAGCTTAGCCATCGATAAAAAATGAACACATGCAAAAAATGGACACATACCAAGCTGCTGCTTCAGTTGCTTCATTCTCTAAACTTGCTGCATTCTCCTCTGCTGTTGCATTCTCCTCTTCATTTGCTGCTTCCCATTGTTCCTCTTCTCCAAATGATGCATCAACTAGATTGGTATAACGCCTAGCAATATGCCCTAGGATACCACATCTTTTGCACTTACGCTGTTTTTTTTACACGACCCTCTTCACCATCTCTTATCCTATTTTTCCTTGGTCTTCCTGGTGGTCTAGTCAGTACATGAGAATAGAGTCTGATACCTGGGTCTACTATGTTCCACTGGTCTTTTCCCAAGAGTGCAGGCACATTTTCAGCATAAGCAGCCCTCAATTTGGCAACAGAGAAATATATAGAGCAATACTGATCTACTTCACCATCTTCACCTCCAATATCAGTCATGAGATGTAGGGCATGTATGCACGGCTTCCCGCGGCTCTGCCATTGCCTACAACTGCATTCATTGGTTGCAAGGTTCACTGGATATCTGCATTCCCTATTTTTACTGTCAGTGTATGTCACTTCAGCCTCATATGTCGAAGGTCGAATGCATTTCATCCTTAGTCCTCTTGCCTTGGCATGCAATGCCTTAATCAGAGATGGGAGCATAAGATGGCCAACATATTGTGTTTCTGCAATTCTTTTACGAAGAGCCATCTTTACCATGATCATCTGCCTGGTCTTATCAAATGCTTGCCACAACAAAAGCCCTTTCACTGACTTGAACTTTGCATTGAAACACTCAGCGAGGTTATTGGTCACATAGTCTACTTTGCAGGTTTCATTGAATTTGCTTCTTGACCACAGCTATCTATGATGTTCATCCATCTACTCCTTCACCAAAGGATTATGAGCATACAACACTCTCAAATGGTGCTCATGCTTCCTCAAGATGCATGTGTATGATGCTGGCCATAGATTCTCATCATAAACTTTGCCTTTGAATTTCTTTTTAAAATTATGTGCTAGGTGTCGCATGCATTCCCTATGTTCCACGCCAGGGAATGCAATTTCTACTGTGGTTTCTAAACCCTTGCAAGCATCTGTGTGTATAACTAAACTTGAGGGTGTACCTATAATGTTGCGCAACTGCTATAGAAACCAGACCCAACTATCCTCACTCTCTACCTCCAACACACCAAATGCAACTGGGAATAACCAGTTGTGTCCATCAATTGTAGAAGCTGCTGCTAGCTGGCCTCTCCATCTTCCATTCAAAGCAGCCGCATCGACAGCCAAATAGGGCCTACAACCATTCAGAAACCCCTGCCAGCAAGCCTTGAAACAAACAAAAGCCCTCCTGAAGCACTCCTTCTCCATTGCCCTCCCTTTTAATTTGTACTTAACTGTATGCTTGTCAATCTCTACAACACTCCCTGGACTAGTCGTCTCCACTTCATCTTTGAAGGTGTAAAGCAACTGAAAACTCTCATTCCATGGACCATTAATCCTATCAAGAGCCCTTTCCTTAGCATAGAAAATCTTCATGTAAGGTATAATAATCTTGTACTTCTCAAATAGCTTCCCAAGGAGTGTTGTTGGACCAATTGTTGGTGTTTCCCTCGCCCAATCCAAGATTGCATCTGCCACCCACCTAGTCTTTTCAAGCTTAGATTTTTCCTTTCCCCCTCCCCCTCCAGGTGGGCAAGTGTGCCCGTGTGGGTTGCTTTTTATCTGAAACAAAATGAAAAATGATGTCAAATACAATTAAGAAACAATACACATGATCTGAATATAGAATGGATAAATAATCTAATAACAATATTCAGTTGTAATACCTGAATCAATTTTCTCTTTCGCATAGTGGATGCATGCAACCTCCACCTACCCCTATCATAGGGGCAATGAACAGTGAATCTTCATGGCTCACTCCTATCAACCTCATAAGAGTTTTCAGTGGGAATGCAATATGTAGTCACTGCATTACGACAATCCACCATCGATTTGAATACGGTTCCTGGAGTAAGGCCAGGGATCTCCCTGTTCCACTCAATTGTTGGCATGTCCTCACCATCATATTCTTGTAAAACTAAGGAGTCGATGTTCTCCTACCTCTCTTCATCTTCAGTGTCATCAAATCTAGCACGGCTGCTAGGCTCCTCTGCATATTCATCTTCCACTGCCTATTGACTGACTCTATCTACCAGTTCAGGGAATAGAATCTCATCATCATCATCATTTTGAGGCACTTCCTTGTCAGGGTCCGCATCTACTTCTACATCAGGTGCAGAAGGGAGAGGAGAAGTGGCAGAATTAGCGGCAGCTAACATGTTGTGGCTTTCAGAACCACTAGGTTTACTTGGTTTCAACCTACAAGGAGTGCGAGGACGCTCGCTATTAGCAAAGACAGATGATGTCTGAACACCCCGTGGTTTGCGTGCCTGAAGCACACCGATATGTATTTTTCCGAAACGACTGTGAGCATTCAAACTAAATAGAAATCTCAGATGCTCATCACAAGTTAATGGGACAAATCTCTGCTCAATACTGTCGAAATATCTCAGTTCAACAGCATCGGCAGGGCTCCACGGATACTCACAACAGAGTGCCTCGTGGAAATCTCTGAATGAAACGCTGGTTTCTACCACTTTAGGATAGAAAAATCCAGAAATCATACACAGTTTAGTTCCACGCAGCTCGCTAGTTTCCATTCTAACTACCAGCCAAAAAGAAAGTGTAGGATCAACCCTATTTGATTGAAATAAGATAAAGGGCACAGTTAGGCCGAAAATTTTCACATAAATTGCGCTGATTCACGCCAACCGTGGTCAGATACAGCCTAATTTATGGATCTCTTAATCAATTTGGGAGGAAAACGATGCTTACCCAGGTGGAATCCATGAATTATCAGCCTCTGATTCGACCCAATCATCTCCACGGTCGATGGGCCGGACGTGGTGCCCCCCCGACATCGCTTCCTAATCTTAGATGGGGAGAGGGGGTAGATGCGGCGGAGGTGGCACGACTGCGGCGGAGGCGGTAAGAGTGCGGCGGAGGCGGCACGACGGCGGCGGAGGGGGCGGCGCGGAAGCGACTAGATCTGATTCACCACTGGTTACCACGTAACGATCAAAATGTGGACTCCGCCCTACGCGGCCCCACTAGTCGGAGTTAACGGTCGAGCCATTGACCCGACGGCAACGTCCGTTGTGACCAGTTCTGAGGGTTTCAGGCAAGGGAGTGGGGAAAAGTGAGCAAAAGTTAAGAGCGTGGGGATGAATGAGTAGAACTAACAAACCAGGGGCACAGAAATAAAAATCCCATATTTAATACTCAGTTAATACTCCAGTCAGCATATTCTAATAAAACAGCAGCCCCTTCATATTAGTCAACATTGTTTCATAATACTGTTATGACATGGGCAATCTTTTTTAATCCTTCATAAATCCAGTCAAATTACGCATGGTAAGCACAATACAACACATGTGAAAAGGCACTTCCTCACAATGGTTTAATCAATCAGAAAAGGAACTTGTTCTAAGTCACAACACATACCTTCAGCTCGATTCCCCCGTGAACTGTACCAGCCGGTGGAGTTGGTCGGCAACGACCTTGTTGCAGATGAATTCCCCGAGCACACTGGGCTGATGCCTGTCGTCCGCCGGGAACGCTATCGATTCCACCTGCGGCATGTCGTCCGCTTGTGCGGGACCCTCACCCAGATGTTTGCTCATGTCCCAACGGTGGTGGCCGTATCGCCGCTCCCACCGCTGGTAGCTGTCACAGGCTTGTCTTGGGATCCCGTTGGCGTCGACGCTCGGCCGACTGCGACGGTAACGGATTCCTCTCTCTCCCTCAAAGGCATGTTCGCAGAGACATTCACCGTGTCCGCGTGGCCCTGGCGTCCAGGCACCTAGCTGCCAGGGGCGTCGATGCGGATGATGGCCGAGTCTGCGTCAGTGGGGGTGAAAGAACATGCGGTGCCCCCATGTTTGGTTTTGGTAATTGATGACAATCTCTATGGACTAATGGTTGCCTTGAGTTATATTTGAAGGGTTTGTCCATAGGCTTTTCTTGGAGTCCATTTGTTGGTTTCAAGGAGAGTTTGTGATGACCAAGGTGCTATTAAGGAATTATCCAAAGATTGGTCATATGAGTGTTGAGCTTATAGCAAGCATGTCTTGAAGAAGAAGAAGAAGTGTGTGTGATCATTCATGTTTACCTTCAAGACATCATCCAAATGAAGAGAGTTGGAAAGATTCAAGGTTGATTAAGACTAAGTCAAAGAGTGAATCAAGTTGATCAACACACAAAGCATAGAAGATGTACCGAGAGGGATCAAGCGATCCCATGGTATGGTAAGCATTGTCTATTACGCTTTGTGTACTAACCCATGGTATTCATGAGAGTTCTTTGTGGGGTTAGGTTGCGGTGTGCAAGTTCAAGTTGGATCATCCCGAAGAGATCATATGCTTGAAGCTTGCCGTCCATTGTGGTGGCAATGGACTCGTGAAGATGTGTCGAAGAGTGGCCCACCCATACTGGTGTATGGGGGAGAAATTGACTAGTCTTCACCGGGCCAATGCAATCAAGAAAGGTGGGCCATCTTGAGGGAGTCAAGATCGTCATCATCCAGCTCAACTAGACTATGTGCAAGGCAAAGGTTTGCCCTTGATAGGTTTTCTATTTTACCGGTCTCATGGTAGTTGTGGGAGACCGGGTTATAGGATAGATTGTCGTACTATCAAGGGGGGCTCTCGATGAGTAGCTTGATCGTATCATTCGTAGAGAGCTCAAACCATTGCATCCTTGCATCATCTTTATCGATTCTTGTTTCGTTTTTCTCCTTGTGAGATTCGGATCTTATGGTCATCTTGATGACAAGCTCGAGTTCATCGAAAACAGAGTTCACTCATGCATCTTCTATGATGTTTTCGATGTTGGAGGTTATGCCAGTTCTTCTCTAATTGAGGGTTCACTCCTATATGTTGGTCGATGTTTTGATGCTACTCGTCTTCCTCTATCCAACAAGCTTGAGTTTGCTTAATTCGGAGCTCATATGAAGAAGTTATGACAGTTCTGGTTTTCTCCCAGCGGTAGTACTGTGGTCGGCAGTGGTAGTACCGCTTGTAGCGTCAAGAGGTAGTACCGCTCCAGTACCGCCCTACTACCGCCTCGATTTTGGATCCTGCACTTTGCGTGTCGGGTTCAGCAGTAGTTGCACGGCAGTAAGGCACAGCAGTTCCGCCTATAAGCGGTAGTACCGCCCCGATTAGGCGGTAGTACCGCCCCGGTCGGGCAGTAGTACCGCTACAACCTTACTACCGCCGTACTCCGCTCTATCCTGCCTCCTTTGGTCCCTGCTTCCCCAGCGGTAGTACCGCTGTGGTGAGCGGTAGTACCGCTTACAAGCGGCACTACCGCCCAAGGTTCATGTTGTTGCTCTTTTTCCAGCTTCTACCGCCCGAGCGGTAGTACCGCTCGTGGAGCGGTAGTACCGCTCGTGTGCGGGGTGAGCACGTAACGGTTGGATTCGGGAGGCCCTATAAAAGGGGGTCATCTTCCCCATTGAACCTTATCTCTTGAGCTCATGTTCTTGCCCCATTGTTGACCTTCTTCGAGCTTGCTATCTCTCAATCCCTCCATGGATTCTTGCTAGTTTTGGGGCGAAAAGAGAGAGGAGATCTAGATCCACATTTCCACCAATCACTTTCTCCTCTTTGTGAGGGGAACCCTTTGGATCTAGTTCTTCGTGTTCTCTTCTCCGTTCTTCCTCTCATTTCCCTCCCTAGCATTAGTTGCTTTGGTGGGATTTGGGAGAGAAGGACTTGGGAACTCCATGTGCCCTTGCCATTGCATTTGGTGCATCGGTTTGAGTTCTCCACGGTGATACGAGGAAGTGAAGTTGACAAGCTTATTACTCTTGGGTGCTTGGTACCCTTGAGCTTGTTCCTCTTGGGTGCTTGGGCGCCCTAGATGGTTGAGGTCACCTCGGAGCCATATTCCATTGTGGTGAAGCTTCGTGGTGTCATTGGGAGCCTCCAATTAAGTTGTGCATGTAGCCCCAACCTTGGTGGTGTTCGGAGCTCAATCATTGTGGTCTAAAGCTCTGGGCAAGTGTCAGGGTCTCCAATTAGGTTGTGGAGATTGCCCCGAGCAATTTGTACGGGTTCGGTGACGGCTCCCAAGGGTTGCCATTTGTATGGGTTCGGTGACCGCCCTCAATCGTCCCTTAGCGGAATCACGACATCTTGCATTGTGTGAGGGTGTGAGGAGATTACAGTGGCCCTAGTGGCTTCTTGGGGAGCATTGTGCCTCCACACCGCTCCAAACGGAGATTAGCATCCACAAGGGTGTGAACCTCGGGATACATCGTCATCTCCGCGTGCCTCGGTTATATCTTACCCGAGCCGTTTACTTATGCACTTTACTTTGTGATAGCCATATTGTTTCTTGTCATATATCTTGCTATCACCTAGTTGTTTATCTTGCTTAGCATAAGGTTTTGGTGCACATAGGTGAGCCTAGTTGTTGTAGGTTTTGTGCTTGACAAATTAACCGCTAGGTTTATTTCGCATTTGTTCAAACCTAAACCGTAATTATTTTAAAGTGCCTATTCACCCCCCACCCCTTTAGGTGACATCCACGATCTTTCAGGGGGCACGACCGCTGAGAGGGCCGACCTGCTCTTGGGGAGGCAGGCGGCGCCTCGGTGATGGAGCATGAGCTTGACGAGCTCGGTGGGTATTGCCCGACTCCTGGCCTTGCGGCGGCGGTCGTTGGCGAAGGCTGCGGATAATGTGAGGGAGGTCGCAGACTCGGTTACCATGGCGCTTCGGACGGGGACGGCGCATTGTGGGAGGCATTAGCGCTGGGTCGTGCAAGGACACTCGTTGGCTACAGGGCACGGACCGATGGCGTTCGCGTGGTTGTGTGGGAGAGCAGCGCACTCGTGCTCCGGCAGCGACAGCAACCCTAGTGCTGAAATATGAGGTGGGCTTTAAGCCCATATAGCAATTTCTGGAAAATCTCTAAGGGCCTATGTGGGTTTGTTGGCACTAGGTGTAGTTGGAAGTTTAATCTCTGACACCCCGAGACCGATGCGCCAGGTGTCTTCCAGTTATTCGATGTCGTTGCCATGTCATTTGCTTGCGTGTTGCACTTTGCCATGCCATCATGTTCTTTTCATTTGCATAGTTTTCAAAACTTGCATCCGTCCGTAGATGCCGAGCCCCCTCGTCCTTTCCATTGTCCGTTCTGAGCCCAGACACACTCGCTAGCGCCCGCGGCACCTCCGAAATATTATTTTATAAGTGGCTGGGAAATGTTCTCGGAATGGGTTGGAACTTGGTGTGTTGTCTTATTATAGTGTAGGCAGATCTCCTGCCAAATTGTTTTGTCGCATTTGAAGTCCGTTTGATAGCCCAACGGATAAGTACAGTGGCACTGTTGCTAGTTAAATCGACGGACGTTTTGGGTCTCCGAAAACCCTGTGCTGGGCCTCTCTCTCTCTCTATCTCTCCTCTCCTATCAGCTCTTGGCCGCTCTGGCACAACCCACTAGCCCAGCTAGCTGTCCCTCTGCTCCGGTGTCCTCGGATCGAGATCTAATGCCCGAGAACACTCCAAAAACCCCTCAAACCTTAGTCCATAGACCCCCTGCTATATATAGTAGCCTCCCCCTTCCATTACTAGCCTAAACCTAGCCTAGTCCCTCCCCTAACCTCCAGCCGCTGCCACCTAACCTCCACGTTGCCTTGTTTTCCACGTCGGCGGATGCACCACCGCCACTTGGCGCCCAGCTAGCGGTTGCACCGCCACCCACCACTGCCAGCCACCACTCGCATCGCCCCACCTGTCCCCTGCCTCCTCCCACCGCCGCCAGTCCGCCAAGCCCGCGAGGAGCCCGCCCCAGGCCACGTCGGGCCCGGATTCGCCCGAGCCGCTCTGCCGCCCTGTAGCGCTCGCCAGCTCCCCCCGCAACCCCCACGCCTCCTCTCCCTCGCCAAGCCCCCGGCTCCCTCGCCTTGCACCTCCCTCGCGTCGCCGGACTACGCTCCCACATGGCTCCCTCCGCCCCACCGTCGGTGACCCGCATCGCCGCCGGAGGCCTCGCCCCGCCGACGTAGCTCGCCACTCTACCAACCCGCACCGCCGCATCCGACTCGCCGTCTTCAGCCCCGTCGCCGGCAAGCCACCGGTCAGATCCGGCCTGCCCGGACTGGATCCAGTCGTCCCCGACGCTAGCGCCCCGTGATAACCCACAAGTGTAGGGGATCAGTTGTAGCCTCTTTCGATAAGTAAGAGTGTCGAACCCAACGATGAGCTAAAGGCAGAACAAATATTTCCTCAAGTTCTATCGACGACCGATACAACTCTACGCACGCTTGACGTTTACTTTACCTAGAACAAGTATGAAACTAGAAGTAGTTTGTAGTTTTTGTGGGATAGGTTTGCAAGAATATAAAGATCACGTAAATATAAACTAGGGGTTGTTAAGATAAAGAAACAATAAAGTTAATATAGTGAGTGTGGAAAAGTGGTGGTAGGAGTTGCGAAATTGCCCCTAAGCAATTGCCTACGTTACTAGACCGATAGCAAGTTTTATGTGGGAGAGGCCACTGCTAGCATGTCATCCCTTACATGGAATTCTATGCACTTATGATTGGAACTATTAGCAAGAATCCGCAACTACTAACGTTCATTAAGGTAAAACCCAACCATACCAATAAGATATATTGGTCCCCCTTCAATCCCGTATGCATCAATTTCTATGCTAGGTTGAAGCTTCTGTCACTCTTGCCCTCCAATACGTAATCCTATCAACATACAACTAACCCTATGGTGTGATCCACGCGCGCGCTCATATGATGGGCACCAAAGGACAGCAACATAACCACAAGCAAATTAAATCAATCATATTAATTCACCAATCACCGAGAGGACAACGATAATCTACTCAGACATCATAGGATGGCAACACATCATTGGATAATAATATGAAGCATAAAGCACCATGTTCAAGTAGAGGGTACAGCGGGTTGCGGGAGAGTGGACCGCTGTAGATAGATGGGGGAAGGTGATGGAGATGTTGGTGAAGATGACGGAGGTGTTGGTGTAGATCGGCGTCACACAATGATGGCCCCGGTGGCACTCCGGTGCCACCGGAAGCGAGGGGGAGAGAGCCCCCCTCCTTCTTCTTCTTCCTTGACCTTCTCCCTAGGTGGGAGAAGGGTTTCCCCTCTGGTCCATGGTCTCCATGGCAGCGGAGGGGTGAGAGCCCCTCCGAGATTGGATCTGTCTCTCTGTCTCTCTATGTTTCTGCGTTCCCCGATTCTGTCCCTTCACCATTTCTTATATTCCCGGAGATCCGTAACTCCGATTGGGCTGATTTTTTTTACACGACTCTTATCCGGATATTAGCTTTCTTGCGGTGAAAGAAGGGCATCAAGTGCCTTACGGTGTGGCCACGAGGTCCCAGGGCGTTCCTGCCCCTGGTGGGCGCGCCCCCCTGCCTCGTGTCCCACTCGGGCATCGTTTCATGTTGGTTCCGCTTCCCAAAATTCACATATATTCCAAACAAAATCTCCGTCCATTTTTATTCCGTTTTTATTCCGTTTGGACTCCGTTTGATATGGATATTCTTCGAAACAAAAAACATGCAACAAACAGGAATTGGCACTGGGCACTGGATCAATATGTTAGTCCAAAAAATAGTATAAAAAGTTGCCAAAAGTATATGAAAGTTGTAGAATATTGGCATGGAACAATAAAAAATTATAGATACGACGGAGACGTATGAGCATCCCCAAGCTTAATTCCTGCTCGTCCTCGAGTAGGTAAATGATAAAAAAGATAATTTTTGATGTGGAATGCTACCTAGCATAATCTTGATCATGTAATCTAATCATGGCATGAATATTAAGACACGAGTGATTCAAAGCAATAGTCTATCATTTGACATTAAGACAATAATACTTCAAGCATACTAATAAAGCAATCATGTCTTTTCAAAATAACATGGCCAAAGAAAGTTATCCCTACAAAATCATATGGTCTGGTTGTGCTCCATCTTCATCACACAAAGTATTTAAATCATGCACAACCCCAGTTTTAGCCAAGCAATTGTTTCATACTTTAGTATTCTCAAACTTTTTCGAGTTTCACGCAATACATGAGCGTGATCCATGGACATAGCACTATTGGTGGAATAGAAGGTGGTGATAGACAAAAGGAGGGAGAAAGTCTCACATCGACTAGGCAAATCAATGGACTATGGAAATGTCCATCGATCATTATCAATGTGAGTGAGTAGGGATTGCCATGTAACGGATGCACTAGAGCTATAAGTGTATGAAAGCTCAAAAAGAAAACTAGTGGGTGTGCATCAACTTGCTTGCTCATGAAGACCTAGGGCATTTGAGGAAGCCCGTCGTTGGAATATAAAAGCCAAGTTCTATAATGAAAATGCCCACTAGTATATGGAAGTGACAAAACAAGAGACTCTCTATTATGAAGATCATGGTGCTACTTTGAAGCACAAGTGTGGAAAAGGATAGTAGCATTGTCCCTTCTCTCTTTTCTCTCAACTTTTTTTTATTTTTTTGGAGGGGCTTTCTCTTTTTTTAGCCCCTCTCTATTATTTTATTATTATTTTTAGGCCATGTTTTTTTATTTGGCCTTTCCTCACATGGGACAATGCTCTAATAATGAAGATCATCACACTTTTATTTACTTACAACTCAAAGGTTACAACTCTAAGCTAGAACAAAATATGACTCTATGTGAATGCCTTCGGCCGGGATGTGCAATGATCTAGCGTAGCAATGACATCAAAAAATGGACAAGCCATGGAAACATCATGCTAGCTATCTTACGATCATGCAAGGCAATATGACAATGATGGTGCGTGTCATAATAAATGGAACGGTGGAGTTACATGGAAATATATCTCGGAATTGCTATGGAAATGCCATAATAGGTAGGTATGGTGGCTGTTTTGAGGAAGGAATATGGTGGGTGTATGGTATCGGCGAAAGTTGCGCGGTACAAGAGAGGCTAGCAATGGTGGAAGGGTGAGAGTGCGTATAATCCATGGACTCAACATTAGTCATAAAGAACTCACATACTTATTGCAAAATTTTATTAGCCATCAAAACCGAGTACTACATGCATGCTCCTAGGGGGGAGGTTGGTAGGAGTTAACCATCACGCGCCCCCGACCTCCACACAAAGGATGACACTCAATAAATAAATCATGCTCCAACTTCGTCACATAACAGTTCACCATACGTGCATGCTACGGGAATCACAAACCTCAACACAAGTATTTCTACAATCCACAACTACCCACTAGCATGACTCTAATATCACCATCTTTATATCGCAAAACTATTGCAAGGAATCAAACATATCATATTCAGCGATCTACAAGTTTATGTAGGATTTTATGACTAACCATGTGAATGACCAATTCCTGTCAACTCTCTAAATAGATATAAGTGAAGCAAGAGAGTTTTAATTCTTTCTACAGAAGTTATGCCCACGCTCTAACAATTATAAGTGAAGCAAAAGAGCATTCTACAAATGGGGGTTTTCCATGTGAAGAGAAACAGGCAATCCAAACTTCAAATGATATAAGTGAAGCACATGAAGCATTCTATAAAGCCATACTCAAAAGATATAAGTGAAGTGCAAAGAGCATTCTATAAATCAACCAAGGAATATCTCATACCAACATGGTGCATAAAAGAAAAGTTGAAAACTAAATGCAAAAGACGCTCCAAGATCTGCACATATCACATGAATGAAACGAATCCAAAAACATACCGATACTTGTTGAAGAAAGAGGGGATGCCTTCCGGGGCATCCCCAAGCTTAGACGCTTGAGTCTCCTTGAATATTTACTTGGGGTACCTTGGGAATCCCCAAGCTTGAGCTCTTGCCTCTCCTTCTTCTCCTCACATCGAGACCTCCTCGATCTTTGAACACTTCATCCACACAAAACTTCGACAGAAAACTCAGTAAGATCCCTTAGTATAATAAAGCAAATCACTACTCTAAGTACTGTTGCAAAAAAATTCATATTTTGTTTTTGCATTGTAGCTACTGTAATATAACTTTTCCATGGCTTAATCCACTAATAGAAATTGATAGTTTCATCAAAACAAGCAAACTATGCATCAAAAACAAAATCTGAATAAAACACAACAGTATGTAATAATCTGAACATTCACCATACTTCTGGTACTTGAAAATTTCTGCCAAAATTTGGAAAAATAAACAATTTGTATAGAATGACATTGCAAAATGTTTCAGAACCATTTGACGTTCCAGCAAAAAATGTAAAATCGTGCACTACAGCCAAAGTTCATGTCCTGCATCGCACAAACCAACAAACATTGTAAACATCCTAAAGGCAAACCTTGGCACATTATTTTTATAATACAATGGAATTGTACAAGGGGATAATTATTTTTGTTGAAAAGTTTATGTAATCAAGGTACATAAAGTTTCCATGGGCATGAACAAAGTTCAAGGCTAGCTCCCACTTTAACCATGCTCTTCTTTCTCACTTTCGCTTTTCTTTTTGAAAAAGTTTTAGGTTCCCCTCTTTATTTTTTTTGTTTTTAAACTTTATAAAAGCACACAACAGAAATAAATGACTCTCTAAAACTTCCAGGTTGTCTCCCTGGCAGAGCTTTCTTTAAAGCCATTAAGCTAGGCATATAGTGCTCAAGTAATGGATCCACCCGGATCCCAAGGTATATCAAAGCCAATTTTAATTAGCAATGATTTGGCATTTAGTAGTGAGCAAAAAGTGATATGTGTCATGAAACAACGAAGTCTAACTCTCTTCCTATGCATAGGCATGTCATACAAGAACAATTCATGCACATCAAGTAAAGGCCATTGCATCGTATAAGCAGTTTCTTGCAATTTTATCGGGTTGGAAACATAGAGAGGCGGAGATGTAGTTCCTCTCTCATAATAATTTCAAGTAGGAGAAGCAAGCACATGCATATTATACTCATCAAAATCATCATGTGTAACGGAAAAAGGCAACCCATCAATATAATCCTTAATAAGTGCAAACTTCTCTGATATAGTGTAGTTTGGAGAATTCAAAAAGATAATAGGACTATCATGTGTGGGTGTAATAGCAACTATCTCATGTTTAACATAAGGAACTATAGCAAGTTCATCTCCATAAGCATAATTCATATTGGCATCTTGGCCGCAAGCATAGCAAGCATCATCAAAAAGGGATATTTCAAAAGAACCAACGGGATCATAACAATCATCATAGCATTCATCCTTCGGGTAAGCACGAAGGGAAATTAAACCATGTATGAGATAAAGAGTTACTCTCATTAGAAGGTGGGCACGGGTGATCAATCCACTCTTCCTCCTTTTGTTCTTCGCTCTCCTCCTCATCTTTTTCATCCAATGAGCTCACAATGTCATTAATTTCTTCTTCCATAGACTCCTGCAAAATATTAGTCTCTTCTTGGACAGCGGAGGAGTCCTCAATATATGGTTTAATATAGGCATTAGAAGCATAATTATCATAACAATATTTAAATATGAAAAAAAAAACAGATTTGTAAAGAGTAGCATCATACTTTTCAATCAAAGAAGAAATTTCATAAGCACCCTTGAAAGCAACAAATTCTTCAATTTGTTGAACATCATAGTAATTATAAACACCCTTAGCATACGAAGATATGATTCCATTATCACTAAACTCACATTGGTAGGGAAGGTGTTTCTTAGGGTCTTCAGAACAACAAGTAAAATCATATATTTCACATAAATTCTAAGCATAGCATTGGAAACGATGAATTTGATCCAACAAAAGTTTCCCCTTTTCAGATATGCGGTGTCACACATAACAAGCATGCTCATCTATAGATTTTTCCCTCAACTAAGCTAGTTGGGGTTTCAACCCGAGCACATAGGGATCGAAGATGACCCTAGTAATAAGCTTCAGGAGTGTGGTAGATTATGAGTGGTTCTTCAACCATTGGTTCAGCAGGTACCACTAATTTTTTTTGTATTTTGCATTTCCTACCCATAACTAAAGATAGAAAACAACTTAGAACAACAAATAAAATCTACTTAGTGATAAAGCAAACAAGCACACATGAGAATATTCACCCCACGCTATTGCTCCCCGGCAACGGCGCCATAAATAGGTCTTGATAACCCACAAGTGTAGGGGATCAGTTGTAGCCTCTTTCGATAAGTAAGAGTGTCGAACCCAACGAGGAGCTAAAGGCAGAACAAATATTTCCTCAAGTTCTATCGACCACCGATACAACTCTACGCACGCTTGACGTTTACTTTACCTAGAACAAGTATGAAACTAGAAGTAGTTTGTAGTTTTTGTGGGATAGGTTTGCAAGAATATAAAGAGCACGTAAATATAAACTAGGGGATGTTAAGATAAAGAAGCAATAAAGTTAATATAGCGAGTGTGGAAAAGTGGTGGTAGGAGTTGCGAAATTGCCCCTAAGCAATTGACTACGTTACTAGACCGATAGCAAGTTTTATGTGGGAGAGGCCACTGCTAGCATGTCATCCCTTACTTGAAATTATATGCACTTATGATTGGAACTATTAGCAAGCATCCGCAACTACTAACGTTCATTAAGGTAAAACCCAACCAAACCATTAAGATATATTGGTCCCCCTTCAATCCCGTATGCATCAATTTCTACGCTAGGTTGAAGCTTCTATCACTCTTGCCCTCCAATACGTAATCCTATCAACATACAACTAACCCTATGGTGTGATCCACGCGCGTGCTCATATGATGAGCACCAAAGGACAACAACATAACCACAAGCAAATTAAATTAATCATAGCAATTCACCAATCACTTATAGGACAATGATAATCTACTCACACATCATAGGATGGCAACACATCATTGGATAATAATATGAAGCATAAAGCACCATGTTCAAGTAGAGGGTACAACGGGTTGCGGGAGAGTGGACCGCTTTAGATAGATGGGGGAAGGTGATGGAGATGTTGGTGAAGATGATGGAGGTGTTAGTGTAGATCGCCGTCATACGATGATGGCCCCGGTGGCACTCCGGTGCCACTGGAAGCGAGGGGAAGAGAGCCCCCCTCCTTCTTCTTCTTCCTTGACCTTCTCCCTAGGTGGGAGAAGGGTTTCCCCTCTGGTCTATGGTCTCCATGGCGGTAGAGGGGCGAGAGCCCCTCCGAGATTGGATATGTCTTTCTCTGTTTCTGCGTTCCCCGATTATGTCCCTTCACCGTTTCTTATATTCCCGGAGACCCGTAACTCCGATTGGGCTGATTTTTTTACACGATTTTTATCCGGATATTAGCTTTCTCGGCGAAAGAAGGGCATCAACGGCCTTATAGTGTGGCCACGCGGGCCCAGGGCGCGCCTGCCCCTGCTGGGCGCACCCCCTGCCTCGTGGCCCACTCGGGCATCGTTTCATGTTGGTTCCGCTTCCCAAAATTCACATATATTCCAAAAAAATATCCGTCTGTTTTTATTTTGTTTGGACTCTGTTTGATATGGATATTCTGCGAAACAAAAAACATGCAACAAACAGGAACTGGCACTCGGCACTGGATCAATATGTTAGTCCCAAAAATAGTATAAAAAGTTGCCAAAAGTATATGAAAGTTGTAGAATATTGGCATGGAACAATCAAAAATTATAGATACGACGGAAATGTATCACCCCGTCCCGCCGACCTGGAACCTCGCTGGAGCCACGCCGAGTCCGTCGCTGTCATCCTGCTTCATGAGGGGGAGTCGACCTCCCGCTTAACCCCCTGTGCCCGTTGACCGCGTCGCGCGTGGGCCGGCCCAGTTCCGCCTGGCCCTCCTCCGCGGTCCACCCGGCCTGCGTCCTCCAGCTGGGCCGAAGCCCATGGGTGAGCTCCCCCACGGTGCTATGTTGGCCTAGTTCAATTAGATGCGGCCCGACATGTTTTTTCCTGTTTGCTGCGTTTTCTTTTTTTTTAAACTACATATTTACATATTAGTCTGTGGAATGTCATATTATGTTGCATACTTGTGATGGTCGTATCTAGGTGCATGTTTATCCGAATTGAGCATATAATATGTCAAAATGTTTGTCTCTCTGTGCTCTACATGATGGTTGCATTTGCATACATATTAGGGTTCATCTTTCCATGTTAATCTCTGTTGCTAAAGTGTATGTTGTTGTAAGTGCTGAAAACTGATATAACTTGCTCATTTGTCTTTTTCATATCTTTCTGTGTGATTTTTGTTTGAGCATCATGACTACATGTTTTAGGAGCACAATCGTGTCATCTTTGTGATGGTGTAATTGGTTTGTCATGATAGGCCTTGTGGTGAGTGGAACAAGCTTGAAAAGTGGCCTACTTGATGTTTGCTGATTTCTCTGACTTAGCAAAAACTGCTAAGTCTGAATCTGTTACATTGTGTTGTCATGTTAACTTGACGGTACAAGTGAGTCCATGCATAAACTGGAGATGTTCACTGGTCATGTTTTTTTCCATGTAATGCTTGTCGGCGTTCTGGGAATGGGGGTACCCAGACTTGCCTGCCTGCGGCCCAGGGCATGGCTCATCAGGCGTCCTGGTACGGCCCAACATCTTCAGCAACCACTCAAGACCCTCGTGAGGGGCCAAGCCTCGCGAGGCGGACGACGCAAGACATCCCCTGGGGAGGCCTCACTAGGTCGGCTCATGAGGATCGGAGATATCAAGGCAAGGGGTACCTCGCGAGGTCTCCATGACGTGAGCAGTGAGGACTAAGGCCAGGCGGGCGCCAGCGGGCGCAGAGTGCCAGTTTCCTCTTTGGTGCTAAAGGAGCAGGTGCAGGCGCGGAGTCCCGAGGCATCAGGAAAAGGTTTCCATATCGGTGCAATGAGACCAAGACCAGCAGGACGGCACAGCGAAGGTCATCGCGGAGCCCACATCGGCGTCACTACCAGAGCCTTTGGCAGGCGAAGACCACCTTTTGTCAGGATAGCTTGTACTAGTTGTCCCCCTTCAAATTTTTGGTCGTTGTGGGATCCCTTCCCGCTCAATATTTGGGAAGAGGACCCGAGCCACTATAAATAGGACTAGCCACCACCATAGAAAGGGATCGGATCATTGAGACCACCCACACACCCACAAGCTCATCCGAGCTCAAGAACACCTCTCCTGAGGAGGTAGTTCTTCCATGTACTAGTTCTTCCTCAGCCTACAAGGCAATCCACCACACCACACTGGATTAGGGTATTACACCACAATGGTGGCCCGAACCAGTATAAACCTTGTGTCCCTTGTTCTTCGAATATGACGAGCTAGGCCTAGGGATCGGCGAGTATATGAGCTAGGGCGGAAGGAGAGATCTTCGTGCGCACCCCAGAGTTCGAACCTCAAGGGTTTTGTCGGAACCCAAGATCCAACATTTGGCGCGCTAGGTAGGGGTGTGCCGAAATCTCCTCCATGTCTGTCCCGCTCTCCATCCGCCAAGTTCCCATGGCATGCGTCCCTCCTCCGATCGGCTTGGTGGCCGCGCGCGGTGGTGCTCCGTGCCACCGGGCCTTCACCCCCACCTTACGACGGGTGCAGTGGCCACCCAGGTTCAGGCGAGATCTGTCGACCCGTTACAACGGGGCAGCGGACCCAGTCCTCTTCCTCCAGGCTTACGAAGAGGCCGTCTCGGCGGCCGGCGGCGACAGCAAGGTCATGGCTAGCTGGCTCCCCATGGCGCTCACCGGCGTACTACGCGCCTGGTTTTTCAGCTTGCCAGAATCATCCATGGCATCCTGGGAGGAGCTGTGCGCCCTCTTCGTCGCATGCCTTGGGGCGCCGGCGCCCCACGTCGTCGCGGCCCTCCTCGGCGGCTCCCAAGCGCCACCCTCCGGCCGCCGCATCAAGCAGATATTTCGCCAGGCGGGCGTCGCCTCCATACATTAGGGGGCTCCTCCTGGATGGGCGTCGCCCAAGACCGACCTCACCTTCGACTCAGGGGACCACCCTGCTTCCACCGCGGGCTCTGGCGCTCTCCCGATGCTCTGCACCCCCACCATCTGCAATGTGGAAGTCACCAAGACCATCATCGACGGTGGGGCCGGCCTCAATGTGCTCTCAGTGGAGGCTTTCAGCTTGCTTCACGTGCCACTCGAGGGGCTGCGCCCTACCAAACCCATCTCCGGAGTCAACAGCGGTTCCACCTGCCCTCTGGGGCAGATCCGCCTCCCTGTCACCTTTGGCACCCGAAACAACTAGTGCACCGAGCTGATCGACTTCGACATCGCTCGTATCAGCCTCCCGTACAACGCCATCCTCGGGTACCCCACGCTGGCTCAGTTCATGGCCGTGACCCATCTGGCCTATAACCTCATGAAAATGCGAGGGAGCAGCGGTGTCCTCACCGTGACGGGGGACACCAAGGAAGCTCTAGCGGCCCTCAAGCGCATCTTTCAGACCGTTGCGGCAGCGCATCCGTCCGGTGAAGCCGCACCTGGGACCGAGGGGGCTGCATCGGCCAAGAAGAAGCAACTTTTCTCTCAAGACCGAGCCGAGACGAAGCAGGTGCCCGTGGATGAAGACGATGAAAGAACATGCGGTGCCCCCATGTTTGGTTTTGGTAATTGATGACAATCTCTATGGACTAATGGTTGCCTTGAGTTATATTTGAAGGGTTTGTCCATAGGCTTTTCTTGGAGTCCATTTGTTGGTTTCAAGGAGAGTTTGTGATGACCAAGGTGCTATTAAGGAATTATCCAAAGATTGGTCTTGTGGGTGTTGAGCTTATTGCAAGCATGTCTTGAAGAAGAAGAGTTTGTGATCATTCATGTTTACCTTCAAGACATCATCCAAATGAAGAGAGTTGGAAAGATTCAAGGTTGATCAAAACTAAGTCAAAGAATGAATCAAGTTGATCAACACACAAAGTGTAGAAGATGTACCGAGAGGGATCAAGCAATCCCATGGTATGGTAAGCATTGTCAATCATGCTTTGTGTACTAACCCATGGTCTTCGTGAGAGTTCTTTGTGGGGTTAGGTTGCGGTGTGCAAGTTCAAGTGGAGCATCACGAAGAGATCAAGTGCTTGAAGCTTTCCGTCCATTGTGGTGACAATGGACTTGTGAAGATATGCCGAAGAGTGGCTCACCCATAGTGGAGTATGGGGGGAGCAATCTACTAGTCTTCACCGAGACAACACAATCAAGAAAGGTGATCCAACTTGAGGATGTCAAGATCGTCTACATCTAGCTCAACTGGACTTTGTGCAAATCAAAGGTTTGCCCTTGATAGGTTTTCTATTTTACCGGTCTCGTGGTGGTAGTTGGGAGACCGGGTTATAGGATCGTTTGCCGTACTATCAAGGGGGGCTCTCAAGTAGGTAGCTTGATCGTATCGTTAGTAGAGAGCTCAAACCATTGCATCCTTGCATCATGTTTCTTGGTTCTTGTTTGGTTCTCTTTGTGAGTCTTAGAGCTTATGGTCATCTTGATGACAAGCTTGAGTTCATCGAAAACAAAGTTCACATGCGTCTTCTATGATGTTTTCGGTGTTGGAGGTTTTACCGGTCTTATCCGAGGAAGGGTTCTCACCATTTTCTTATGTGCCTTTTCTAATTTGCTTCTTATTGATATTTCTTTCAATATTGTGTTAGCCCTTGTCGCTAGCTTTCCAGCAAACTTGGTTTCATCGAATTCGGAGTCCGTTTGCAAAAGTTGTGGCAGTTTCGGTGTTCTGAAAAGGCTGCAACGGTACTACCGCGAATTGGAGCGGATGTAATGTTTTACTACCGCTCCAGAGCGGTACTACCGTGGCTCCTACAGCGGTAGTACCGCTCCGGACCAAAAACTCGTCCCAAGTCCTGCGGTGGTAGGCCCGGATGTAATTTTTTAGTACCGCTCGCAAGCAGTAGTACCGCTACCCTTAGCAGTAGTACTGCTACCCCTAGCGGTAGTACCGTGAGGTCAAGCGGTACTACCGCTCCGACGGTTCTTCTGGCCTTTTTGCCTCCTCGCTGTTGTTTTTCAAAGGGGTACTACCACCCTAGCGGTAGTACCGCTCTGTGTAGGCTGTGAGCATAACGGTTGGATTTTTCCCCACCTATAAAAGGGGGTCTTCTTCCCCAATGAACCTTATCTCTTGAGCTCGTGTTCTTCCCCCATTGTTGACCTTCTTTGAGCTTTCTATCTCTCAATCCCTCCATGGATTCTTACTAGTTTTTGAGGGAAAAGAGAGAGGAGATCTAGATCCACATTTCCACCAATCACTTTCTCCTCTAGGTGAGGGGAACCCCTTGGATCTAGATCTTGGAGTTCTTGGTGTTCTCCTTCTTGTTCTTCCACTGATTTCCCTCCCTAGCATTAGTTGCTTCGGTGGGATTTGGGAGAGGGGGACTTGGGCACTCCGTGTGCCCTTGCCATTGCATTTGGTGCATCGGTTTGAGTTCTCCACGGTGATACGTGGAAGTTACAAGTTGAGAAGCTTATTACTCTTGGGTGCTTGGTACCCTAGAGCTTGTTCCTCTTTGGTGCTTGGGAGCCCTAGACGGTTGTGGTCACCTCGGAGCCATATTCCATTGTGGTGAAGCTTTGTGGTGTCGTTGGGAAGATAGCCCCAACCTTGGTGTTCGGAGCTCAATCATTGTGGTGTAAAGCTCCGGGCAAGCGTTGGGGTCTCCAATTATGTTGTGGAGATTACCCCGAGCAATTTGTACGGGTTCGGTGACCGCCCCCAAGGGTTGCCATTTGTACGGGTTCGGTGACCGCCCTCAAGGGTCCTTAGTGGAATCACGGCGTCTTGCATTGTGCGAGGGCGTGAGGAGATTACGGTGACCCTAGTGGCTTCTTTGGGAGCATTGTGCTTCCACACCGCTCCAAACGGAGATTAGCATCCGCAATGGTGTGAACTTCGTGATACATCGTCGTCTCCGCGTGCCTCGGTTATCTCTTACCTGAGCCCTTTACTTATGCACTATACTTTGTGATAGCCATATTGTTTCTTGTCATATATCTTGCTATCACCTAGTTGTTTATCTTGCTTAGCATAAGTTGTTGGTGCACATAGGTGAGCCTAGTTATTGTAGGTTTTGTGCTTGACAAATTAACCGCTAGGTTTATTCCGCATTTGTTCAAGCCTAAACCGTAATTATTTTAAAGCGCCTATTCACCCCCCCCCCCTGTAGGCGACATCCACGATCTTTCAGACGAGCAGTCAGGTGTCGCCTTCACCATAGGTGCTGGTCTTCCCCCAGCTCAAGAAGAGGTGCTGGTTGGATTCCTGCGTGCAAACAGGGATGTGTTCACGTGGGAACCCAAGGACATGGAAGGAGTCCCGAGGGAGGTGATCGAGCATCACCTGAACGTATGCCCCATTATGCGCCATGTAAAGCAGAAGGCTAGGCGCCAATCTGGGGAGAAATAGTCCTTCATCGTGCAGGAGACTCGTAAGCTAGAAGCAGCGGGTGTCATCCGCGAGGTCCGGTACCCGGAGTGGCTGGCAAACCCTGTCGTCATGCCCAAGAAAGGGGGAAAAGAGCGCATGTGTGTCGACTTCACCAACCTCAACAAAGCTTGTCTGTGATACGTCTCCAACGTATCTATAAATTTTTGATTGTTCCATGCTATCATTTATCATGTTTTGGATGTTTAATGGGCGTTGTTATACACTTTTATATTATTTTTGGGACCAACCTATTAACCCAAAGGCCCCGTCCAGATTGCTGTTTTTTGCCTATTTTAGGGTTTTCCAGAAAAGGAATATCAAACGGAGTCCAAACGGAATGAAACTTTGGGAGAGATATTTTTGGAGCAAAATACGCACGGGAGACTTGAGAACCACGAAATAGGGCTGACGTGGCGTCCACGAGGGTGGGGGCGCCTCCCCTCAACAGGGCGCGCCCCCTGCCTCGTGGGCCTCACGTCTGGCCCCCGGTGCCCTCCTTCCTCCTATATATACCTACGCACCTCGAAACCATCAGAACAACAGAGAAAACCCTAGTTCCACCGCCGCAACCTTCTGTTCCCGTGAGATACCATCTTGGGGCCTGTTCCAGAGCTCCACCGGAGGGGGGGTCTACCACGAAGTGTTTCTACATCATCAGCATCGCCTCACCATGAGTTGTGAGTAGTTTACCATAGAACTTTGGGTCTATAGTTAGTATCTAGATGGCTTCTTCTCTCTCTTTGGATCTCAATACCAAGTTTTCCTCGGTCTTCGAGGAGATCTATTTGATGTAATCTCTTTTTGCGGTGTGTTTGTCGAGATCCGGTGAATTGTGGGTTTATGATCAAGATTATCCATGAGAAATATTTGGTTCTTTTCTGAACTCTTTATGTATGATTATAATATCCTTGCAAGTCTCTTCGAATTATTGGTTTGGTTTGGCCTACTAGATCTATAGTTCTTGCAATGGGAGAAGTGCTTGGCTTTGGGTTCAATCTTGCGGTGTCCTTTCCGAGTGACAATAGGGGCAGCAAGGCACGTATTGTATTATTGCCTTCGAGGATAAAACGATGGGGTTTATATCATGTTATTTGAGTTTATCCCTCTACATCATGTCATCTTGCTTAAGGCGTTACTCTGTTCTTATGAACTTAATACTCTAGTTGCATGCTGGATAGCGGTCGATGTGTGGAGTAATAGTAGTAGATGCAGAATCATTTCGGTCTACTTGTCTCGGACATGATTCCTATATATAATGATCATGCCTTGATAGTCTCATAATTATTCGCTTTTCTATCAATTGCTCGACAGTAATTCGTTCACCACCGTAGAATTATGCTATCGTGAGAGAAGCCACTAGAGAAACCTATGGCCCCGGGTCTATTCTCAACATATCAATCTACAATCTACTTTACTTTTCCATTTTTACTTTCTGTTCTTATATCAAAAAATACCAAAAATATCAAACTATCATCTCTATCAGATCTCACTTTTGTAAGTGACCGTAAAGGGATTGACAACCCCTTATCGTGCTGGCTGCGAAGTTCTTATTTGTTTGTGCAGGTGCGAGGGACTCGCGCGTAGCCTCCTACTGGATTGATACCTTGGTTCTCAAAAACTGAGGGAAATACTTACGCTACTGTGCTACATCACCCTTTCCTCTTCGAGGGAATACAACGCAAGTTCGAGAAGTAGCAAGAAGAATTTCTAGCGCCATTCCCGGGGAGGCTTACGCAAAAGTCATATACCAAGTACCTATCACAAACCTTATCCTTCGCATTACATTTATTTGCCTCTCGTTTTCCTCTCCCCCACTTCAACCTTGCCGTTTTATTTTCCCTTCTTTTTGTCGTGTGTTTGCCGTTCGCCTTTTTTGCTTGCTTGTGTTGCCATGTGCCTTCTATTAGCTTGCATCTTCGCTTTCTAAATTATGGATCATCATCCACTTGCTAATCTCTTTAATAGATCCAATTATGTTGAACCAATTGCTAGTGAGCTGTGTGCACTAGATTATCTTTATGAGGTTTTGCTTGAAATTCATGAATCTGAAAATTGTGAGGAATTGTTAAAAGAAAAAGTGATTCATGATAGTTCCTTAAATAAAAAGCATGATTGCAATGATGTTATTATAAATTTTATTAATATCAATTGTGCTAATGAGATGCAAAACCCTAAGCTTGGGGATGCTTATTTTGCTATGCCCACTACTTGTTGCAATGATCATGATTTGGGTGATTCTTCTTATGATCTTGAAAATTTATTTAAGCCCCATGATGAATATGAGATTGATGTTAATGTTTGCAATAATATTGAAAGTGGGTTTGGAAGAGTGTCAACTTTACATCCCACATATTTGGAGAATGTTCAATCTTATGATTTTTTTAAAAGTGGGTTTGGAGAGGTCATGACTTTAGTTAATGTTGCTCCCACTATTTTGGAAGAGGGTCAACTTCGTATGCATGTGGATCGTGTTGAGAATATGTTTTGTGATAACTATATTGTTGAATTTTCTTATGATCCTACATGCAATTATTATGAGAGAGGAAAGTAAGGTTGTAGAAATCTTCATGTTACTAAATTACTTCTCTTCATGTTGAGATTGATCTTGTTTCTTTCTTCTTCCTTGCATATGCTAGATCTTGCTTGTCTTGTTAATTTGTTTTCCTATAAAATGTCTATGCATAGGAAGTATGTTATACTTAGATGTGATTTTCACATGCTATATGATGCTCTCTTTGTGCTTCAATTCTTATCTTTCATGTGAGCATCATTAAAATTATCGTGCCTAGCTAGGGGCGTTAAACGATAGCGCTTGTTGGGAGGCAACCCAATTTTATAAAAAAAAATTGCTTCTGTTTAGGAATAAATATTGCATCTAGCTTCTGTTTAGATGTGGTTTTGTGTTTTAATTAGTGTTTGTTCCAAGTAGAACCTTTGGGAAGACTTGTGTGAAGTTTATATGATCTTGCTGTGAAAAACAGAATCGTTAGCGCTCGCTAGAATAGTCACCAGATTTTACTGGAGCGTGGTATTTAGTTGATTCTTTTTGCAAATGATTAATAGACAACTTCCCCATGTTTACCAACTTATTTCAATTTTTTGGAGTTACAGAAGTATGCGAAAGTTACAGATTACTACAGACTGTTCTGTTTTTGATAGATTTTGTTTTCCGTGTTGTTTGCTTATTTTGATGAATCTATGAGTAGTATTGGGGAGTATGAATCATAGAAAATTTGGAATACAGTAGGTTTAACACCAATATAAACCAAGAACGAGTTCATTACAGTACCTTTGAGTGGTGGTTTGTTTTCTTATACTAACGGAGCTCACAATATTTTTGTCTAAGTTTTGTGTTGTGAAGTTTTCAAGTTTTGAGTATTGCTTTGATGGACTATGGAACAAAGAGTGGCAAGAGCCTAAGCTTGGGGATGCCCAAGGCACCCCAAGGTAAAATTCAAGGACAACCAAAAGCCTAAGCTTGGAGATGCCCCGGGAAGGCATCCCGTCTTTCGTCTTCGTCTATCGGTAACTATACTCAGGACTATATTTTTATTCACCACATGATATGTGTTTTACTTGGAGCGTCATGTATTATTTTGAGTCTTTTCTTGTTAGTTAGCCACAATCATCCTTGCTGGACACACCTTTTTGAGAGAGATAAATATGGCCTAGGAATTGTTAGAACACTCTATGTGCTTCACTTATATCTTCTGAATTGAATAGTTTTTGCTCTAGTGCTTCACTTATATCTTTTAGAGCACGGTGGTGATTTTATTTTGAAGAAATTGTTGATCTCTCATGCTTCACTTATATCCTTTTGAGAGTCTATTAGAACAGCATGGTAATGTACTTTGGCTATAAAACTAGCCTTAACATGATAGGCATCCAAGATGAATGTAGTAAAAACTTTCATACTAAGTGCATTGAATATGATGAGAAGTTGGATGCTTGCTAATTGTTTTGAGATATGAGGATAGTGATATTAGAGTCATGCTAGTGGAGTTATTATGAAATTGAGAAATACTTGTGTTAAAATTAGTGATTCCCGTAGCATGCACGTATGGTGAACCGCTATGTGACGAAGTTAGAACATGAGGTATTTGTAGAGTGTCATCCTTTGTGTGGAGGTCGGGGGCGCGCGATGGTTAACTCCTACCAACCTCCCCCCTAGGAGCATGCGTTGATTGCTTTGTTTTGATGACTCGTAAATTTTTGCAATAAGTATATGAGTTCTTATGACTAATATTGAGTCCATGGATTATACGCACTCTCACCCTTCCACCATTGCTAGCCTCTCTTGTACCGCGCAACTTTCGCCGGTACCATACACCCACTATATACCTTCCTCAAAATAGCCACCATATATCTTCCTCAAAACAGCCACCATACCTACCTATCATGGCATTTCCATAGCCATTCCGAGATATATTGCCATGCAACTTTCCACCTTTTCCGTTCATATGACACGCTTCATATTGTCATATTTCCATGCATGATCATGTAGTTGACATCGTATTTGTGGCAAAGCCACCATGCATAATTTTTCATACATGTCACTCTTGATTCATTGCACATCCCGGTACACCACCGGAGGCATTCATATAGAGTCATACTTTGTTCTAGTATCGAGTTGTAATATCGAGTTGTAAATCAATAGAAGTGTGAAGATCATCATTATTAGAGCATTGTCCCATGTGAGGAAAGGCCGAACAAAAGAAAAGGCCCCTCCAAAAAAAGGGACAATAGCTACTATATTTTTTCACACTTGTGCTTCAAAGTAGCACCATGTTCTTCATGATAGAGAGTCTCATGTTTAGTCACTTTCATATACTAGTGAGAATTTTCATTATAGAACTTGGCTTGTATATTCCAACGACGGGCTTCCTCAAATGCCCTAGGTCTTCTTGAGCAAGCAAGTTGGATGCACACCCACTTAGTTTCTTTTGTTGAGCTTTCATACATATTTAGCTCTAGTGCATCTGTTGCATGGCAATCCCTATTCACTCACATTGATATCTATTGATGGGCATCTCCATACCCCGTTGATACGCCTAGTCAATGTGAGACTATCTCCCTCCTTTTTGTCTCCTCCACAACCACCACTCTATTCCACCCATAGTGCTATATCCATGGCTCACACTCATGTATTGCGTGAAAGTTGAAAGGTTTGAAAGAATAGAGTATGAAAACAAGTGCTTGGCTGAAACCGGGGTTGTGCATGATATCAATATTTTGTGTGATGAAGAGGGAGCATAGCTGGACTATATGATTTTGTAGGGATAAATTTCTTTAGCCATAGTATTTTGAGAAGACATGATTGCTTTATTAGTATGCTTGAAGTATTATTATTTCTTATGTCAATATAGACTTTTGTCTTGAATCTTTCAGATCTGAACATTCATGCCACAATAAAGAGAACTACATTGAAAATTATGTTGGTTAGCATTCCACATCAAAAAATTTGTTTTTATCATTTACCTACTCGAGGACGGGCGGGAATTAAGCCTAGGATGCTTGATACGTCTCCAACATATCTATAATTTTTTATTGTTCCATGCTATTATTTATGATGTTTCGGATGTTTAATGGGCTTTGTTATATACTTTTATATTATTTTTGGGACTAACCTATTCACCCAAAGGCCCAGTCCAGATTGCTGTTTTTTGCCTATTTCAGGGTTTTATAGAAAAGGAATATCAAACGGTGTCCAAACGGAATGAAACTTCGGGAGAGATATTTTTGGAGAAAAATACGCACGGGAGACTTGAGAACCACGGAATAGGGCTGACGTGGCGTCCACGAGGGTGGGGGGCACCCCCCCCTACAGGGCGCGCCCCCTGCCTCATGGGCCCCACGTCTGGCCCCCGGTGCCCTCCTTCCTCCTATATATACCTACGTACCCCGAAACTATCAGAACAATAGAGAAAACCGTAGTTTCACCGCTGCAACCTTCTGTTCCCATGAGATCCCATCTTGGGGCCTGTTCCGGAGCTCCACCGGAGGGGGGATCTACCACGGATCGGAGTGCTTCTACATCATCATCATCGCCTCACCATGAGTTGTGAGTAGTTTACCACAGACCTTCGGGTCCATAATTAGTATCTAGATTGCTTATTCTCTCTCTTTGAATCTCAATACCAAGTTCTCCTCGGTCTTCGAGGAGATCTATTCGATGTAATCTCTTTTTGCGGTGTGTTTGTCGAGATCCGATGAATTGTGGGTTTATGATCAAGATTATCTATGAGAAATATTTGGTTCTTTTCTGAACTCTTTTATGTATGATTATAATATCCTTGCAAGTCTCTTCGAATTATTGGTTTGGTTTGGCCTACTAGATCTATAGTTCTTGCAATGGGAGAAGTGCTTGGCTTTGGGTTCAATCTTGCGGTGTCCTTTCCTAGTGACAGTAGGGGCAGCAAGGCACGTATTGTATTGTTGCCATCGAGGATAAAAAGATGGGGTTTATATCATGTTATTTGAGTTTATCCCTCTACATCATGTCATCTTGCTTAAGGCGTTACTCTGTTCTTATGAACTTACTACTCTAGATGCATGCTGGATAGCGGTCGATGTGTGGAGTAATAGTAGTAGATGCAGAATCGTTTCGGTCTACTTGTCTCGGATGTGATGTCTATATATAATGATCATGCCTAGATAGTCTCATAATTATTCGCTTTTATATCAATTGCTCGACAGTAATTCGTTCACCCACCGTAGAATTATGCTATCATGAGAGAAGCCACTAGAGAAACCTATGGCCCTCGGGTCTATTCGCAACATATCAATCTACAATCTACTTTACTTTTCCGTTTTTACTTTTTGTTCTTATATCCAAAAATACCAAAAATATCAAACTATCATCTCTATCAGATCTCACTTTCGTAAGTGACCGTGAAGGGATTGACAACCCCTTATCGTGTTGGCTGCGAAGTTCTTATTTGGTTGTGCAGGTGAGAGGGACACGCACGTAGCCTCCTACTGGATTGATACCTTGGTTCTCAAGAACTGAGGGAAATACTTACGCTATTGTGCTGCATCACCCTTTCCTCTTCGAGGGAATACAACGCAAGCTCGAGAAGTAGCAGTCTGCAAGACCCATTTCCTCTGCCCCGCATCGACCAGATCGTCGACTCCACCGCCAAGTGCGACCTATTGTGCTTCCTGGATGCCTTCTCAGGTTACCACCAGATCAAGATGGCGCTGCAAGACGTCGAGAAGACTGCCTTCCTCACCCCGTGTGGAGTATACTGCTACACCTACATGCCGTTTGGATTGCGGAATGTGGGAGCAACCTTTCAGCGGTTAATGCACATCACACTGAGAAAATAGCTCGGGAGGAACGCTGAGGCATACGTAGATGACATCGTGGTAAAATCTAAGGAGGCCGCAACCCTTATCACAGATCTGGAAGAAACCTTCGCCAACCTGCGCCAGGTAGGCCTGCGGCTCAACCCGGAAAAGTGCGTATTCGGCGTCCCGTCAGACAAGCTTTTGGGCTTCCAGGTGTCGCACCAAGGGATCGAGGCAAACCCCGAGAAGGTCAAGGCCATAGAAAAGATGAGTCCGCCCAAGAACCTCAAGGAGATGCAGAAGCTGGCCGGCTGTGTAATGTCGCTCGGGCGTTTCATCTCCAAGCTAGGAGAGAGGGCCCTCCCTTTCTTCAAGATGATGAAAAGGAAGGGCCCATTCGAATGGACCCCTGAGGCTGATGCGGCGTACGAAGACCTCAAGAGATACCTCACCAGTCCACCGGTAATGGTGGCACCAAAACCTCAAGAACCATTGGTGTTTTTCCTAGCCGCAACACCACATTCAGCCAGTGCAGCGTTGGTGGCTGTCCGAGAGGAGCGCCAAGACAAGACCTTGCAACCCAGGGGCGGCACTCCCGAGGCCCCCGCAGGGCCGGAGGACGACCATGTCCTGCAAGACTACTCTCCTAAGATCGCAGCTGTCCCAACTAACGAACAAGCCCCTGGAGCACCTTTACCCAGCCAGACTACACACCCACCGGCGAGCCCCGACTTCACCCCCCGTCGAGCACCCGGTATACTGCGTCAGCACGGTGCTCAGTGATGCCCGAGTACGCTACCCCATGCCGCAGAAGCTCTTGCTTGCGCTCCTCGTCGCTTCACGTAAGCTGCGCCACTACTTCCAAGGCCACCCCATCCAGGTCGTCTCAGCTTACCCTCTGGAAAGGGTACTCCGGAGCACAAACACGGTAGGAAGGGTCGCGGAATGGAATATAGAGCTGAAGGCATTCCAGCTATAGTTCAGCACCACTAGATTCATCAAGGGGACTGCACTTGCTAACTTTGTGGCAGAATGGACCGACGCCCCAAGACCCGAAGCAAGTCAGAACCAGTCCATCTCGTCGGGGAGCGAAGCGCCAGATGGCTGGGTCATGTACTTCGATGACGCGTTTGCCCACCAGGGCACGGGCGATGGGGCTGTGCTCATCTCGCCCTCTCAAGACAAGCTCTACTACGTTGTGCAACTCTGCTTTCAGCCGGGCGACAAGGTCTCCAACAACATCACGGAGTACGAGGGCCTCATCGCTGGCCTCAAGGCGGCAATAGCCCTGTGAGTGAAACGCCTCGTCATCAGGGGCGACTCCCAGCTCCTCGTCAACTTCTCCAACAAGGTGTACGAGCCGAAGGACGAGCATATGGAGGCATACCTCTCGTAGATACACAAAATGGAGAAGCAGTTCTTGGGCCTGGAGCTGGAGCATGTGCCCTGCGGCACTAATAAGGAGGCCGACGACATTGCCAAGAGAGCATCCAGACGCCTGCCCCAAGAGCCGGGTGTCTTCGAGGACAGGCTCCTCAGGCCCTCGGCGTCACCCCCATGAGAAAGACCGGCGAAGCCTCAGGGGGAACTCCCCCAGCCATCGACCTCGGGAGCCCCCGCCTGCGGCCCGGCCGCAGGAGCCCGCTTGCTCCTGACGCTCGAGCCTCGGGAGGGATGCTGGACTGAGGAACTCAAGTCGTACCTGGTGCGGGGAGCGCTGCCAGAAAAGGAGGGGGCATCGAACACGTGGCCCGACAGGCTACGGCATATTGCATCCAAGACGGTGAGCTTTACAAGAAGCGACCAAGTGACATTTCTTTGCGATGCATCTCCAGGAAGCAGGAAGGCGAGCTGCTAGCCGACATCCACGTTGGGGAGTACGGGCATCACTCATCATCGCGCACCTTGGTCGGCAAGGCGTTCCGCAGTGGTTTTTACTAGCCCACGGCACTCAACGATGCCGCCAAACTGGTGAAGTCTTGTGAGGCTTGCCAGTTCCATGCCAAACAGATCCACCAACCGGCTCAGGGCCTCCAAACCATCCCACTCTCCTGGTCGTTCGCGGTCTGGGGGCTGGACATCCTGGGCCTTTTCCCTCAAGCGCCCGGGGGCTACCGATACCTCTACGTCGTCGTCGACAAATTTACCAAATGGGCTGAGGTGGAAGCTGTCCGAACCATCCCAGCCAGCTCCGCAGTCAAGTTCATCAAGGGCCTCGTAAACCGGTTTGGGGTCCCTAACCACATCATCACCGACAACGGCTCATAGTTCACTAGCAACCTTTTCAAGACATATTGTGCTAACCTTGGAACGCAGATTTGCTACGCTTCTGTAGCACACCCCGGAAACAATGGCCAGGCCAAGCGCGCCAACGCGGAGGTCCTGAGAGGCCTCAAGACTAGTACCTTCAAGAAGAAGTTCGAAGCTTGCGGAAGGGGTTGGCACGACGAGCTCGCGTCCGTGCTATGGTCAATCCGCACCACCGCCACCAAGCCAATAGGCGAGACCCCATTCTTCCTCGTCTACGGAGCTAAAGCGGTCCTTCATCATGAGGTCAGGCACCGATCCCCGCGAGTCCTAGCGTTCGACAAGGCGCCGCAGGGCGGCGCGCTAGGGACGGACCACATGCTAGGGGAGGAGCGCCGGCGTGACGCTTCACTCCGAGCGGCAAGATACCAGCAGGCGTTCCGGCGGTACCATTGCCGCAGCATCCTCCCCAGGACACTCGAGGTAGGTGATCTCGTCTTGATGAGATTCCTCTCCAGGGAGGGGCTGCACAAGCTCTCACCCATGTGGGAAGGCCCGTTCAAGATCACCCACGTCTCCGGACGTGGCGTCGTGCGCCTAGAAACGGGGGACGGCGTCCCGGTCCCAAACGCGTGGAACATCCGGCACCTCCGGAGGTTCTATCCATGAAACAAGGCCCTGCGCCTGAGAAGACTAGGCTCCGTGTCTGCGAGGAACAAGGCCCTGTGCCTGAGAAGACTAGGCTCCATGCCTGCGAGGAACAAGGCCCTGCGCCTAAGAAGACTAGGCTCCGTGCCTGCGAGGAACAAGGCCCTACGCCTGAGAAGACTAGGCTCCATGCCTGCGAGGAACAAGGCCCTGCGCCTGAGAAGACTAGGCTCTGTGCCTGCGAGGAACAAGGCCATGCGCCTGAGAAGACTAGGCTCCGTGCCTGCGAGGAACAAGGCAATGTGCCTAAGAAGACTAGGCTCCGTGTCTGCAAGGAACAAGGCCCTGCGCCTCAGAAGCCAAGGCCCAGTGCCTGTGAGGAACAAGACCCTGCGCCTGTGAAGATCTCCGCTCGTGACACTCTCACATAATAATGAGTGGGACTGTACACGCCCCGAAGTCTCCGGAGAGCCGCCCTCGGGCCTCGGGGGCTCCCTCCCACGTCCTAGTGGCAGCACTTAGCTCCGCGCTGGTGAGAAGACTAGATTAGGTGCCGGACGCGGCTGTTCATTTGCTTTCTGGAGTTGGCTTACCCATGTCTTCTCTTTAAATGGATTCTGAAGTTCTGGCGTTCCTCCATTGCTTGCTTTGATTTCCCTCTGTGGTCCTTCCCTCAGTTTCCGGGCTAGCTCAGGGAGAGCGCCAGTTGACTGGCGCTCTCCCTAGTGCACGCCCCCCCTCCTTATGTTCGTGCCCCACGGGTACCGCGACAAGGGGCAGCCGACCATGCTTTGCCCGCATCAAGGGCCTTGGGCGGTATTGGATAATAGCCGCCTAACGAGTTTTTGCAACCTCACAAACGGTCAAACGTCGCGAGATGAGGGCAATCCCGAGCGCGTCAAGATAAGTCTCCTCACCCTAAGAGCACATAGTGCACAAATCATGCAATGACGGGCAGGGACACTAAGCATGGTGCTAAACATCATAAAATCACGGTTCATTACATGCCCTTCCAGGGCTCCATACTTGTTTGTTTGAACGATGCAGGAAGAGAGAAATACCAAGAACGGCTGACGGCGACCCTCGAGGCACGACTTCTCACGAGGATCTACACCCCGAGCTCAGCCAGAGCCCTCCTTGCGCTTCACCCGAGCGTGACGACAAGGAGACCCAGCACCACCTTCCAGGCGGGCACGGAGGCGTGGCGGCTGGTCATAGCCACCGCTGCTGGAGCTGCCGCTGAAGGAGGAGCTGCCGTAGCTGGACGAGTTGCGGCCATCGCCCAGGCCAGGCACCTCGCTGCCGCCGTTGTCCTCGGGGCAGCACTCGGTGTGGCGCCCGTCTTCCCCAAATACCCTCACGAAGAGGGTCGAGTCATCGTCATACTTGAAATGAAGGGTGCACTGTCAGCCCAAGCCGCGCGCGCGGGCGAACGTCTGCCAGCCATGAGCCAAAGTCACAGCGCCCGAGGCAAAGACCTCCACTGCAAACCACGAAGCCCTGCTGCAACAACCATCCTCCTACAGCCAAAAGCCACCGGAGCTTGCAGCAAGGAGTTCGCCGGCTAGGGAGCGCGGGACCAGGAGCCGGGTACCGGCTGGGCTCTCTGACCACACGACGAACTCCAGTGTCACCTCCGCCAAGTGGGAGCATGGCTTGGGATGCCTGGCGACCCCAGAGTGCCTCCCTTCGTTCACAGGACCGCCAACGCCACGGCGCCCCCCGCCGCTCGAAGAACCATCGTCGCGGTTACCAAGGGCGGCTACAGGCGTTGTGGGGGTCCGCCCACGCCCGCTACCAGGCCCGATGTGAGTCGCGGCACACTTGCAAGGACGGCCTCGTTCCCTCTTGGCTGGTGGCGAGCCAGGCCCCTCCTGTCGGGCCTTCCCCTTCTCATGGACAAAAACTTCCTGGTCGGCGCCATGAGCAGCTCGGCCAAGCGAACGGAAAGGAAGAAGAAGAAGCGAGAGGAACGAAGGAAGAAGATGGGCAGCAAGGACCCCCTGCTCGCCGCCTTATTTATTGTCAGGAGAAGGCCAACCTCCGGCCTCCATAATTGCAGGTAATGATGACATTCTATGCATGCAGGGACTTGTCAAGTCGCGCAGTCGCCAAGGCTACATGGGGAAGTGGAGACGCCCATGTCCTGTAAATCGCCACGCGCCAGTCGAGGTTGCAGGCTTTTTGGGCCTGCGGTGCTCCGCACTTGGCCCTTGGCTTTGCCGCGAAGCCAAGCCCGAGCGCACCTTGGGCCCGGGGGCTACTATCGGCATTCTGGGAACGGGGGTACCCAGACTTGCCTGCCTGCGGCCTAGTGCGTGGCTCATCAGGCGGCCTGGTACGGCCCAACATCTTCAGCAACCACTCAAGACCCTCGTGAGGGGCCAAGCCTCGCGAGGTGGATGACGCAAGACATCCCCTGGGGAGGCCTCACTAGGCCGGCTCATGAGGATCGGAGATATCAAGGCAAGGGGTACCTCGCGAGGTCTCCATGACGTGAGCAGTGAGGACCCATGCCAGGCGGGCGCTAGCGGGCGCAAAGTGCTAGTTTCCTCTTTGGTGCTAAAGGAGCAGGTGCAGGCACATAGTCCCGAGGCATCAGGCAAAGGTTTCCATATCAGTGCAACGATACCAAGACCAGCAAGACGGCAGAGCGGAGGTCATCGCGGAGCCCACGGCGGCGTCACCACCAGAGCCTATGGCAGCGAAGACCACCTTTTGTCAGGATAGCTTGTACTAGTTGTACCCCTTCAAATTTGGCCGTTGTGGGATCCCTTCCCGCTCAATATTTGGGAAGAGGACCCAAGCCACTATAAATAGGACTAGCCACCACCATAGAAAGGGATCAGATCATTGAGACCACCCACGCACCCACAAGCTCACCCGAGCTCAAGAACACCTCTCCTCACGAGGCAGTTCTTCCATGTACTAGTTCTTTCTCAGCCTACAAGGCAATCCACCACACCACACTGGATTAGGGTATTACACCACAATAGTGGCCCAAACCAGTATAAACCTTGTGTCCCTTATTCTTCGGACTAGGGCGGAAGGAGAGATCTTCGTGCGCACCCCAGAGTTCGAACCTCAAGGGTTTTGCCGGAACCCAAGATCCGACAATGCTCTATCCATCCATGCCCTTGTTTGCAATTATAGCCTGCTTTAGCTTGTCATTACTATGCTCACAAATTGCTAAATAATGTTTTTGTTAGCCTGTTAACAGTAAGTTCATTTTTTCCATGTGAATAGCTAGTGTTCTATGCATCCTATGACCATGTTCTTGCCATGAGTAGATGCATAAACATGTCTTCTTGCTGTTGGTTATATTCACATGCCATGATATGCTTTGAGATGAGTTGCACAAGCTTGAAAACATGCCTACTTGTCGCTGTTTTAGTCATGTTCTGTTTATTTAACAAAGTCTGTGAAACTGATATCATTTGCAATCTTGTCATGATGTTTTGAGCATGTTCTACTGGTATTTGGCTGTAGCTCAGTGATCATGTTTCGTAATGCTTGACATGTACATGCTTGCCATGCCCTTTGATGCCATGAGATGTTCCTGTACCATGTTGTTTTGATGATTGCAAAGTGCCTAGTTGCTGTTTTGGGCAGATTATTGTTGTATCTTGTATTGGGTGTATGTGTTGATCCGTTGCTCCGTTTTGAGTGTGCTCTATATGAAACTTGCTTGGTTTTGCATGTAGGTGTATCATGTAATGTTGCATCCATGTTTTGAGAGTTTTTGAATGCATTTTGCATCAATGCCATGTTCAACTTGTTTTGCTCATATCTTGTAGGTTGTAGCTCCGAATTAAATGAACCTTATATGTAACTTGACTAGAATTTCATGTAGATCATCATGGTGCATGTTAAACTTGCTGTTTGACAACTTTCACTTAGGGTGTGCTCAGATCTGGACCAATTTCGAAATTTGCATATGAGGACTTACCGGAATTGTTATATGTTGTTTTTTCGGCCTCATTTAAACTTGCCTTGTGTGTCGTTCTTGTTTGCATCATCTCTTGCCATGTTTTACATCATGTAACCTTGTCATGCAACATAACTAGTTGAGCATCAAGTCATGTTTGTGTGTTGTGTGTTTACCAAGTTGTTTGCTTCTTCTCGTTAGTTCCTATTCCGTTGCGATCGTGAGGATTCGTTCGACGACGCTTGATCGTCTACGTGGCTTCGTCTCTTCATCGACTCATTCTTCTTCCTAGTGGGATCTCAGGCAAGATGACCGTCACCTTGGATCTCATTACTATCATTGCAATGCTAGTTGTCTCATTGCTATCGCTACATGTCGTGCTACCCACCACTTGTTTATCAAGCCTCCCAATATGCCATGAAACACCCTCTAACCTTTGACACCATCCCAGCAAACCGTTGTATGGATATGTTACCGCTTGCTCAGCCCCTCTTATAGCGTTGTTAGTTGCAGGCGAAGATGAAGATTGCTCCGTGTCGGAACTTGGATGTTGGAATATCACAATATCTTTTATGCTTAATTAATGCACATATATACTTGGTAATGGGTGGAAGGCTTGGCCTTTTGCTTGGTGTTTTGTTCCGCTCATGTCACCTTAGGATCTGATAAACCGGTGTTATGTTCCTTGATTTTGCGTTCCTAACACGGTTGGGGTTTATGGGCCCCCCTTGATAATTCGCTTTGCTTAAAGCTTTTCCAGCAAGGCCCAACCTTGGTTTTACATTTGCCTAATAACTAAAACTTGCATAGGGACCGGCTAGCACCCGAGGATTCTTAATCAACCCCCCCGGGCCTGTGCTCCTCTGAGTGATGGTCCAAACTGGGTGATGTTCGGCACCCCCCAGGCAACCAGGGTCTCAGCTAACCCGACATCCTGCCCATCTGGTGTGGCCCGAGAACGAGATATGTGCGACTCCTATCGGGATTTGTCGGCACATCGGGTGGTCTTGCTGGATTAGTTTTACTATTGTCTAAATATCTTGAGCACGGGATTCTGAGAATACTCTGGCCTTCCCAATTTTGGAGTTGTTACTCCGCTAATCATGAGAGCTTGTGATGGGCTAAGTTAGGACACCCCTGCAGGGTTATGATCTTTCGAAATCCGTGGTCGTGGTTATGTGGCAGATTGGAATTTGTTAATATTTGTTTGTAGAAAACTTGACAGTGGATCCAAAATAAAATACACCAACCGTGTGAGTAACCGTGACAGTCTCTTTTCAATTTGAGAAGAGAACACGGTGGGATTATGTTTGACTCGTAAGTAGTTCAGGATCACTTAGTGATCATTACTAGTTTGCGACCATTTGCGTAGATGCTCTTCTTATTCTTGTAATCGTAAGTTAGCCACCATACATATGCTTAGCCGCTGCAGCAACCTCGCCACTTATCCTTTCCATACCCATTAAGATTTGCTAGTCTTGATACCCATGGTTATGGGATTGCTGAGTCCTCGTGGCTCACAGATACTACCACAACAGTTGCAGGTGCAGGTTACCAATGACTTGGCGTGAGAGCGATGTTACTTGTGTTGGAGTTCTTCTTCTTCTTCGTTAGTCTTGGGATAGGTTCATGGTCGGCAGTCTGGGATAGCAGGATGTTTGTCGTTGTGCTTTTCATGTGTTTTCATCCGTAGTCGGATGTCTTGTTTATGACGTGTTGTATTCATGTGACAATTGTATGACTTGTATGTATCCCCATTTGTTTATGTAATGGTACGATGTAATGATATCCATCTTGCCAAGCGCTCGAAATACGGTTGTGCCCCAATCACGAGTTCACCACGTGATCGGGATAGAATCGCATCTTGGGCGTGACAAGTTGGTATCAGAGCCTCGACCGACCATAGGAGCCCCTTGATAGATCGTAGTTTGGCCGTTGTCGAGTCTAGCAAAAACTATTTTGGAGTCTAGCTATATCGAAGAGTAGGAATTCTTTTTACTCCTTAGCCCCTTCGTCGCTCGGGTAAGGAATCTTGACGTAGGTGTTTTGAATTACTCCTCTTCCCCTTCAACTTTTTTAGGATTACGCTGTGAGTTTTTGTTCGTTGCGATGTCAGCTCTTTTCATCCGGTGCAATTCTCTTCGATGATTCGATCCTCTTCATCTTTTGCAAGTTCGTCCTCAGTCCTTTTCAACCGGCGTCGTTTTCCCCATCCGAAGTGTACTTTATTTTTCACACCCGCCCACCTTTTTTTTTCTCGGAGCCGGAATCAGTAATCAAGTATCCATCCTACTCGTGCGAAGCCATTGCTTTCTTTTCTCAATTATTTCAACTGGTGAATTCTCGTTTAGTTCATCACTGTTCATCTCTTTCTTCTCTAGTGGATTCAATTCAAGTTTTCGGTGTTCATCATATTCTTTTCCCTCGGCTCGGATGTTTTTCCTTGCTCATTCACCACTTGCTAATTAACTGTTCTGGAGTTTTGAAGACATCTCAGGAGATTCGCATGTCCTCCAATTGGTTCGAGGTTGTCACCTCATTAAAGTCTTTCAATCATTCCGGTGCATTATCTCCTTTTCAATCCTTTCAAAAGGTGTTTTTCTTTACGGTGGGCTCATAACCCACATGTCTTTTCCCAGGATCTTACCTAACTCTTCTAATTTTCCGGAGTATTCCCAAATTCTTTTCAAAGTGTGACGTAAGAATGAATTTCATCAGTTATATGCCTTCTCCAAGATCATTTTCAAATTCTTTTCATGCTTGGTTCAAAATTTCCTCCTTTCATTCTTCCGGAGTATCGCAAAAAATTTGGTGGTGTTCCTCGTCGTCATTCTCAACATTTGCAGACTGAAGAAAAGTTTTACTCTAATTCTTGCCCATTCCCTCAAAGATTCATGGTTCTAGCTTTATGTTATCCTCTCGAATTATTTCGTTTCTCAGAAATTCTTTTCCTTAACCATCCGAAGCATTTCATCAACTCTTTCCTTCTCATTCCTCTGAAGGCCATATTTCAGAAGATTTCTTCATTCTCAGTTTCCAACTTCGTCCTCCAAATATTCTTATTTGATGTCTCTTCGTTCGTCTCCATATTCTTCCGGTGCTTCGTTCAAGTACTCTTTAATCACATCGCGAACTCGTCGTTCTCTTGTATCTAAATTGCCTCAAGTATCTCCATTCTTTTTCAAATACTTCCTGGCGATTCATTCTCTTTTCTTCATTTCAATTTCAATTCTTCCCGATGGCTTGTTCTTTTTCTTCACCAGGTTTCAATTCTTACGGTGGTTCGTGCAAGAATTCTTTTCATTTGTTATCACATCAATTCATTCGTTCTTTCCAATCCTACCGGTGGTTCATGAAGACCTTCTCAGGTTTGCGCTACATCAATCCTTTTTCAACACGAATAAGTAGTATGCAAACCCGTTGCTTCTCATCAAATTATTTGATGAAGGATAAGCATAACATAAATCTTATTCTTCTTTCATCAAGTTGATTTAATCCCTTCCTTTGGAATTTGTTCATGATGAATAAATTATAATACCAAGTGTTTTCATATTTTCTTTTCCGGAGTTCAATGTTTTCTCGGCTATCTCGTCAGAACCTCCATCTAAATCTTCGCAAGGCTTTAATCTTATTCTTTTCGTCCTTAATTTTTATCTCGTCATCCTTTTGTTACCGGAGTTCGTCATGGTGGTTCTTCATGATTTAATTCATTCTTCAAGTGTTCTTCAAGATTCTTGTGGAGCAGCTCAAGCATTATTCTTCTTGTGTATCGAAGTGCAAATAATTCTTCGTATTCTTTTGAAGTGGAGTTTTGCATTTCTTCGCTATTCTTAGCTATTCAATCACTTCATTGTGGAAGGAATTCACCTCAAGTTTTGGGATGATTTCGATAAGCCCACAACAAGCTCATTCTTTTGTTGTTGATTTTCTCAATAACTCCGTTCAATACTTCCTGCTAAGGATGTTTTCAAATTCATTCCTGGTGGAAGTTGTTGTTCTCTTATCCGTTCTTTTCATTCCACTACTTCAATTCTTACGGAGGCATTGTGTCGTTCCTCTCATCAAGTATCATTCCGTCCTGTCAAGACCATGTTCTATCCCTTCCATTTTAACCAGAGTGGTTTCAATGTCTCTCTTGTCACTTAAGCTCTTGGTTCTCGTCGTATGCCTTGTTTCCTCATTTTACCAGAGCTTCTCCATCTCCTTCATCTCCGTTGTGTTCTTTCTTTCAAGTTGTTCAACATCTCATGGTTCTTTGGTTTCACTCTTTTATCCAAGAAGAACTTTGTTCTTATGATTCCTCTCCCGTATCGTTCCTAAGATCTCGGGACGACATCTCTTGTTAGTAGGGGAGTGTTGTGACACCCCGAGACCGATGCGCCAGGTGTCTTCCAGTTATTCGTTGTCGTTGCCATGTCATTTGCTTGTGTGTTGCGATTTGCCATGCCATCATGTTCTTTTCATCTGCATAGTTTTCAAAACTTGCATCCGTCCGTAGTTGCAGAGCACCCGCGTCCTTTCCGTTGTCCGTTCTGAGCCCAGACACACTCGCACGCGCCCGCGGCACCTCCGAAATATTATTTTATAAGTGGCCGGAAAATGTTCTCGGAATGGATTGAAACTTGGTGCGGTCTTATTATAGTGTAGGCAGACCGCCTGCCAAATTTCGTCGCATTCGGAGTCCGTTTGATAGCCTAACGGATAAGTATAATGGCACTGTTGCCGATTAAATCGTCGGACATTTTCAGTCTCCGGAAACCCTGTGCTGGGCCTCTCTATCTCTCCTCTCCTATCAGCTCTTGGCCTCTCTGGCACAACCCACTAGCCCAGCTACCTGTCCCTCTGCTCCGGTGTCGTCGGATCGAGATTCGATGCCTGAGAACACTCCAAAAAACCATCAAACCCTAGTCCATAGACCCCCCCCTGCTATATATAGTAGCCTCCTCCCTTCCATTTCTGGCCTAAACCTAGCCTAGCCCATCCCCTAACCTCCAGCCGCCTAACCTCCATGTTGCCTCGTTTTCCGCACCGGCAGATGCACCGCCGCCACTTGGCGCCCAGCTAGCGGCTGCACCGCCACCCACCGCCGCCAGCCACCACTCACATCGCCCCACATGTCCCCTGCCTCCTCCCACCGCCGCCAGCCCGCAGGGAGCCCGCCCTGGACCGCGCCAGGCCCGGATCCGCTCGAGCCGCTCTGCCTCCCTGTAGTGCTCGCCAGCTCCTCCCGCAACCCCCGTGCCTCCTCTGGCCGACCCGCTCACCGGTAGTCTCGCCGGACTACCGCGACCACCCCCCTCCCTCCCCCCTCCCGCCGGCGACCCCAGGTCCTCCCTCGCCAAGCCCCCGGCTCCCTCGCCTCGCCGGACTACGCTCTCGCCTGGCTCCCTCCGCCCCACTGCCGGTGAGCCGCATCGCCTCCGGAGGCCTCACCCTGCCGACATAGCTCGCCGCTCCGCCGTCCCGCACCGCCGCATCCGACCCGCCGTCTCAGCCCCGTCGTTGACAAGCCACAGGTCAGATCTGGCCTGCCTAGACTGAATCCGATCGTGGGCCGGCCCAGTTCCGCCTCGTCCTCCTCCGTAGTCCAGCCGAAGCCCATGGGTGAGCTCCCCCACAGTGCTCTGTTGGCCCAGTTCAATTAGATGCATTTGTGATGGCCGTATTATGTTGCATACGTGTGATGGCCGTATCTAGGTGCATGTTTATCCGAATTGAGCATATAATATGTCAAAATGTTCGTCTCTCTGTGCTCTACATGATGGTTGCATTTGTATACATGTTAGGGTTCATCTTGTCATGTTAATCTCTGTTGCTAAACTGTATGTTGTTATTAAGTGCTGAAAACTGATATAACATCCTCATTTGTCTTTTTCATATCTTTTTGTGCAATTTTTGTTTGAGCATCATGCCTACATGTTTTAGGAGCACAATCGTGTCATCTTTGCTATGGTGTAATTGGTTTGTCAGGATATGCCTTTTGGTGAGTGGAACAAGCTTGTAAAGTGGCCTACTTGATGTTTGCTGATTTTTTAGACTTAGCAAAAACTGCTAAGTCTAAATCTGTTACATTGTGTTGTCATGTTAACTTGATGCTACAAGTGAGTCCATGCATAATCTGGAGATGTTCACTGATCATGTTTTGTTTTCCATGTAATGCTCTATCAATCCATGCCCTTGTTTGCAATTATATTCTGCTGTAGCTTGTCATTACCATGCTCTCAAATTGCTAAATAATGTTTCTGTCAGCCTGTTAACAGTAAGTTCCTTTTTTCCATGTGAATAGGTAGTGTTCTATGCATCCTATGACCATGTTCTTGCCACGAGTAGATGCATAAACATGTCTTCTTTCTGTTGGATATATTCACATGCCATGATATGCTTTGAGATGAGTTGCACAAGCTTGCAAACATGCCTACTTGTCGTTGTTTTAGACATGTTCAGTTTATTTCACAAAGTCTGTGAAACTGGTATCATTTGCAATCTTGCCATGATGTTTTGAGCATGTTCTAGTGGTATTTGGCAGTAGCTCAGTGATCATGTTTTGTAATGATTGACATGTACATGCTTGCCATGCCCTTTGATACCATGAGATGTTCCTGTAGCATGTTGTTTTGAAGATTGCAAAGTGCCTAGTTGCTGTTTTGGGCAGATTGTTGTTGTATCTTGTATTGGGTGTATGTGTTGATCCGTTGCTCCGTTTTGAGTGTGCTCTATATGAAACTTGCTTGGTTTTGCATGTAGGTGCATCATGTCATGTTGCATCCATGTTTTGAGAGTGTTTGCATGATGTTTGAATGCATTTTTCATCAATGCCATGTTCAACTTGTTTTGCTCATATCTTCTAGACAGTAGCTCCGAATTAAATGAACCTTATATGTAACTTGACTAGAATTTCATGTAGATCATCATGGTGCATGTTAAACTTGTTGTTTGACAACTTTAACTTAAGGTGTGTTCAGATCTGGACCAATTTCAAAATTTGCATATGAGGACTTACCGGAATTGTTATATGTTGTTTCCGGCCTCATTTAAACTTGCCTTCTGTGTTGTTCTTGTTTGCATCATCTCTTGCCATGTTTTGCATCATGTAACCTTGTCATGCAACATAACTAGTTGAGCATCAAGTCATGTTTGTGTGTTGTGTGTTTACCATGTTGTTTGCTTCTTCTCGTTAGTTCCTGTTCCGTTGCGATCGTGAGGATTCGTTCGACGACGCTTGATCGTCTACGTGGCTTCGTCTCTTCATCGACTCATTCTTCTTCCTAGCGGGATCTCAGGCAAGATGATCGTCCCCCTGGATCTCATTGCTATCATTGCAATGCTAGTTGTCTCGTTGCTATCGCTACATGCCGTGCTACCCACCACTTGTTTATCAAGCCTCCCAATATGCCATGAAACACCCTCTAACCTTTGACACCATCCCAGCAAACCGTTGTATGGATATGTTACCGCTTGCTCAGCCCCTCTTATAGCGTTGTTAGTTGCGGGCGATGACGAAGACTGCTCCGTGTCGGAACTTGGATGTTGGAATATCACAATATCTTTTATGCTTAATTAATGCACATATATATTTCGTAATGGGTGGAAGGCTTGACCTTTTGCTTGGTGTTTTGTTCCACTCATGTCGCTTTAGGATCTGATAAACTGGTGTTATGTTACTTGATTTTGCGTTCCTAACACGGTTGGGGTTTATGGGCCCCCCTTGATAATTCGCTTTGTTTAAAGCTTTTCCAGCAAGGTCCAACATTGGTTTTACATTTGCCTAATAAATAAAACTTGCATAGGGACCGGCTAGCACCAGAGGATTCTTAATCAACCCACCGGGCCAGTGCTCCTCTGAGTGATGGTCCAAACTGGGCGATGTCCGGCGCCCCCCGGGCAACCAGGGTCTCAGCTAACCCGACGTTCTGCCCATCCGGTGTGCCCCGAGGACGAGATACGTGCGACTCCTATCGGGATTTGTCGGCACATCGGGCGGTCTTGCTGGATTAGTTTTACTATTTTCGAAATATCTTGAGCACGGGATTCCGATAATACTCAGGCCTTCCCAATTTTAGAGTTGTTACTCCGCCGATCGTGAGAGCTTGTGATGGGCTAAGTTGGGACACCTCTGCAGGGTTATGGTCTTTCAAAAGTCGTGCCCCCGGTTATGTGGCAGATTGGAATTTGTTAATATCCGGTTGTAGAAAACTTGACAGAGGATCCAAAATAAAATACACCAACCGCGTGAGTAACGGTGGCAGTCTCTTTTCAATTTGAGAAGAGAACACGGTGGGGTTATGTTTTACTCGTAAGTAGTTTAGGATCACTTAGTGATAATTACTAGTTTGCGACCGTTTGCATAGCTGCCCTTCTTATTCTTGTAATCGTAAGTTAGCCACCATACATATGCTTAGCCGCTGCAGCAACCTCACCACTTATCCTTTCCATACCCATTAAGCTTTGCTAGTCTTGATACCCATGGTTATGGGATTGCTGAGTCCTCGTGGCTCATAGATACTACCACAACAGTTGCAGGTGCAGGTTACCGATGACTTGACGTGAGAGCGACGTTACTTGTGTTGGAGTTCTTCTTCGTCAGTCTTGGGATAGGTTCCTGGTCGGCAGTCTGGGATAGCAGGATGGATGTCGTTGTGCTTTTCATGTGTTTTCATCCGTAGTCGGATGTCTTGTTTATGGCGTGTTGTATTCATGTGACAATTGTATGACTTGTATCTATCCCCATCTGTTTATGTAATGGTACGATGTAATGATATCCATCTTGCCAAGCACCCGAAATGCGGTTGTGCCCCAATCATGAGTTCACCACGTGATAGGGATAGAATCGCATCTTGGGCGTGACATAGTCCCACCTCGGACTTGGAAGAGGAGTTGGACCTCCTTATAAGGGATTCTTTGTAACGCTCCGGACACACTTGCTGGTGGTTGTTACTCCCGGCAGGATCTAGACTAGCCCCACAGATCAATACTAGTCTTTTCTGCGCACTTTGTCCTCACTCGTGTGCACCCGGAAGAAACTTCTCGGTTGGTTACCCATCTTGAAATTACTCCAAGCTGAGCACGCTTAACTTTGGAGTTCTTTCCGAATGGGCTTTCGGAAAAGAAGGAATTCCTTATTGATATGAGTAGTCTGCCATCCCTAATAAGCCAGGCTATCACATACACCCCCACTCGGAGGCACTGACGTCCTCGTTGGGCCACGGGAGTGTTCCCTCTTCGCACATACGCCTGTACATCCAGTCTGGTACATGTGCCATGTCGTGTGCCATGACGGGTCACAAACGTCATGAACAACATGACCGCGCACCTGTCCGGAAACATCCGTTTAACCGCGAGGGTCGGCTCTGATACCAACTTGTAACGCCCTTGACACACCCGCCGACGGTCGTTACTCCTGGCGGGATCTAGACTGGCCCATAGATCAATACTATTCTTTTTTGCGCACTTTGTCCTCACTCGTGTGCACCCGGGAGAAACTTCCTGCTTGGTCACCCATCCTGAAATTACTCCAAGCTGAGCACGCTTAACTTTGGTATTCTTTCTGAATGGGCTTTCGAAAAAGAAGGAATTCCTTATTGATATGATTAGTCTACCATCCCTAATAAGTCAGGCTATCACATTCTCTTCCATATGCTATTGGAGCTTGAGAAGAGAAGAGGCCCTCGCGCACTCCTCTGTCGCCCGCCTCGTCACGATGCGCCGCGCCGCGGGATTAAGCCAAGCTCACACCTATGCGCTTATTTTTGCGAGTCACTAATAGAGAGTTTCTAACAGCGGGGCCACGTTCTGAGACGTCGGATCGTGGGCTATCACAGACTCGGACGTGGGTCGAGCCCACGTCTCTCCACGCGGTTGCGCCTATATAAGTGTGAGGTGTCTCCTAACCCTAGCCGCCACGAACAGATCACATCTGCTCCACGCGCTCGCCCACCGTCGTTCCTTTGCTACTGCTACCGCCGATGACTCCATCTCGTCCGCCGCATACACGGTCGACAGGAGAGCAGGTCTCCGAAACCCTGCCTCTCTGGCTCCTATACGGGGGAGAGAGACAAATAGGTTTTTGGAAAGCGACTACACGACTGCTCGTCGTTCGTCTACTTCCTCTACGTCCGCGTCGCACTCGTCATCACCATGTCTGACCGAGAAAATTGAAGCCGACAAGAAGGCGGCTGAGGATGCCGCTGCTGCCAACGCCGCCGCGGCTTCTGCCTGGCCTACTGGAGGGCATAACATGTTTATCCCGCTCCCGTTTATTTTCGTATTAGCAGTACTAGCAGTATATGTAGATGTGTCTGCTGTTTACGTAGTACGTGCATGTTTAGATCAGAATCAGTATGTCGTTAATTTAGCCAGTGTCATGCTAGTGATTAATCTATGGATTAAATTAGTCAAAAAAATTGCCTATTTACTCAACACCTAGATGGGGAGCGGGAAGAGGAGGCGTGCTTCAGGAGAGCAGAGGGGGCGGGGGCTCAAATCCCTTTTCTCTTCCCACTAGAAAGATGTCCGTGCATTGCATGGAAAACCGAAATGCATTGATTCATGAGTTATTTATTTAACAAAGTATGTGAGGGGTCATCTCATGTGTAACAAATATTGATAGGTTTCTTCATATATTCATTATTTTCTAGAGGTCACGAGCATCCGGAGGAATAGTATATGTAGACGAAACAGATAAAAAATATCTTTTGCAAATAAAAGTGTTCAGGTGTTCAATTTGCTTCCAAAACTTCATGAAGAAATAGCATTAATAGTGCTTTGCAAAAATGATCTTTAGAAGTTATGTTTTGAGTATCGATTTTGTTTTGGCATTGGGGGGCAGATGGCGCCGAGAGTAGCGACCTCTGTAGATCCTTCTTATTTTTTTCCTGAGATAGCTAGATGAGGTGAGAGGGAGAGATGGCTAAACGTGAGAGCCGGGGGTTATCTGCAAACAAGGAGTGGAGTGCGGATGTTTTTTTTGCAAAATTGACATAGTTTGTCTCAGATGCGTTGGATGTAAATCAAACGATTGTAGTAAATGAAGGATGATAGGCACACCCACACCATCATCATCAACTCGGCTTTTTATAATAATAGAGATATCTTTCTTGACGAGGAAGTGAATGACGTTTTGTCTTGTAACCTTGCCGACGTGGACTGCTCGAGCGATCGGCCAGAGGTTCATACCAACACTGAGCGAAGACAGGAGGGCTCTAAGAAAATAAAACAATGGCCTAAACGCTAGGGGAACCCATGCACAAATTACGCGTACAGAGGCAACGCCAAAAGACAAAACAAAAAAAAGACAAAAGAACACGAATCTTTGGTGTTTAAATCGTATGATTAGAAAGTAAGATGTGAGGTAACTATTTCACATCTAGATGTGAAATAGCAAATCCGTTGTTTCTGTGTACATTCGCTTTTCGACATATGCAGTTTTCTTTCAGAATTTGGACGCTACGGGGAGGATTTTTGACCTGCTGGTAATCTCTGTTTTTTTTTTTTTTGACGGCTCCTGGTAATCTCTGTTTTTTGTTTTTTTTGAGGGCTGCTGGTAATCTCTGTTGGTAATAATGGAAATGTTAGATTGTTTGCTTCTTGTCCTTGTTCTTCTACCTTTTTTTTGGATAAGATTTCTTGATCTAGTATTCACCTTCTTATCCTGATTCGGTTTGGAGCGTTCAAAAGCTACTTCATTATTTCCCTCAAAACAAAACAAAAAAGCTCAGTTTTTAATTTTTTGAGGGCTGCTGGTAATCTCTGTTGGTGATAATGGAAATGTTAGATTGTTTGCTTCTTGTCCTTGTTCTTCTACCTTTTTTTTGGATTTGATTTCTTGATCTATTATTCACCTTCTTATCCTGATTCGGTTTGGAGCATTCAAAAGCTACTTCATTGTTTCCCTCAAAACAAAACAAAAAAGCTCCTTCATTGAAGAGTTTGTTTCTTTTTGCACTCTTACCAACAAAAAAAAAACTAAACCTAGTGATTATTACTACCTGGCGATTATATAGCTTTAGCTAGCCAGCTACACAAGAGAGGGGGGAGGAGAGGCGTAAGAGGTGGCGCAGTCGGCAGGGGCGAAGGTGATGGTGCGCTTGTCGAGGTCGTAGCCGACGTGCATGTTGTGCTGCATGACGCTGCCCATGGTTGGAACCGAACCCTCGTACGTCACCGGCACGATGGCCAAGCACACGGTCTGTAGCATAAGGTCCATGAACACGTTCTCTGCCTTGAGCGTGACCAAGGCGCCCCCGCCCAGCTCCAAGATGACCTCCGGGAAAACCTTCTCCAGCGCCTTCATGCCGTCCGCCTCGTAGCACACCGAAAAGAGCCCCGGGTTGGGCGACGGCTTGCGCGGGAGCTTGATGTTGCGGGCGAGCGCCTCCACGATGGAGCCCACCAGCTCCCCGTCGAGGGACGTCATCAGCGACCCGGAGTCGACGACGACGGGCGACCGCTTCGGCAGCTTGATGATCGAGCTCCCAACCCTGAGGGACACCATTTCGACGGTGTACAAAGCCTCCACGTGCCCGGGGGAGTGCACCATCGGCGTGGTCACCGCGCCCGGCTCCGTCACGGTGGCGCGGGACCCGAAGTTGAGCGCCGAGGACGCGTCGCTGAAGTAGGACGGGAGGCAGTAGGAGAACCTCCGGCCGAGCGACGTCGCCGCGCTCATCTGGTTGATCAGGGAAGATTTCCCGTCCGAGAGGCCTACGATGCCGTAGCCGGCGAAGTTGGCGGTGGTGGCGCAGCCGAAGTTGACTCTGGGCACTTGCAGCTCGCGGCCGCCGGGAGCATCGTGGAAGGTGAAGGTCTCGGTGGAGACGAGGCCGCTACTGCTTGAGCCGCCCACGTACGAGTAGCTGTACCGGCACAAGGAGATGGCGTCGCAGGAGGTGCCGTGGACCGAGTGGCACGACTCGGACCGGCAGCCCACGAGGCCGTAGGTCGACGAGGAGGACAGGTCGAACACGCTGCTCGTCACGCCGGCGCCGGCTGCTGCTGCTGGCCGCGGCGGTGCCGGAGAAGCAGAACCGTTGGTGCATCTGAGCCACACGAGGTCGCTGCCGGTGTCGACGAGGGCCAGCATCCGGGTGCGCGGCGTGCCGACGTTGACGTACATGAAGAACTGGAACGTGCCTGAGATCACCTCCGACACCGCGCCGTCGGGGTCAGGAGAGCCTGCGCCGGCGTACGAGCGCCGCACGGCGGCAAGCACGCGGCCGCGCGGGGTGAGCGACGGGTCGTGGAACGGCGACCTGGGGGAGTCCCGGTGGATGAGCTCCACGCTGAACCCGCCGTCGTCGGTGTACCCACACACCAGCGGCGTCAGGATCAGGAAGAGGCCAAGGAGCGAAAGGGCGCGACACATGGTGGACACCATTGATTTTGATTGATTGTTTCCTAAGGAGCTCCTAATTCCTAACTCGTTCTTCTTCTAAGGGCAGTATTTATAGCGGGCAGTGTGTTTCAAAAGTGGTAAGTAAGGATTTTTTTTTTTACAGGAATGGCAGATTTAATTGGCGAGAGATCAGTGGTATGCCTTTTCTTTTTGAGCGGGATTAGTAGTAGTAGTACTAGTATACTTGGAAGCCGGTACTCAATTTACAGGAATTTAGGATGAAGCAAGCATTCGAGTGGCAAGAATTGTAGATTTGAGTAGCGAGTAATTAAGTTGATGGATTAGTGATTGCATGTTAATTAGGAATTTAGGATGAAGCATTCGAGTGGCAAGACAGGCAGGTGATCAATTGGTTCCTTTCTCCGTCAGCCAAAAATAATAATAGCATCAACATTAGACCTTTCAGAATCGGAAACGATCGAACTGATTTGATATTTCTTAATTGTTAGTTGGAAATGGATCAAATTAGGCCGACTGATCCAAAGATTGCATAAACCGCGTGTGTGGCCGTATGTTCGCGATGAGCGTGGCCCAATGGTCACGATTTTTTTTAGGGGTAAATATGGTCACTTTATATTGCACTAGTTAGCGTGCACGTGCAATGCACGTATCGATAAATCATATGTCAAAATTCACTTGTGTATTTAAGAGAATAATCTGATAGTAGTAGTAAAAAATATTTCAAATACATTGTTGTGTAGATAAGGTTCATTTCCACCAAGAAAGCTATTGCCTCGTTTCAAACTATTAGTAGCCTTCTATGTCGATGAATCTTGAAGAACACATTCAAGTACCCAAGTACAACCACTATTTATTCTTTCTATCTACTCAAGATCTACATTTGTAGTTTATAATATGATTATTTTCATACAAATCCAACTTTCCATATTTCAATCTATTTTGACGTCATCGTCTCAACCAATGACGTTTAGTGCGACACCTATATGGAGTAGGGGAACAATCACTATGACTTGTTGACGATCAATTTCTTCGGGTAGAAGGCCATCCAGAATGGCATTCCCGGCACAGAGTTGGTTGCTTGGCAAACATCCCAGAACAATGGATCCATAATAGTTAGTTATTATTCGTTAGCAATGTCGAATATCATTTTGAGTAACTTGCAATATGTTCTCTCACAACTAAAGTTGTATAGAGAATAACAAATAAGCCTGTTAAACATAAGATAAGTTTGCCTATTAGTTTATCTTTCAGAACATAGCACAGTTCATATTGTTGCTAAAATTCACTGAACAAACATGAAAGGCTAGCTGGTATAGCTGAGTTGGCAATGCTAGAAAGGATCCACTCCATATTAATGAGTGAAGAAACAAGAAAAACATTAGAAAACCAAGAATACTACAATAGTTCTCCTACAAGACAAATATTTCTTGCTAGTACATGGTTCTCCAAAAATCTAACATGGCTCATAGTTCGAAGTTAATGAAATTTCATACTATGTATAGTGAACTCATGGTTCCAACAAATATTCGCCTGGGAAAAAAAATCACATACTACAAAAGAATCTATATGCATAGCATGTTAAGCAATGCACGCGGCAATATGTACCAAAGCTACCTCTCAACTAATAATAATGAAAAGGAGCATGTTGGAAGCACACAAAATCCATACATGTTTACAGTTACATAATATCACTAAGAATATAACTGATAAACCATAAATTTCCATGAGTACTTCTGCCAAAAAAATGTAACTATAGATCTAACTTTTGCATAGTCATGATGACCCTTTTTTGTCTCTTGAGAGAAAGACCAAGTAACTGAAAAAACAACCTTTCTAAATAAAAAATATAGGGAAAATGATCCATCAATGGCATCATTAGATACACAATGTGTGGAGATTTAAACTTGCTCGAAAATGCATGGCACATCTTTACAGAAATAGTTTGTTAAAGCTATCTGAACCCAACTCAAAGAAAACAATAATTGTGTTAGGTTGGCTCTTTATTTAGACCTAGACATGCCCATTTTGCAAAGATGGCTTTAGTGAAATGTTTACGTCCAACAGTGCATTTAAGGGCCGAGCTAAAAACAAGCTAAAAAGGGAGAAACCTAGAATCATACTGTACAAGATGTTGATCCTCAGTCAATAACAGATCAAATGTATTAAAAAACTATGACATAAAAAATAATACTTACCAGCAGAAAAACAATGGATCGTCACTTGATATTGAACTTGGTATTTTCCCCATCATCAAATGAATGCAGAAATAAATACTGTGTAGGTTTTGAATTACCATGATGCTTAAATCGGTTTTTTCTTTTAAAAAAGAAGAAGGTTTCGAAGATATATTCTTGATTCATCAGCAAGCTTCGAAACAAAGTTCAATTACTTCCCATTGAAAGCTGGGTGCAAAATGTGTGATTTTACATCTCTGCATATTCTTCTCTAACCTAAAACAATGATGTTGGAAAATTTAAGTTGTGGAATAGTCCAGGTTTTTTCCTATTGCTAAAAAGATTATCACGTTCAACAAACCTGCCAGAATAGTTCCATCAAGCGGCGACACGAATGATGCCGAGGATGGCCGTTAAGGGTGACTTCGGTGCATTCGCAGATCAGGCGTCGACCGTGATGATGTCAGTTCCCTCGGACAGTGGCTTGTTCAAAAGCATAGGTCATTATGGGCACATGGATTATGGAAATTTCCCAAGATGGGCTAGGTATCCCTGTTGGAGTCAACACAGCTGATTACTTTAACTCAAATTCCCGATGGTTAGATATTAGATATATACAATACAAGTTGCTAGTAGACCTTAAATTATCTTAACGACATTTAAGATTAATTTCCACTGCCTTCTAGCCTGTAACTCAATGGAGATGCTTCTTAACTCTGAGTACACGGTATCCATTTCATCTGACCAATAAAACCAACACACCACAAACTCCAAAGATCTAGACACGGATAAAAAGTGCCCACAAGCTTCATGGCCCTACAGGAAAATATGTTGAACACAATACATAATAAATAGCATATGATGCGACGAAACTGACCTAGGAACATAAGAAAGATCGATGAACAACATTTATTCTTCTTCTTTCTGAAGGTCAAATACACTCTATGAACTTAAGACTCTGAGTGCAGTTCTAGCAGAGGGAAAAGCATAAAAGCTGCCTCTAAAAGACTCCCGCTTGAAGGGTCAATAAGAAAGGATTTCCTCATGCAGCATAACATAGAACCTGATGGGTGCATGCAGAATCTGAATGGCTTTTTTCATCAGCATAACACTGCGAGTGTTAAACACGACGACCATACATGTACGTGTTTGTTTAGACTACAAGTGCACGTATGTGTCCGTGTAGGACTAGTGTTGGACACCGAGTAGGATTAGTACTAATTGACAACTAGGCTGAGTAGTATATATATTCATGTATCCCCGTGTAAACACCACAACAAAAAGGAGAAAAGCAATAAAAAAGCAAAGGCTCGACACGGGCCTTTGGCCATCATACCGATTCGGTATCTTGCCGCTTTGTTCGTCGAAGTTTGCAAGTCATTGTGTTCCGCCTACGGTGCCGAAGTGAATCAATTCGCTAGCTCGCTCACGTACCGAAGCTACGGAAGGCGTACGCCGGCTAGACACTATCCAGCAGCTTGCCTGCTTGGTTGCTAGCTAGTTAGCTTTGTACGTGGTACGTGTAGTTCCTGGGCAATTTGATCTACCAAGTTCAAAAGCCAACATTTGGTATCTAGAGCCTCGACGATCTACGATCTACGATGGGGGACAGCGACGCTGACTCAGTCAAGTCGAGCAATGGCGGTTCCAAAGCGAACAAGAACAGCAGCAAGGTGAAGAAGGGCGGCAAGTCAGCGAATAGTGGTGGCGGAACGGGCGGCGCCAACGTACTAACGCATCGCAACATTCCCATCCAGTACCCGATGCTCACCGACGCCAACTACGGTGTGTGGGCAGTGAAGATGAAGATTATTCTCCGAACTCTACGAGTGTGGCAGGCCATCACGGACGACGACGTCGACCAGGAGTGCGACGAAGGTGCCATGGCTGCCATAGCCCAGTCTGTGCCGGATTCCGTGCTGATGACATTAGCGGAGTTCGAGATGGCAAGAGAGGCGTGGAACGCACTCAAAGAGATGAGGATTGGAGAAGATCGCGTCACGAAGGCTCGGGCACAAGTGCTGAAGCGCCAATTTCACAAGTTGCAGATGGAGGAAACTGAATCGGTGAACGAGTACGCCATCCGTCTGACTACTTTGGTGGGAGAGATCCGCGCGCTTGGTTCAAAGCTCGAGGAGACCGAGATTGTGGAGAAGTTTTTCAGTTCGGTGACTGATAAATTCACGTACATCATCGGCACGCTCGAGCAGCTTTACAATATCGACGACATGACCATAACGGAGGCCATCGGACGCTTGCGGACATGGGAAGAGAAGGCTCGTGGCTGTCGGAAAGGCAAAGGAGGAGGTGATGACCAACTCATGTACTCGCGCGCAGATTGGGAGTCCCCAAGTAGCAAAGGAAGGCGCAACGTTGGCGAAGACTCAAATAACGCGAAGCGCGGCGGAAAAACCGAAGAAGGCAAAGGTAAAGGCAAGCCACAAGGTCGTGGTAAGGCCGACCGATCTAAAGAGCGGAAGCCATGGAACTTGGATATGTCTGAGGTCAAGTGCTATAACTGCAACGAGATGGGTCACTTTGCGAAGGATTGTCCGGAGCCTAACAAGAGAGAGATCAAGGCAAATTTGGTGAAGCAGGAAGACGAATGTCCAGGTCTTCTGATGGCCGAAGTTTGTGATCTCGTGGAGCCTGACAAGCGGGGGATCAAGGCAAATTGGGCGAAGCAGGAAGACGAACGTCCAGGTCTTCTAATGGCCGAAGTTTGTGATCTCGCCCAAACGGTGGTTGTGAAACCAAGCCGGAAGGTGCTACTTCATGAGAAGAAAGTAACACCAAAGTTATCCGGGAGCCAGAACGTGTCGTGGTATCTAGACACAGGTGCCAGTAACCACATGACGGGGTGCAAGGAGAAGTTCCTCGAGCTAGAATATGATGTTCAAGGCTCGGTCAAGTTCGGTGATGGTTCAAATGTGGAGATTTGCAGGCAAGGTTCTGTCCTCTTCGAGGGTCTCATAGGAGAACATCGCATACTCACCGGAGTGTACTACATCCCACGACTTCGCAACAACATCATCTCTGTCGGGAAACTTGACGAGAATGGATGCAAGGTGGATATCGAGAACGGAGTGATGACGATCTTCGACAACCTCTGAAACGTGCTAGCGCGCGTGAATCGCACGCGGAACAGGCTCTATATCCTGAACCTTGATCAATCTCAACCGGAGTGTTGGCTCGCCAAGAGTGATGATGATTCGTGGTTATGGCATGCCAGATTTGGACACGTTAACTTCTATGCCTTGAAGAAGATGTCGAAGATGCAGATGGTATCTGGGATGCCGTTTATCAACCATGTTGATCGAGTATGTGATGGGTGCTTGGTTGGAAAACAGCACCGCAGGCCGTTCCCTGCTCACTCTACCTATCGTGCAAGTGATGCACTCGAGCTGCTCCAGGGTGATCTATGTGGCCCTATCACCCCAGCAACTCACGGAGGAAAGAAGTATTTCTTCCTTGTGGTAGATGACTACTCGAGATACATGTGGGTCGTGCTTCTACGATCTAAAGATAAGGCGTTTGAAGCGTTTAAGAAACTGAAGGCTGCAACGGAGATGGAACACAAGCTGAAGGTTCGCGCTCTACGGATAGATCGCGGCGGAGAGTTTACGTCAAACGAGTTCAATGACTACTGCGAGAAGATTGGCATAAAGAGGTTCCTCACGACACCTTATACGCCACAACAGAACGGGGTTGTTGAAAGGCGCAATCGAACCGTCGTTGACATGGCCAGAAGTTTACTCAAGAGCAAGAACTTGCCGGGGACCTTTTGGGGAGAAGTTGTCTCGACGGCGGTCTATCTTCTCAACCGGGCTCCAACGAAGGCAGTGATTGGCAAGACTCCGTATGAAGCAATATACTGACGTAAGCCGAATGTGTCTCATCTACGAACGTTCGGGTGCGTGTCCCATGTGAAGACGGCGGAGCCGCGTCTCTCAAAGCTTGCCGATCGTAGCACTAAGATGGTGTTCATCGGATACGAGAGGAGTTCCGGCACCAAGTCATACCGCTTCTACGATCCACGAACCAAGCGTCTACGGATTTCACGCGACGTTGTTTTTGAAGAAAACAAAGCATGGAATTGGAGCACAACAGTCGACGATGCTCCAAACGGTAACATATTCACAGTTGAATTTCCAACTGATGATGATGCAGGGGAGGATGTCCAGGTGGTTGGCAAGACGCCCAACCAAGATGACCACAATGGTAGTGATCATCATGGTGCCGACACCGACGACGACGCACATGGGTCGCAAGGTGATAGCGACAACGACACGCAAGACACGGGTGGAGATCTCGGCAACGACATCGACAATGAGGCGCATAGTGATGATGACAATCAAGATGATGGTCACGATCACGACGACTACGCCGATGACGCGGATGCCAACGACCCGGCATCTACCACGCCCGAGACTCAACCGTCTTCCTCAAGTGCATCGACACCGACACAATTTGTGTCGCCTCCTTCGCAAGCCACAACAGATTTTTTCGGGCCTCGTCGCTACAAGACCCTCAAGTAAGTCTACAAGTACGCAAAGCCAGTTACGCTCAAGTACTTTGATTTGTGTTTACTCGGAGTTGAGGAGCCGGCAAACTTCGTAGAGGCGAGCAAAAGTTCAAGCTGGATGCACGCCATGGATGAGGAGATGAAGGCAATCGAGAGCAATGGCGCGTGGACTTTGGTAACCCGACTGTTGGGGAACGTAGTATTTTAAAATTTTCCTACGATCACGCAAGATCTATCTACTAGATGCATAGCAACGAGAGGGGAGAGTGTGTCTACGTACCCTCGTAGACCGGGAGCGGAAGCGTCAAGTGACGCGGTTGATGTTGTCGAACTTCTTCGCGATCCAACCGATCAAGCACCGAACGTACGGCACCTCCGCGTTCAGCACACGTTCAGCTTGATGACGTCCCACGAGCTCTTGATCCAGTTGAGCTTCACGGGAGAGTTTCGTCAGCACGACGGCGTGGTGACGGATATGATGTGTTCACCGGCGCAGGGCTTCGCCTAAGCTCCGCGACGGTACGACCGAGGTGTGATTCTGTGGAGGGGGGCACCGCACACGGCTAAAACAATTCAATTTGTGTGTCTTTGGGTGCCCCCCTGCCCCCGTATATAAAGGAGCAGGGGAGGGAGGCCGGCCGGCCCTTCCTGGTGCGGCTAGAGAGGGAGTCCTACTAGGAATGCAATCCTATTCCTAGTAGGATTCACCGAAAGGAAGAAGGGGGAAAGGAATAGGAGAGGTGGCGCCCCCCCCCCCCCCAATCCTAGTCCAACTAGGAATCCTAGGTGGGGGCGCCGGCCAGCCCTATGGGCTGCCTCTCTCTTTCCCTTTAGGCCCACTATGGACCATCCCCTCTCGTAGGGGGTTCCGGTAACCCCCTCCGGCATTCCCGATAAATCTGAAACTTTTCCGGTATACTTCCGGTGTCCGAATATAGCCGTCCAATATATCAATCTTTATGTCTCGGACATTCCGAGACTCCTCGTCATGTCCGTGATCTCATCCGGGACTCCGAACTACCTTCGGTACATCAATACTCAAAAACTCATAATACCGATCGTCATCAAACGTTAAGCGTGCGGACCCTACGGGTTCGAGAACTATGCAGACATGACCGAGACTCATCTCCGGTCAATAACCAATAGCGGAACCTGGATGTTCATATTGGCTCCTACATATTCTACGAAGATCTTTTATCGGTCAGAACCGCATAACAACATACGTTGTTCCTTTTGTCAATCGGTATGTTACTTGCCCGAGATTCGATCGTCGGTATCTTTATACCTAGTTCAATCTCGTTACCGGCAAGTCTCTTTACTCGTTCCGTAACACATCATCTCGTGACTAACTCAATAGTCTTTTTGCTTGCAAGGCTTATTATGATGTGTGTTACCGAGAGGGCCCAGAGATACCTCTCCGACACTCGGAGTGACAAATCCTAATCTTGATCTATGCCAACACCACGAATACTTTCGGAGACACCTGTAGAGCATCTTTATGATCACCCAGTTACGTTGTGACGTTTGATAGCACACAAGGTGTTCCTACGGTATTCGGGAGTTGCATAATCTCATAGTCATAGGAACATGTATAAGTCATGAAGAAAGCAATAGCAGTTAAACTAAACGATCATAGTGCTATGCTAACGGATGGGTCTTGTCCATTACATCATTCTCCTAATGATGTGATCCCGTTGATCAAATGACAACTCATGTCTATGGCTAGGAAACATAACCATCTTTGATCAATGAGCTAGTCTAGTAGAGGCATACTAGGGACATACTGTTTTGTCTATGTATCCACACATGTACTAAGTTTCCGGTTAATACAATTCTAGCATGAATAAAAGACACTTATCATGATATAAGGAAATACAAATAACATCTTTATTATTGCCTCTAGGGCATATTTCCTTCACCGACCTCCGAACCAAAAGGCCATAGGTTTGAAGTGGGTTTACAAGTTGAAGAAGGACAAGAAGGGTGCCATTGTGAAGTACAAGGCAAGACTCGTTGCAAAGGGCTACGTACAACATCAAGGAGTTGACTATGAGGAGGTGTTTGCACCGGTTGCTCGAATCGAGACGGTGAGAGTGCTCCTAGCTTTGGCAGCACAAGAGGATTGGAAGGTTCATCATATGGATGTGAAATCTGCTTTCCTCAACGGTGACCTCAAAGAAGAAGTGTACGTGGAACAACCCCTCGGCTACGATAAAAAAGAAGAAGGAAAAGTTTACAAGCTCAAGAAGGCACTTTACGGGCTAAAGCAAGCGCCAAGAGCTTGGAACTCAAAGTTAGACCGAAGATTGGTCTCGCTCGGGTTCATAAGATGTCCCCTCGACGATCCGAGAGACAATCCAGTAAGCACCGAAGAACAGGTGAAGACTGAAGACGCAATCAAGGAGGAGCGCTGGCGTCAAGCTACGGACGAGCCGACGACAGCAAAGACAGTCCCTAAAATGCTGCGAGAAACGGCAAAAGCAATGCCAAGGATATTACCTATAAATAGTAGTCATCGCATTTGGGATCCAGGTCGTACTGAATACGTCATGTTTAAGGGGGTGAATGTGAGTGTTAAACACGACGACCATACATGTACGTGTTTGTTTAGACTACAAGTGCACGTATGTGTCCGTGTAGGACTAGTGTTGGACACCGGGTAGGATTAGTACTAATTGGCAACTAGGCTGAGTAGTATATATATTCATGTATCCCCGTGTAAACACCACAACAAAAAGAAGAAAAGGAATAAAAAAGCAAAGGCTCGACACGGGCCTTTGACCATCATACCGATTCGGTATCTTGCCGTTTTGTTCGTCGAAGTTTGCAAGTCGCTGTGTTCCGCCTACGGCATCGATGTGAATCAATTCGCTAGCTCGCTCACGTACCGAAGCTACGGAAGGCGTACGTACATACACAAGTGGCTGGCTAGACACGATCCAGCAGCTTGTCTGCTTGATTGCTAGCTAGTTAGCTTTGTACATGGTACGTGTAGTTTCTGGGCAATTTGATCTACCAAGTTCAAAAGCCAACAAACACATACACTGCAGTTTATGAGAAACCCCCCAAAAATTATATCACCCAAGAGTATTTGCGACCCAAAATGATAGGTGTGCCGACCCAGATCGTGAATCAAAGCACATCAACCGCCTAAAAGAAAGAACTTAGAATTCGACCTGTATATCTGTAAACGCAACAGCCAGGGTGGCCGAACATAGGCACACTTCGAATCTTCGATTGGCCCATGTGCTAATTGCAGAGCTGGAGAGAACAATCCTGTGACCAAACGAAAATAAGAATCATTAGAATAAAACCGTGGAACAGGAAGAACATTATGCCTAATCACACAATTTTTGTTAACGTGTTTTGAAAATTTAGAATTGCATTGATGAAGTTTACCACAACATCCTATCCCCTTGATCTTGTAAGGTTTCCTACACACATCGATGAACCTCCACCTCCGCATACGTCGTTGCCCCGCTGGCCCGGCTGTGATGCGCGCGTCGATGTGCTCGACTTATGTGTTCTGTCGCGCCCTGCTCGTGCCACCCGTGTCGAATCGCCGCCATTTGCGGGCTTCTGCATATGCGTCGCGCGCCACCGTGCGAGCCGCGTCATGGCCATGCAACAGCAACCGGACTCCGCATCCCACACATCGGGCGTCGTCGATCCAGTGAGGGCGAGCGTCGGGCGTCAAGCGTTGGTGGTCGAGGCGATGTAGTGGAGGGGGAGGCTGGTGGCGAACGAGATTAGGTGCGAGATGCAGCGAGCAGGGGAGGGCAGCGAATCGGGACTCCGGGAGAGATCGAAGAAGCAGCGACGGCGCTAGATGGGGAGAGGAGGAACGGAAGGTTTGGGTTGGACGAAGGGCACGGGTCTTTTTCTGGTTTGTTGTGCCCCTTTTTTTCTGTAGCTTAACAAAGTGCATACGATGGGACGGCAGAGTTTCGTTCGCCCTCTAAAATTGCTAAATGCACTTTTGATTAGGGTTATTGTTATCCAGACGGTTAGATCTAATTGACTGGATCCGATCGTGTGGCTTTAATTACGTCAGATTGTTGTGTGTACATTAGACGGGGTGCGATTAGAGAAGAATATGTTTGCTTGTTTAATAGTAGTAAAGAAAAGTTGGTGAGGATGATCTGATAACTGATATTTTCTGGGCTGATTCCAAAATAATATCAGACTACGCAATGTTTGATGATGTTATATGCTTTGACACCACATATATGATTTGTAGGCTATATACATGTATGGCGGATGATGGTTGACTTTCTGACTAAAAATTGGTTGTGGGGTTTTTTTGAACATCAGTACAGACACAAGCGCTCGTATACACGCGCATACACTCACCCTTATAAACACACACACGCACATCCTACCCCTATGAGCATCTCCGAAAGACTGAGCCGACATATCATCTTGAGATTTACGAAGTCACCGTATGCACCTCATCGTCGACGGGAATGTCTCCTCCCACTGAATGCGCATCGTCGGAAATCCTGAAATAAATCAAGGAATAAATGCGAGCACCAGGATTTGAACCCTGATGGGCTGAGGATACCACAGTCCCTCTAACCATCCAAGCACAGGTTGGTTCGCAACTGACAACCTCGGAGAATTGTTGTGGAATTTGTTGCATGCTGACTGGTTGCAACTGACAACCTCGGAGAATTGTTGTGAAAGAAACTGATCAGGCACTCTCTTAGCCCGCTTTGAACAACACTTTTTGTTCTCTGTTCAATTTGAGAAAGTGCCCAATTTTCTAAAATTTAAATAAAATATATGTCTCACAACACAAGTAATTGTCATACGGTTCTAAAAACAGTAATTTTCATACGTTTTCTCCGTAACGAAGGATAGACACTCAGATAAAGAGATGATATATCCAATTTATTGGTTGAATACTTGAATAATCGAAATGTTTCAACTAATATAATCTGTATATTAGTATAATTATTGTACGTATTATATTCTCATGGGTTGATTTGAAGGCCCAATTTTATCATCTCGTTGCAACGCACAGACCCTTTTGCTAGTATTTCCAACGTTCCTAATATAAGTCTTCTTAGAGATACTACATATAGCAAAATGAGTGAATCTACACCCTAAAATATATCTATATACATCCGTATGTAGTCTATATATTGAAAGGATGGGGCATTTTAGAGACTGAGCTCCATGGAGGCATTTATTTTCAAAAATTCGAAATTTAAAGTTTCGAAAAAATCTAAAAAAATGTACTCAGGTATGCAAGGATGTAATGTGTATGTATGTAAAATTTCAAGATGAAATAACTTGAATTGCGAGCTGCAAAAAAAACAAAATCATCGTTTTTGAGGATGAACAGTACACATGCTAAAAAGCCACGTATTTTGTCTTTATGTGTAGCTCTCAATTTTACGTATTTTGACCTTAAAATTTGCACACATGTACATTATGTATGTAGGTATGTGGGTATTTTTTTGCAAAAAAAATTGGAACTGAACAGTCTGAATTTTAAAGTTTTCAAATTAAGGCCTCCATGGAGCTCGGTCTCCATTTGGCATTTTCGATATTGAAATCTCTAAAAAGACTTATATTTAGGAATAGATGGAGTAAAATATAAACTATGTGTTACAAAAATCATATCACCGGAAATCTCTTTCAAATACAAATCCAACAATATACTTTTTGTAGTATGTATTTTATATTCTGTTACTCAAATAGATGGTCAAAATTTGACGCTAAATATAAGTGAGCCCAATAAACCCAGACAAAGGTAGCACTAGTTAGTTCCACCAAGGCAAGCAAGTGGTACATCACATTCATCAAAAAGCTGGAGGAGACTATGGATCTACCATCAGAGAGATATTACAAACTTCTTCTCTATTTGCTACTTGTAATTTTGCTTTCAAAAATATAGAGCCGAATTATGAGGCTCATAGGCTTGCTCGGTTTGGTATTTCTCTCCCTGTGGGGAGACATCTGTGGTTGGGCACTTCGCATGACCCAATTGTAATTCCTGTGAACATTTTAGCTAATCAATAAAGGCCTAGCAAGCTTTTCTCAAAAAAAAGTTCCACCAAGGCATATGCCGTCGAAGACACGCGCACATCCACAATGCTTGGACTGGCGAGACATTCTGCTGCGACCAGCGGGGGGATTTGTTGGAACCGAGTAAATTGCACAGAAGTACCATAATTGAGGCATTAAAAGCAGATTTGTACCAAGATTGGTAATTTTTACATGTCAGTACCAACTTTGGGGCATGTCATTGCAAAAGAGGCTAAAAGCGCTGTTTATACGTATTGACGGTTAAACTGACGGGTTGGGCCCACCCGTCAGACGGCACGCTGGCCAGTGAGCGTGTGCCCGCGCGCTGACTCGGACTAACCGTTTATGAGCGCGGCTCGAGCGGTCGAGCCAGGCCCCGACCCACTTCCTCCTGCTCTCTGCTTCCTACTCCTCTCTGCTTCCCCGCCGGCTGCTCCCCGCCCGCCCCCGCCGGCCGTCGGACCACGATGCCGCAGCCATGGTTTTCGAGGACGAGAGCAGCGACGACACAAGCTCGATGTACATGTACTCCGAAACCTCCACGAATGGACTGAACCAGGTTAGTTCATAGGAGCCAGGGTTAGGGTTAGGTTTAGAAAATTTGGGGATTTTTCTGTTTAGGTGGTCTTTGCTGTGAGGATTTCCATTGATTTGCTTTCTCTTCGTCCTCTGCATGTGATGGTCTCTTACATTTTGCTTGGGCAGGTGCCATTCTCACTTGAGGATCCGGATTACAAAGGACTTGAGCTAGATCTGATGTCGTTCTGCAAGAAGCATGGAAAGCCATCAGAGAAGCTTGTTGCATTTGAAGGAACATACACCAGGAGAAGGTTCTTAGCATGTGCAGAGCCGGTATGTTTTCTTGCCCTTATTGTTAGTCATATATGCCCTAGTGTGATTCAGTTTAGTGTATGGTAAATTTGTTAGTCATATATGCCTAGTGTGATTCAGTTTAGTCAGTGTACTGCTCATTGTAAGAATGTCCAATATTAAGTTCAGTGTAGTGCAGCAGTTTTTAATTTTCTGCCAAATGCAGTGTTGAGTACTCACATTAGCCCATCCATTAGCTCAGGTGTTACTACCAATAATTAACTATTGCTTAGTGTTGAGAGTAGGCACTCTCATTAGTTATTGTGTTGTTGCAATGCATATGATGTAACCTAAATGTATATTTAGATGCAGGCTAATGTAGTGTATTTAGCTAGGTTGTGCAAATTCAGTGCTGCTCAGTACCAACATTATGTAGTTACAGTTAAATAACTGTTATTTTTCTAGGAAGGTCATAATTGTGGGTTTGTTCAGTGGGTTGATGAGCAGTGGCCCCCAACAATGGAGAATGCATTGTTGAAGCTTTGGTCAATGGTTGAAGATAGCAAGTCTGCTAGGGTGACTGATAATCTAAAAAGTGCTTTAACTATTCACCAGCTGACAGAAGAAAAGAACAAGCTGGATGCAGACTATGACAAGTTAGTGAAAGATGTGCATCAACTAGTGGATATGCAGCAGGATAGGGTTGTGGATTTCAGTTATCTGCAGTCCAATCTCACATATCAACACCAATGCAGAGTTGAGTTGGTTGCTGGTATGAAGGCAGAAATGGCAAAGAAAGATGCAGATAGAGAGAAGCTTAATCGGAAGTATGAACTGATGTGCAACCCGACAAGTGCTCAAGCAACTGTCATCCAGAACTTGAAGTTGAAGAACATGAAAGAGAAGGAATTGGTGAGTGAGGCTAGGAAGAATTTGGAGTTGAAGAATGCAGAGTTCACAAAGTTTGAGGAGAAGCTCACCCAACAGAAGCTAGAGTTGAAATTTTAGGTTGCTGATCTGCTGAAGGGAAAGGAAAAGCTTGATGAAGAGAAGTACATGCTACACCTCAAGATTGGTGAGCTCATGAAGGCAGAGGAGAAGCTCAAGAAGAAGATCAAGGGGATCCAGGCCATCCTACAGAACTAAACTAGATGAATGTGAGATTAGTGGGTATTGCACACCTTTTGGGAATGATGGTTGTGCAATGACCTAGTAACTTAGAATGATGGCTGTGTTGTTTAATGTATGGTTCCTAGTAGTTATGAACTCTAGCTGTTTATGTACCTAGTAGTTATGTTATTCATCCTTTTGTGAGAAAAGGATTGAATGTGCATTTGAACTCCACTATGTATTGTGAACAATGGTTGTGTATGCCTATAATGTGTTGAACTTTAGTAAGTACTATTTGGTTTGGTTGTTAGAGTAAAAATGATGATATATCAAGCATTGTAAATATGCTTCTGTTATAGTGATAGTGGTGCCTCCATATATAAACCCTAGATGCTTGTTTTAGGGGTTTTTAGGTGGTTTCGTCGACCCCGAGCCACCAAAAACCCTAGATGATAGTTGTAGGTGGTTTCGTCGACCCCGAGCCACCAAAAACACAAGATGATAGTTTTAGGTGGTTTCGTCGACCCCGAGCCACCAAAAACCCTAGACGATGGTTTTAGGTGGTT
>LR738711.1:90509495-90549833 GCA_902687465.1 Secale cereale | reverse complement strand
GGTTTCGTCGACCCCGAGCCACTAAAAACCCTAGACGATAGTTTTAGGTGGTTTCGTCGACCCCTAGCCACCAAAAACCCTGGACGATAGTTTTAGGTGGTTTCGTCGACCCCGAGCCACCAAAAACACAAGATGATAGTTTTAGGTGGTTTCGTCGACCCCGAGCCACCAAAAACAATAGATCATACAAACATAGAATATTAAAGCCATATATACATTCATCCACATGATTCTTAAAGTACACATAGTAGCAACAGCAATAACAAACTAGACTGAGTACCAAGATCACATTGTATAGCATAGAAGTAGCCCCTCCATCCTCTAGCATAGAAGTAGCCCCATCTTAAAGTACACATAGTAGCAACAGCAACAACAAACTAGTTTTGAACATTACAAGGCACATCTGCCATTTAGTGGTTACCACTAGCATAGAAGTAGCCCCTCCATCCACTGTTTCTAACACCAGAAGGTGGAGGAGCAGTAGATGTGGAGGGAGCCGATTGCCTTGGGGCATAGAATGCCTTTGAACCTCTTCCTGCACCTCTACCAGCAACTCCTGTTCCATCTCTCCCATTACCTCTCCCAGCACCTCTACCAGCACCTCTCCCAGCACCTCTTCCAGAACCTCTCCCAGCAGTTGATGCACCTCTCCCATCACCTCCTGTTCCAGTAGTTGGTGTTGTTGTAGGAGTAGAATGAGAAGCTCTTGGTGTTGTTATAGGAGCAGAATGAGAAGCTCTTGGTGTTGTTGTAGGAGCAGCAACACCAGCATTTGAATTCTTTGCAATAGGCTTTGCATAAACATGGAAATCAGTTAGCAAAAAGTAAAAGTAGGGAATGTACAACAAGGAAAACATGTTATACATAAAAGAGGATTACCACATGTTTGTTCTTCCTCAAAGCCAGCTCAGGCTTCAACTGTTTCTTGCAACTTGTGTACCTATGGCCTTGCAGTCCACAATTGCCACATGTTATAGTCCCCATTCTTGATGTTTCCTTTGGCTTAGGAACTTCAAATTTCCCTTTGATCCTCTTCTCTTTCTTTCTCCCCCTCTTCACTTTAAATGCAGGTGGTTCAATGTCTGGACCAGGGGGTTTTGTCCAATCATGCTCACCAGGAACTGGATAGATCATTGGTTCATAAGCTGCCACATAGAATTGTTTCTTGAAGAATTTGCTGACATAATCCTCAGGTTTTCTTTTGCCCTTATTTATTGCTGAGATGGCATGGTTACATGGGATGCCAGTGAGATCCCATTTTCTGCACCCACATGTCTGAAGTTGCAAGTTAACAGCATGGGTTTGCTGCCCACTTGTAACTTGCCACAAGTCCACACCAGCTTGAATAGGTTTGCAAAATTTTGCCCTCTCCTTCTCAACCTCTAGCTTCTCACTATAATGGGGTGTTATTTCCCATCTAGCTGTCTTTCCACTCTCCCTATTCCTATGCCACCTCACCATTTGTTTATCCTTAATTCCATCACACAGTATCCTAATTGGTTTCTTCCTAACATCTAGGACATACTTGTTGAACACCTTAGACAAATTGTTAACTACAAGGTCAGTCTTGCAATTTGTGTCAAATGCATGCCTTGCCCATGTTTGCTTGGGTATTTTAGAAAGCCACTGCCAAGCTTCCTCACATTCAGCTCTCAGGTTATTCATACCAATGTTAAATTTGTGTTCACTATATGCATAAGCAGCATTATCCATATACTTCTTCATATCTTCCCCCCTAAACCCAGCATTTTGGAAGTTTGCATATATATGCCTTCGGCAGAACCTTTGGTTGCACTTAAGAAATACAACATTCACTGCATTTAGTAGGCCCTGGGAAACAAAATTTAACTAGCTAAGCTACTATCTAGTAGATAACAACCATATAAGAACAATGAGAGAGGTGATGAAAGCACATACCTTTTGTTTATCAGACATTATTGTATATGGACCAAACTATCCTACTTCTCCTCCTAGGCAGATTTTAAGTTGGTGTAGAAACCAACACCAACTAGGTGTGTCCTCTTGCCCAACAATACCAAATGCTAGTGGGTATATATTGTTGTTGCCATCTATACCAGTGGCAGCAAGTAGTTGAGCACCAGTACTTAACTTAATGAAGCACCCATCAACACCTATATGAGCAAGCAAAATCGGCATCTAAAACATTCAAATGCATTTAAAGATGAAACAATATATAACTAATGCACAAGGTACATTAACTGACCAATGAATGGTCTGCATCCCTTGAGAAACCCCTCCCTTGCTCCATTGATGCAATAGAACATGGCATGGAATCTTGGGCCTGGATGAGGGATTTTTTCAGTGGGTGTTGGAGTTACAGTTGTGACTACTACTCTACTCCCAGGGTTTGTATCCATCACTGTCTGAGCATAGTCGTTCAACCTAGGGTATTGCTTCTTGTGGTCTCCTAAAACAGCATCAATAGCTATGTTCTTTGCCCTATATGCCATTGACTTGGGCACATCCACACCATACTTCTCCATGCATGCATCAATCAATGTCTGAATGCCAGTTGTTAGATCAGATCTGAACAATGACTCATACTTGTTGGCAAGCCACTTGGCACTTACCCTTGTTGTCTCTGTACTAATAGGGCAAGTGTGCTCAATTCTCATCTTCTTAATTACAAAAGTAGTTTCACCTTTTATAACTGCTGCCACCATAAAGAAGTTGCAATGTTTTTCTTTGCATTCTACAAGTATCCTTTGATCTGAGTTCCTGTGATATTTGAAGTTTCTGCCTTGAGTGATGTGCAAGTTCAGCAAAGCCTCTCTAAATTGATGTTGATCCTTCAAACACATCTTTAGACATAATTGCTCATGTGGTTGCTCCATTTTCTCATTGTACCATTTCCTAGGAGGCCTCTGCTTTGCCCTGCTCTTCCTTTTCTTTGGCAGCACAAATGACAATGGATCAAAACCATCATCATCATCCTCCTTGAACATCCATTTCTCTTCTTCATCAGATGAAGGTTTGAAATCAGGCTCCTCCTCTTCAACTACACTTGAATGTGACCTTGTTGTAGGCCCTCTCATGACTGGAAGCTTCTGTTTCTTCTTCTTCTTCTCTTCATTAGTTACTACAGTGTATTCATTCTCTGAAACAACCTTCTCATCTTCATCCATTTGAAATAGTTCCTCAACTTCAGTGTCTCCCTCATAATGCACAACTTCTTCCTCCTCAGATTCTTCATCATCTGTTTCTTCCTCTTCCAAGTCATCATACTCTCTCTGTCTCTTCCCCTCTTCCATCTCTATGTCATCAGCATCACCCATATAAATTTGGTCTCCATCACTGTCATCTTGACCTTCACAAGCAGAACCACCACTACCCTCATATACATCTTCTTCTTCTACTTCCAAAACTGCTTTCAACTTTCCTTTTACAGTCTTGCTCTCTTGTGTGCAAACACCAGTACCATGAGCTACACTGCAACTGCTACTCTGAATTTCAAAGACAACTCCATCTGGATCAACAACATATATGGGTGGCTCACTAAGATCATATAAAACAGGTTCTTCCAAAACAACTGTGGACAGTTGCAGTTCTTGCCTCTTAATCTGGCTGCAAGGAGGTGGACAGGCCCTCACTAGCAAATTTATAACCTTACACTCCTCCTCAACCTGCCTCTTTATTAATTGCAACTCAGCATTACTCTCTACCATCTCTAAACCTTTCTCCCCTAAGGCAGGATTCTCAATGTGAAACAGCAGATCATATTAACTAAATCCTTGGGTTTTCATAACTGCAACCATATTCAGAAATGTTACATCTGAACTGCAGAGCTTCAGCTCAAACATTTCTAAAGCATCAAAATGGAACCTAACATCCACAATGTCATCATACAAATTGCAAAATGAAATAACAACAAAATAATGGTTAACAATTTAACTAACATCTAAGCACTTCTTTAGTTAACATATAAACAAAGCATTGTTTTAATTAACAGATAAACAAAGCTTATAATTACCCTTAGCACTAGTCAACAATTTCAATAAACAAAATTACTACAAATCACAAATATTATAACTAAACTGAGAAAAATGTTGCTCTGCTCTACTTAACAGAATAATGTTAGTATACAATGTAAATAACTAACACCTAATCTAGATAACAGAAAAATGTTGCTCTGCTCTAGTTAACATAATAATGTTGCACTCTAGTTAGCTAACACCTAATCTAAATTTGGAATAAGAAAAAACAATTTACAGTTAACCCTAGCCCTAATCCCCAATTTGAATAACCTAACAATGAAAAATGGAGAACTTACAGCACACCGCCGATTCCATGAGTCCAGTGATGGGCGGTGCTAGGGTTGGCCACCCAAATACGCGCCAACTGCAACCTCTGCTCCATCGACAACGCCGGCTCCTGAAAATCGCCGTCGTCGGTACTGTAGTCGGAGGTGGAGTAGCCGCCAATGCCATCGATGCCTAAGCGGGGGAGGTCACTGCCGATGCCGCCATCATCGCCCGGCCCCTCGCTGCCTGCCGGAGTCGTTGACGCCATCGTCTCCTACAGCACAGCAGCTGCGGGGAGAGAAGGGCGCGAGGGAAGGGAGCAGCAGCCGCGGGGGAGAAGAGGGCGCGAGAGGGAGAGCGCTAAGCGATTCGAGCCATGGCGGGCGGTGGGGCGGGCGAGGGAGGGGGGAGGGAGCGCAGGCGGCGGCCAGGGAGCAGCCGACGGCGAAGCAAAGAGGAGGAAGAAGACAGAGAGCAGGAGGGAGTGGGTCAGGGCCTGGCTCGACCGCACCAGCCGCGCCCATAAACGGTTCGTCCGAGTCAGCGCGCGGGCACGCGCTCACTGGCCAGCGTGGCGTTTGATGGGTGGGCCCAACCCGTCAGTTTAACCGACAATACGTATAAACAGCGCTTTTAGCCTCTTTTGCAACGGCATGCCCCAAAGTTGGTACTGACATGTAAAAATTACCAATCTTGATACCAATCTGCTTCCAATGCCTCAATTGTGATACTTTTGTACAATTTACTCGTTGGAACCAGCAACCCACATGAACAACGATACTAAGTCAGTGGACGCACGGTCGATGGGGACAAGAAGAGGGAGGAGGGGGCGACAACGACACTACAAGTGTGCTACTGCTCGGCGTTTGTATTGTGCAGGGGGGGAAGGCGACCGATCTGGACCCTGCGCCGATCGGCCGGCGCCTAGCGCTGCCCTTTTTTCCGGCTCTGTTCAATGCGGTGCACTACTACTCTCTTACCATGTGCATTGGTGTTCTAGCTTCGATCTGATTGTTACAGCCAGACGACCCCGGCATTTCAGAACCTATGGATCTTTTGGAGAACATCATTAGATGTCTCAGGCCTACAAAAAATGAAAAAAAAAAGAAGGTCGACGGCTTGCAGCCAATCGCTGGTACAAAAGCAATGCCAAGCGACCAAGCAAGCATTGCCGCTTGAGAAATCAAATAATTCTGCCTTGTAGCGATAAAATTGTTGCTTAGATGCGACCACGATCGAGTACCTTAATCGCATGGCAATAGTAACAAGACAGAGCAGAGTAACGCTGATGAGAGGAAGCGGGGCGCAGTTATCAAGGCCTGTCAGAAGGCTGATAGGTAGCAAAGGGTGGCGAATAACCCAAAGCTTGAAGGATATCTGAACGATGAACTTCTATTGTCGATTCCCCATCGCTGCGTAACACTTTATCCCGTCCCGCAACAGTAGTACACAGCAAAAGGCTTCAAGGAGAAATGTTGGGATGAGGAGATTGGCCCTGAACAAGGATTTAGGAATGTTACGTGAGCATGCATGCAGGCATTTGTTTGCAGGTTTTCCGAAAGTCAACAAACATGTTTCTCGAATTGGTTGGAAACAGAAAGGCGAAATTTACCTTGATGCTAGATGATTATCACACTCAACCAGTCAGTCGCACCGATCTCCAAAAGGCGAAACTCTTGGTGTGCTACTTAAGGTAGACACTCAACTACATGTTGCTGGCTTAGCTTTGACTCTTGCTCTGCGTTCCTCGTAAGAAGCTGGAACGTGAAAGTATTAGGAAATGCACTTTCACATGTACTCCCCCTGTACCAAAATACATGTCGCTGGAGTAGCATAACTACTCCAGCGACATGTATTTTGGTACAGAGGGAGTAAGGTACAAGAGGGCTGAAATCAAATGTGTCGAAATAAAGAGGAGATGCCAAAGAGGATAATAATTATGCATAAAGTATTGGAGTTATTATAGAAAACTGTTAGAAAGTTGAAGGGCGTTGATTCTTGACAGAGTGGTGTTAAAGATAGTACTAAAAATGTTTTGCAAACTCACACGACAAAAAAACTTAAGTTTTGTTTCCCGTCACAGGAGAGGGATATGTTTTCTCTTCTTCTTAGGGGATTCAAATGGATTAGAATCTGCATTTACATCTAACTCCTTTCAGATCACTAAAATATTACGTCAAATTTAAACAAAGATCTAAATGTATGTACCTGGAATAGATAAACATGTCAAAGCCTCATCAAATATGGCGGCTTGGAGCATATACTGATGGTATTCATCCTGCAAGTGTTCAATCAAAGCCTGACTGGCATCTAAACAGGAATAATAGCGCACTGGAATTAGTAATGTCACACAAAAACTAGAACTATTGCAGATATAGATAATAAAAAACCTAGATGGTCTTCACTTAACTCAATATAACGACATCAAGTATTTCCGAAATGAAGGTTCAATGTCATGCGAGTGATTTATCTATGGATTAAACTAGTCAAAAAAATGCCTATTTACTCAACACCTAGATAGGGAATGGGAAGAGGAGGCGTGCTTCGGGAGAGCAGAAGGGGCGGGGGCTCAAGTCCCTTTTCTCTTCCCACTAAAAAGATGCCCGTGCATTACATGGAAAACCGAAATGCATTAATTCACGAGTTGTTTATTTAACAAAGTATGTGAGGGGTCATCTCATGTGTAACAAATATCGATTGGTTTCTTCGGACATTCATTCTTTTCTAGAGCTCACAAGCATCCAGATGAATAGTATATGTAGGCGAAATAGATAAAAAAAAATATCTTTTGCAAATAAAAGCGTTCAAGTGTTCAATTTGCATCCAAAACTTCATGAAGAAATAACATTTATTGTGCTTTGCAAAAATGATCTTTAGAAATTATTTTTTGAGTATCGATTTTGTTTTGGCGTTGGGGGCAGATGGTGCCGAGAGTAGTGACCTTTCTAGATCCTTCTTATTTTTTCCTGAGATGGCTAGATGAGGTGAGAGGGAGAGATGGCTAAACGTGAGAGGCATGGGGTTATCTGCAAATAAGGAGTGGAGTGTGGGTGTCATTTTGCAAAATTGACATAGTTTGTCTCAGATGCGTTGGATGTAAATCAAACGATTGTAATAAATGAAGGATGACAGGTACATCATCATCATTAACTCGGCTTTTTATAGTACTCCCTATGTCCCAAAATAAGTGACTCAAAAATGACTCAACTCTATACTAACTTTAGTACAAAGTTGAGTCACTTTTAAGTCACTTATTTTAGGACGAAGGGAGTAGTGGAGATATCTTTCTTGACGACGAAGCGAACGACGTTTTGTCTCGTAACCTTGCCGACGTGGACTACTCGAGCGATCAGCCAGAGGTTCATACCAACACTGAGTGAAGACAGGGGGGCTCTAAGAAAATAAAACAAGGGCCTAAACGCTAAGGGAACCCATGCACAAATTACGCGTACAGAGGCAACGCCAAAAGACAAAACAAAAAAAGACAAAAGAACACGAATCTTTGGTGTTTAAATCGTATGGTTAGAAAGTAAGATGTGAGGTAACTATTTCACATCTAGATGTGAAATAGCAAATCCGTTGTTTCTGTGTACATTTGCTTTTTGACATATGCAGTTTTCTTTCAGAATTTGGATGTTACGAGGAGGATTTTTGGCCTGCTGGTAATCTCTGTTGGTGATAATGGAAATGTTAGATTGTTTGCTTCTTGTCCTTGTTCTTCTACCTTTTTTTTGGATTTGATTTCTTGATCTATTATTCACCTTCTTATCCTGATTCGGTTTGGAGCATTCAAAAGCTACTTCATTGTTTCCCTCAAAACAAAACAAAAAAGCTCCTTCATTGAAGAGTTTGTTTCTTTTTGCACTCTTACCAACAAAAAAAAAAACTAAACCTAGTGATTATTACTACCTGGCGATTATATAGCTTTAGCTAGCCAGCTACACAAGAGAGGGGGGAGGAGAGGCGTAAGAGGTGGCGCAGTCGGCAGGGGCGAAGGTGATGGTGCGCTTGTCGAGGTCGTAGCCGACGTGCATGTTGTGCTGCATGACGCTGCCCATGGTTGGAACCGAACCCTCGTACGTCACCGGCACGATGGCCAAGCACACGGTCTGTAGCATAAGGTCCATGAACACGTTCTCTGCCTTGAGCGTGACCAAGGCGCCCCCGCCCAGCTCCAAGATGACCTCCGGGAAAACCTTCTCCAGCGCCTTCATGCCGTCCGCCTCGTAGCACACCGAAAAGAGCCCCGGGTTGGGCGACGGCTTGCGCGGGAGCTTGATGTTGCGGGCGAGCGCCTCCACGATGGAGCCCACCAGCTCCCCGTCGAGGGACGTCATCAGCGACCCGGAGTCGACGACGACGGGCGACCGCTTCGGCAGCTTGATGATCGAGCTCCCAACCCTGAGGGACACCATTTCGACGGTGTACAAAGCCTCCACGTGCCCGGGGGAGTGCACCATCGGCGTGGTCACCGCGCCCGGCTCCGTCACGGTGGCGCGGGACCCGAAGTTGAGCGCCGAGGACGCGTCGCTGAAGTAGGACGGGAGGCAGTAGGAGAACCTCCGGCCGAGCGACGTCGCCGCGCTCATCTGGTTGATCAGGGAAGATTTCCCGTCCGAGAGGCCTACGATGCCGTAGCCGGCGAAGTTGGCGGTGGTGGCGCAGCCGAAGTTGACTCTGGGCACTTGCAGCTCGCGGCCGCCGGGAGCATCGTGGAAGGTGAAGGTCTCGGTGGAGACGAGGCCGCTACTGCTTGAGCCGCCCACGTACGAGTAGCTGTACCGGCACAAGGAGATGGCGTCGCAGGAGGTGCCGTGGACCGAGTGGCACGACTCGGACCGGCAGCCCACGAGGCCGTAGGTCGACGAGGAGGACAGGTCGAACACGCTGCTCGTCACGCCGGCGCCGGCTGCTGCTGCTGGCCGCGGCGGTGCCGGAGAAGCAGAACCGTTGGTGCATCTGAGCCACACGAGGTCGCTGCCGGTGTCGACGAGGGCCAGCATCCGGGTGCGCGGCGTGCCGACGTTGACGTACATGAAGAACTGGAACGTGCCTGAGATCACCTCCGACACCGCGCCGTCGGGGTCAGGAGAGCCTGCGCCGGCGTACGAGCGCCGCACGGCGGCAAGCACGCGGCCGCGCGGGGTGAGCGACGGGTCGTGGAACGGCGACCTGGGGGAGTCCCGGTGGATGAGCTCCACGCTGAACCCGCCGTCGTCGGTGTACCCACACACCAGCGGCGTCAGGATCAGGAAGAGGCCAAGGAGCGAAAGGGCGCGACACATGGTGCACACCATTGATTTTGATTGATTGTTTCCTAAGGAGTTCCTAACTCGATCTTCTTCAAGGGCAGTATTTATAGCGGGCAGTGTGTTTCAAAAGTGGTAAGTAAGGATTTTTTTTTTTTACAGGACTGGCAGATTTGATTGGCGAGAGATCAGTGGTATGTCTTTTCTTTTTGAGCGGGATTAGTAGTAGTAGCAGTAGTATACTTGGAAGCCGGTACTCAATTTACAGGAATTTAGGATGAAGCAAGCATTCGAGTGGCAAGAATTGCAGATTTGAGTAGCGAGTAATTAAGTTGATGGATTAGTGATTGCATGTTAATTAGGAATTTAGGATGAAGCATTCGAGTGGCAAGACAGGCAGGTGATCAATTGGTTCCTTTCTCCGTCAGCCAAAAATAATAATAGCATCAACATTAGACCTTTCAGAATCGGAAACGATCGAACTGATTTGATATTTCTTAATTGTTAGTTGGAAATGGATCAAATTAGGCCGACTGATCCAAAGATTGCATAAACCGCGTGTGTGGCCGTATGTTCGCGATGAGCGTGGCCCAATGGTCACGATTTTTTTTAGGGGTAAATATGGTCACTTTATATTGCACTAGTTAGCGTGCACGTGCAATGCACGTATCGATAAATCATATGTCAAAATTCACTTGTGTATTTAAGAGAATAATCTGATAGTAGTAGTAAAAAATATTTCAAATACATTGTTGTGTAGATAAGGTTCATTTCCACCAAGAAAGCTATTGCCTCGTTTCAAACTATTAGTAGCCTTCTATGTCGATGAATCTTGAAGAGAACACATTCAAGTACCCAAGTACAACAACTATTTATTCTTTCTATCTACTCAAGATCTACATTTGTAGTTTATAATATGATTATTTTCTTACAAATCCAACTTTCCAGATTTCAATCTATTTTGACGTCATCATCTCAACCAATGACGTTTAGTGCGACACCTATATGGAGTAGGGGAACAATCACTATGACTTGTTGACGATCAATTTCTTCGGGTAGAAGGCCATCCAGAATGGCATTCCCGGCACAGAGTTGGTTGCTTGGCAAACATCCCAGAACAATGGATCCATAATAGTTAGTTATTATTCGTTAGCAATGTCGAATATCATTTTGAGTAACTTGCAATATGTTCTCTCACAACTAAAGTTGTATAGAGAATAACAAATAAGCCTGTTAAACATAAGATAAGTTTGCCTATTAGTTTATCTTTCAGAACATAGCACAGTTCATATTGTTGCTAAAATTCACTGAACAAACATGAAAGGCTAGCTGGTATAGCTGAGTTGGCAATGCTAGAAAGGATCCACTCCATAGTAATGAGTGAAGAAACAAGAAAAACATTAGAAAACCAAGAATACTACAATAGTTCTCCTACAAAGACAAATATTTCTTGCTAGTACATGGTTCTCCAAAAATCTAACATGGCTCATAGTTCGAAGTTAATGAAATTTCATACTATGTATAGTGAACTCATGGTTCCAACAAATATTCGCCTGGGAAAAAAAATCATATACTACAAAAGAATCTATATGCATAGCATGTTAAGCAATGCACGCGGCAATATGTACCAAAGCTACCTCTCAACTAATAATAATGAAAAGGAGCATGTTGGAAGCACACAAAATTCATACATGTTTACAGTTACATAATATCACTAAGAATATAACTGATAAACCATAAATTTCCATGAGTACTTCTGCCAAAAAAATGTAACTATAGATCTAACTTTTGCATAGTCATGATGACCCTTTTCTGTCTCTTGAGAGAAAGACCAAGCAACTGACAAAACAACCTTTCTAAATAAAAAATATAGGGAAAATGATCCATCAATGGCATCATTAGATACACAATGTGTGGAGATTTAAACTTGCTCGAAAATGCATGGCACATCTTTACAGAAATAGTTTGTTAAAGCTATCTGAACCCAACTCAAAGAAAACAATAATTGTGTTAGGTTGGCTCTTTATTTAGACCTAGACATGCCCATTTTGCAAAGATGGCTTTAGTGAAATGTTTACGTCCAACAGTGCATTTAAGGGCCGAGTTAAAAACAAGCTAAAAAGGGAGAAACCTAGAATCATACTGTACAAGATGTTGATCCTCAATCAATAACAGATCAAATGTATTAAAGAACTATGACATAAAAAATAATACTTACCAGCAGAAAAATAATGGATCGTCACTTGATATTGAACTTGGTATTTTCCCCATCATCAAATGAATGCAGAAATAAATATTGTGTAGGTTTTGAATTACCATGATGCTTAAATCGGTTTTTTCTTTTAAAAAAGAAGAAGGTTTCGAAGATATATTCTTGATTCATCAGCAAGCTTCGAAACAAAGTTCAATTTCTTCCCATTGAAAGCTGGGTGCAAAATGTGTGATTTTACATCTCTGCATATTCTTCTCTAACCTAAAACAATGATGTTGGAAAATCTAAGTTGTGGAATAGTCCAGGTTTTTTCCTATTGCTAAAAAGATTATCACGTTCAACAAACCTGCCAGGATAGTTCCATCAAGCGACGACACGAATGATGCCGAGGATGGCCGTTAAGGGTGACTTCCGTGCATTCGCAGATCAGGCGTCGACCGTGATGATGTCAGTTCCCTCGGACAGTGGCTTGTTCAAAAGCATAGGTCATTATGGGCACATGGATTATGGAAATTTCCCAAGATGGGCTAGGTATCCCTGTTGGAGTCAACACAGCTGATTACTTTAACTCAAATTCCCGATGGTTAGATATTAGATATATACAATACAAGTTGCTAGTAGACCTTAAACTATCTTAACGACATTTAAGATTAATTTCCACTGCCTTCTAGCCTGTAACTCAATGGAGATGCTTCTTAACTCTGAGTACACGGTATCCATTTCATCTGACCAATAAAACCAACACACCACAAACTCCAAAGATCTAGACACGGATAAAAAGTGCCCACAAGCTTCATGGCCCTACAGGGAAATATGTTGAACACAATACATAATAAATAGCACAGGATGCGATGAAACTGACCTAGGAACATAAGAAAGATCGATGAACAACATTTATTCTTCTTCTTTCTGAAGGTCAAATACACTCTATGAACTTAAGACTCTGAGTGCAGTTCTAGCAGAGGGAAAAGCATAAAAGCTGCCTCTAAAAGACTCCCGCTTGAAGGGTCAATAAGAAAGGATTTCCTCATGCAGCATAACATAGAACCTGATGGGTGCATGCAGAATCTGAATGGCTTTTTTCATCAGCATAACACTGTGAGTGTTAAACACGACGACCATACATGTAAGTGTTTGTTTAGACTACAAGTGCACGTATGTGTCCGTGTAGGACTAGTGTTGGACACCGAGTAGGATTAGTACTAATTGACAACTAGGCTGAGTAGTATATATATTCATGTATCCCCGTGTACACACCACAACAAAAAGGAGAAAAGCAATAAAAAAGCAAAGGCTCGACACGGGCCTTTGGCCATCATACCGATTCGGTATCTTGCCGCTTTGTTCGTCGAAGTTTGCAAGTCGGTGTGTTCCGCCTACGGTGCCGAAGTGAATCAATTCGCTAGCTCGCTCACGTACCGAAGCTACGGAAGGCGTAGGTACATACATAAGTGGCCGGCTAGACACGATCCAGCAGCTTGCCTGCTTGGTTGCTAGCTAGTTAGCTTTGTACGTGGTACGTATAGTTCCTGGGCAATTTGATCTACCAAGTTCAAAAGCCAACATTTGGTATCTAGAGCCTCGACGATCTACGATCTACGATGGGGGACAGCGACGCTGACTCAGTCAAGTCGAGCAACGGCGGTTCCAAAGCGAACAAGAACAGCAGCAAGGTGAAGAAGGGCGGCAAGTCAGCGACTAGTGGTGGCAGAACGGGCGGCGCCAACGTACTAGCGCATCGCAACATTCCCATCCAGTACCCGATGCTCACCGATGCCAACTACAGTGTGTCGGCAGTGAAGATGAAGATTATTCTCCGAACTCTACGAGTGTGGCAGGCCATCACGGACGACGACGTCGACCAGGAGTGCGACGAAGGTGCCATGGCTGCCATAGCCCAGTCTGTGCCGGATTCCGTGCTGATGACATTGGCGGAGTTCGAGACGGCAAGAGAGGCGTGGAACGCACTCAAAGAGATGAGGATCGGAGAAGATCGCGTCACGAAGGCTCGGGCACAAGTGCTGAAGCGCCAATTTCACAAGTTGCAGATGGAGGAAACTGAATCGGTGAACGACTACGCCATCCGTCTGACTACTTTGGTGGGAGAGATCCGCGCGCTTGGTGCAAAGCTCGAGGAGACCGAGATTGTGGAGAAGTTTTTCAGTTCGGTGACTGATAAATTCACGTACATCATCGGCACGCTCGAGCAGCTTTACAATATCAACGACATGACCATAACGGAGGCCATCGGACGCTTGCGGACATGGGAAGAGAAGGCTCGTGGCTGTCGGAAAGGCAAAGGAGGAGGTGATGACCAACTCATGTACTCGCGCGCAGATTGGGAGTCCCCAAGTAGCAAAGGAAGGCGCAACGTTGGCGAAGACTCAAACAACGCGAAGCGCGGCGGACAAACCGAAGAAGGCAAAGGTAAAGGCAAGCCACAAGGTCGTGGTAAGGCCGACCGATCTAAAGAGCGGAAGCCACGGAACTTGGATATATCTGAGGTCAAGTGCTATAACTGCAACGAGATGGGTCACTTTGCGAAGGATTGTCCGGAGCCTAACAAGAGGGAGATCAAGGCAAATTTGGCGAAGCAGGAAGACGAATGTCCAGGTCTTCTGATGGCCGAAGTTTGTGATCTCGTGGAGCCTGACAAGCGGGAGATCAAGGCAAATTTGGCGAAGCAGGAAGACGAACGTCCAGGTCTTCTAATGGCCGAAGTTTGTGATCTCGCACAAACGGTGGTTGTGAAACCAAGCCGGAAGGTGCTACTTCATGAGAAGAAAGTAACACCAAAGTTATCCAGGAGCCAGAACGTGTCGTGGTATCTAGACACAGGTGCCAGTAACCACATGACGGGGTGCAAGGAGAAGTTCCTCGAGCTAGAATATGATGTTCAAGGCTCGGTCAAGTTTGGTGATGGTTCAAATGTGGAGATTTGCGGGCAAGGTTCTGTCCTCTTCGAGGGTCTCACAGGAGAACATCGCATACTCACCGGAGTGTACTACATCCCATGACTTCGCAACAACATCATCTCTGTCGGGAAACTTGACGAGAATGGATGCAAGGTGGATATCGAGAACGGAGTGATGACGATCTTCGACAACCTCTGAAACGTGCTAGCGCGCGTGAATCGCACGCGGAACAGGCTCTATATCCTGAACCTTGATCAATCTCAACCGGAGTGTTGGCTCGCCAAGAGTGATGATGATTCGTGGTTATGGCATGCCAGATTTGGACACGTTAACTTCTATGCCTTGAAGAAGATGTCGAAGATGGAGATGGTATCTGGGATGCCGTTTATCAACCATGTTGATCGAGTATGTGATGGGTGCTTGGTTGGAAAACAGCATCGCGGGCCGTTCCCTGCTCACTCTACCTATCGTGCAAGTGATGCACTCGAGCTGCTCCATGGTGATCTATGTGGCCCTATCACCCCAGCAACTGATACGTCCAAAACGTATCTATAATTTCTGCTTGCTCCATGCCTCTTTTGGGTGATATTGCTATGATATTTATACACTTCCATACACTTTTGATCATATTTGGACTAACCTATTAACTCAGTGCACCCCAGTGCCAGTTTATGTTTTCGGCTGTTTTTGTATTTCAGGTTTTCACATTACGAGAACTGCCAGAAGAAATCCAGAAAAATTATATAAAAAAACAGCGTTCCGGAAGGTTCCATGTAGCCAAAGTACAGCCGGGGGGGGCCACCAGGGCTCCAGGCGCCCTGGCGGCGCCCCCCCTGGGCCGCGCCGGGGGGGGCGCCTGGGCCCCCCGAGCCTCGTCTGATGCCCCCCTTTGGCATATATTTAAAGCGTCTCCCGAAACCCTCGAGACGGGAACTCTTTTTCGCGATCTCATCTCTGTTCCGCTGCCGCCGCCGCTTCCAAGATCGGGAGCACCAGGAGAACTCTTCCCGGCACCCTGCCGGAGGGGAGGATCACCACCGGGAGCTTCTCCACCACCATGGACGCCTCCCGGATGAGTTGTGAGTAGTCTCCCTTGGACCATGGGTCCATGACCAGTAGCTATGTGATGTTCTCCTCCCGTTCTTGTGCTTCACTAATTAGTCCTCGTGAGCTGCCCTACATGATCGAGGCACATATGTAATCCTTATGTTGTTGCTATGATGAGTTTGCTGGGATCCGATGAATTGTGAGATTATGTTAAGATTGTGTTTGAGTAATATATTTGATTTACCTCTTTTATATTTATGTTCGTAAGTAATTCTTGCATGTTCTCCGTTGTTATTTATTGCTTTGGCCAAGTAGTAGGTAGTGACTCCAAGAGGGAACGTTATGCTTGATTGTGGGTTCATGCCCCTCGATGACTAGTTTGAGTGACAGAAACATGAGTCTAGGGGATGTGTTGTTGCCACAAGGGGGAAAACAACGGTGCTTGTGCCCGCGGGTGCAAGGATTATTTACTTTACGCAAAGTTCTTTTAATGCAGTTGTCTGTTGCTTTGAGTTTACACTATGGGTGGGACTCGCAACTTACCTCAAGGTGGATGATTAGTAGTAGATGCAGATGGATTTCGGTCTACTTACCTCGGCGTACCGCCCATGCTTTGAACCTCTACCTTTCTTGCAACTTAGTCAGCATTGGTTTGCGCACATGGTCCTGTCAATTGCCCAGCTGTAATTCGTTTACCTCACATAGCTATTTTATCGTCTTTTGGGAGAGAGACATCACTAGTGAACATCATGAGACTCCGGTCCATATTACCATCATTGATCACATCCACTATTTACTTTCCGCTTTTACTTACTATTGCAGCAATATCTATCACTACTATCACTTGTGTTTGATCCTTTGTAAACTACAAGGCCGGAGGGATTGACAACCTCTCTGTACTCGTTGGGAGCAAAGTTATTTGTATCTGTGTGCAGGTCCACGTTGATTGCTAAATATCTGGCGCCGTTAGCAGTTGACACCTTCTTGTTGAAACTGGGAGTCTCAGGGAAATCGATCCTTGGTATTGCCAAGGGAAAACTTCCGCTACACTGCATCTCAAACCTTCCACTTGGGGCGAGAAGCCATCAAGCAAAGTTTTCTGGCGCCGTCGCCGGGGACTCCACTCTTCAGGATAGGGGAGTTGCACGCTATCTTTTACCTTTGCTTTTAGTCTTGTTAGTTTACCTTTCAGTTTTGCTTTAGTATCTTTTATCGAAAATCACAAAAATAGTTATCTTGCTTGCTTGCTACTATGGGTTCCACTGAGAACACCAAGTTGTGTGACTTCACTAGTCACAACAACGATGACTTTATCTGCACACCTATCACTACACCTGCCACTTTAGCACCTTCGTATGAAATTAAACCTGCTTTACTGAACTTAGTCATGAAAGATCAATTCTCCGGTGCTGGAGATGATGCAGCTTTACACTTAAACAATTTTGTTGAACTCTGTGATATGCAAAAGTACCGAGAAGTAGATGGTAATATTGTTAAGCTTAAGCTTTTTCCTTTCTCCTTGAGAGTAGGAGCTAAAATTTGGTTTCAGTCTTTGCCTAGAAATAGCATAGATTCATGGGACAAGTGCAAAGATGCTTTTATCGGAAAATACTATCCACCTGCTAAAATTATCCAACTAAGAAGTAACATAATGAATTTTAAACAATTGGATAATGAACACGTTGCCCAAGCTTGGGAACGTATGAAATCTCTTATCAAGAACTGCCCTACTCATGGTTTGACTACTTGGATGGTTATCCAAACTTTTTATGCAGGCTTGAACTTTACCTCGCGGAACTTGTTAGATTCGGCCGCGGGAGGAACTTTTATGTCAACTACACTTGGTGCTGCCACAAAGCTTCTCGATGAGATGATGACCAACTATTCCCAATGGCACACCGGACGCGCTCCAACAGGTAGGAAGGTAAACTCTGTCGAGGAGATTTCCTCCTTAAATGAAAAAGTTGACTTAATCATGTCTCTACTTTCGAAGCAATCTTCTGTTGATCCTCGTGATGTTCCTTTAAATTCTTTGATTGCTCAAGAACAAGTAGATGTGAACTTTATCTCTAGAAACAATTTTAATAACAATGCTTATAGGTGTAATTTTGGTAGCAATCCTAGACCGTTCCCCTCTAATTCTTATGGGAACAACAATGCTTATCCTAGCACCAAGAACTCCACTACTGAACTAGAGATTATGCTTAAAGATTTCATCACTACCCAAAAAGCTTTTAATAATAGTGTAGAAGAAAAACTAAACAAACTAGGTGATCTCTCTTCAAAGGTAGACAATTTAGCCAATGAAGTAGAATTGCTTAAAATTAGAACTTCTCCTCTTGAGGAGAGGAAGGTCACTCCTATGAATGCTATTCAAGTGCAAATTAATGAAAACATTAGGATGATGGCTAAACTTAAAGAGAGATGGGCTAGAGAAAGGGAGGAAGAGGATAGAATTAAGAGCCTTCCTACCCACCACACTGTTGCTACTATCCAAGTAGTTGAGGATATCCAAACTCTTAGCACCCAATGCACTCCTGGTCCCGATGGACCTATTAATGGTGATGCTATGAGTATAGAAACTACCAAACAAGTGAACCTAAAGGACACCACTACCACCTTACTTGATAGTAGTGACCTTGATTTTGATAATTGCACTCTTACCGAAGTTATTGATTTCCTTCACAAGATGTCTAGAGATCCCCGCACTAGCACGATTAATCTTGCCTTTACAGAGCATATCACTAATGCTCTTATCAAAGCTAGGGAGGAGAAACTTAGAGTAGAAGCCTCCATACCTAGAAAGCTAGAAGATGGTTGGGATCCTATGATTAAAATTAAGTTGAATAACTTCTCTTGCTATGCTTTATGTGATGTTGGTGCTAGTACCTTTGTTATGCCCAAAAGAATATATGATATGCTTAAATTGAAACCTTTTGATTCTTGTTCTTTTGGTGTTCGTCTCGTTGATTCTTCCATAAAGAAACCTTTGGGGAGGATCGACGATGTTCTTATCATTGTCAATGACAACTATGTTCCCGTTGATTTTACTATTATGGATATTGAATGTGAACCTTCTTGTCCAATTATTTTGGGACGTCCTTTTCTACGCACCGTTGGTGCTATCATTGACATGAGAGAGGGTAATATAAAATTTCAGTTTCCTCTCAAGAAAGGGATAGAACACTTCCCTCGAAAGAAGATTAAGTTACTTTTTGAGTCCGTTATACGGGATAGCTATTCTTTTACTCTTGATAAAACTTGATCTTTTTGCATTATGCCTAGCTTAAAGGCATAAAAGAAAGCGCTTTTGGGAGGCAGCCCAATGAATGAATTTATTTTGCTTTTGTTGAGTCTTGATGTTGTTTACTACAGTAGCATCATCATTGTATCTTTGCTTTTCAAATTTTGTGCCAAGTATAGCCTCTGATTGCAAGAAAGTTCAAAAGTTGTGACGTGCTGTCCAGGAAACAGATTCTGTCCTTGGATAGAAAAATTTGTATAAAATCACCAGATCATCTTTTTGGTCTGAATTTTTTCGACAGCGTGCTCTATATAATTGTCTTTCGTGCGTCTGTTTTGAGTTTTTTTTATTAGAGTTGCAGAAGTGCCCCGAACAAATCATTTACTACCTGCTGTTCTGTTTTTCACAGATTCTGTCCTGTTTTGCCTTTCCTTCATTTTGCAAACCTAGAGCTTGCTTTTTCTTTGCAAAAACCTTTTGGCAATCTTGAGAAACACTAGACCTTCAAAAATATCTTTATTTCCAGCAAGGAATAATTATTTTATTATGGGTACTAACCTCGCTAATCAGATTATGATGAGTTATGTATGAAGGGAGTTTTTAAGTGTGCGAGGGAAGATGATAAAAAGATTCAGGAGTGTCAAACGCTCAAGCTTGGGGATGCCCCATGCACCCCCAAGAAATATTCAAGGAGACTCAAGCGTCTAAGCTTGGGGATGCCCCCGTGCATCCCCTTCTCCATCAACATTATCAGTTCGTCTTTCGTTCCACTATATTTTTATCACTTCATGTGTTATGTGCTATGCTTGGAGCGTCTTGCTTTTAGTTTTCCTTTTTAGTTTCTTTAGCTTTTCATAATGAGTCGGAACTCAGCTTTCTTTATGTGGGAGAGAAACACGCTCCACTTCTACCTAGAACATAACATAGAATTTTCATGTCTATCTTTGCTGTGGGTGTTCTTTGTCTTTTAATAGCTACTATCATGCTTAGCTTTTAACTTTCATGCTTATCTTTTTAAAGAGCTTTTGTTTAGTTGGTTGCTTGAACTCTCTTTATTTATCATGGTTATCTTATTAAGAGATTTTGCTCCCGTTGCACTGGTTGATATGTCTATGATAAAGATGCTATGTGCATAATGGCGCTTTTTCATGTTTTCTTATGGTTAGTCTCAAATAGCTGGGGGGTTCCCAATGTGTTATTGGAGTACCAACATGATTTGTTTGCCTATGATGTGTTATGGTTTAGTAATATCTTCCTTCAGAGAATTTATTTTGATTGACTTGGCGTATGCTCACGCATATTTAAGACTGTAAAGAAAGTCTGTCAAGCCTTGATGATCTTTTGTTTCTGAGTAGCGATATAACTTCCATGCCTGATTCAATGTTGCTTTGTCGCTCTCCATGATTATGACCGTCATTGCTCTTTTAGTTGGTCGCTCCTAGTCTTTTGCTAACCTCCACCTGTACTAAGCGGACTGACTGCTTGTGCATCCACATTCTTTTAAACCAGTTATGCCATATGAGTCCACCATATCTTCCTACATGGTATTTACCTGCCATTCCTAACGGAGACTTGCATGTGCAATCTCGAAATTATTCAAAGAAAAATGCATTCCTATTTTGTGCCTCTGTTGTAAGTCCATGAGAAAGTAGTAGTCAATTCATAATCTTTTTAAGTTGGACAAGCTTCACCCCGGGATTGCATGTATAATGTGCAAACCCATAATACGAGAAGGAACTGGCATTGAGTGCGCCCGGCTCAAAAAGATAATATAACAAACAAACCCTTCTTCACGCTTTGTTCATGAGAAATCAGAAAACTTTGGCAGTGATAAACAAAGGAGATTAAGAGGATGTGATCGTCCTCATTCGGGAGTCGTTCCTCGAAACTTGTCCATCTCAAGAAGTGATTGAGTTGTCTGCTATCATTCGTTGACGAAACATGCATGATCTAAAAAAAATTATTACCTCTGTATTAAAACCAAGAGCTCTGGTACATGTTTTGTCTTTGTTTCCGACTACGGGTTTTCAACCTAGCCAACAAAAGCCACGGTTCGAGAGTCTCCACCTTCTTTTAAAGCACCAACTACTGAGAGCATGATTGTCATTCTGAGTGTAATGTGCATTGTCCCAAAGTAGCATTGTCTTTTGCATGATTGTGATATCGTTTATTCTGAAATCATTGTATCTAGTCATCACTGAAACCTTGAAGGTGCCCCTGCATTTATGTTTTGCTTCACTAAAGGGGGCAAGCGAGATATCACTTTATCATATTTGCACACCATGTTCATTACAAATCTACTTGATGTTTCAGTATCATATTGTAAAGCTTTCAGTTCTTTGTGATTTTCTCATGAGGCAACTTAATTACTACAGTTGTCTCAGTAAGCTTTTGTCATGTGACTATGAAAAAGTCCTATATGGTTAATAGCATGTCAGCACAGAAATTATTCTTGTTATCATTTACCTACTCGAGGACGAGCAGGAATTAAGCTTGGGGATGTTGATACGTCCAAAACGTATCTATAATTTCTGCTTGCTCCATGCCTCTTTTGGGTGATATTGCTATGATATTTATACACTTCCATACACTTTTGATCATATTTGGACTAACCTATTAACTCAGTGCACCCCAGTGCCAGTTTCTGTTTTCGGCTGTTTTTGTATTTCAGGTTTTCACATTACGAGAACTGCCATAAAAAATCCAGAAAAATTATATAAAAAATCAGCGTTCCGGAAGGTTCCACGTAGCCAAAGTACAGCCGAGGGGGCCACCAGGGCTCCAGGCGCCTTGGCGGTGCGCCCCCCCTGGGCCGCGCCGGGGGGGGCGCCTGGGCCCCCCGAGCCTCGTCTGATGCCCCCCTTTGGCATATATTTAAAGCGTCTCCCGAAACCCTCGAGACGGGAACTCTTTTCCGCGATCTCATCTCTGATCTGCCGCCGCCGCCACTTCCAAGATCGGGAGCACCAGGAGAACTCTTCCCGGCACCCTGCCGGAGGGGAGGATCACCATCGGGAGCTTCTCCACCACCATGGACGCCTCCCGGATGAGTTGTGAGTAGTCTCCCTTGGACCATGGGTCCATGACCAGTAGCTATGTGATGTTCTCCTCCCGTTCTTGTGCTTCACTAATTAGTCCTCGTGAGCTGCCCTACATGATCGAGGCACATATGTAATCCTTATGCTGTTGCTATGATGAGTTTGCTGGGATCCGATGGATTGTGAGATTATGTTCAGATTGTGTTTGAGTAATATATTTGATTTACCTCTTTTATATTTATGTTCGTAAGTAATTCTTGCATGTTCTCCGTTGTTATTTATTGCTTTGGCCAAGTAGTAGGTAGTGACTCCAAGAGGGAACGTTATGCTTGATTGTGGGTTCATGCCCCTCGATGACTAGTTTGAGTGACAGAAACATGAGTCTAGGGGATGTGCTGTTGCCACAAGGGGGAAAACAACGGTGCTTGTGCCCGCGGGTGCAAGGATTGTTTACTTTATGCAAAGTTCTTTTAATGTAGATGTCTGTTGCTTTGAGTTTACACTATGGGTGGGACTCGCAACTTAATACCAGCGAGATGGTCTGGATAGATATCTCAAGGTCAATGATTAGTAGTAGATGTAGATGGATTTCGGTCTACTTACCTCGGCGTACCGCCCATGCTTTGAACCTCTACCTTTCTTGCAACTTACTCAGCATTGGTTTGCGCACATGGTCCTGTCAATTGCCCAGCTGTAATTCGTTTACCTCACATAGTTGTTTTATCGTCTTTTGGGAGAGAGACATCACTAGTGAACATCATGAGACTCCGGTCCATATTACCATCATTGATCACATCCACTATTTACTTTCCTCTTTTACTTACTATTGCAGCAATATCTATCACTACTATCACTTGTGTTTGATCCTTTGTAAACTACAAGGCCGGAGGGATTGACAACCTCTCTGTACTTGTTGGGAGCAAAGTTATTTGTATCTGTGTGCAGGTCCACGTTGATTGCTAAATATCTGGCGCCATTAGCAGTTGACACCTTCTTGTTGAAACTCGGAGTCTCAGGGAAATCGATCCTTGGTATTGCCAAGGGAAAACTTCCGCTACACTGCATCTCAAACCTTCCACTTGGGGTAACCAACGAGGGGCGAGAAGCCATTAGCAACTCACAGAGGAAAGAAGTATTTCTTCCTTGTGGTAGATGACTACTCGAGATACATGTGGGTCGTGCTTCTACGATCTAAAGATGAGGCGTTTGAAGCGTTTAAGGAGCTGAAGGCTGCAACGGAGATGGAGCACAAGCTGAAGGTTCACGCTCTACGGATAGATCGCGACGGAGAGTTTACGTCAAACGAGTTCAATGACTACTGCGAGAAGATTGGTATAAAGAGGTTCCTCACGACACCTTATACGTCACAACAGAACGGGGTTGTTGAAAGGCGCAATCGAACCGTCGTTGACATGGCGAGAAGTTTACTCAAGAGCAAGAACTTGCCGGGGACCTTTTGGGGAGAAGCTGTCTCGACGGCGGTCTATCTTCTCAACCAGGCTCCAACGAAGGCAGTGATCGGCAAGACTCCGTATGAAGCAATATACGGACGTAAGCCGAATGTGTCTCATCTACGAACGTTCGGGTGCGTGGCCCATGTGAAGACGGCGGAGCCGCGTCTCTCAAAGCTTGCCAATCGTAGCACTAAGATGGTGTTCATCGGATACGCGAGGAGTTCCGGCACCAAGTCATACCGCTTCTACGATCCACGAACCAAGCGTCTTCGGATTTCACGCGACGTTGTTTTTGAAGAAAACAAAGCATGGAATTGGAGCGCAACAGTCGACGATTCTCCAATCGGTAACATATTCACAGTTGAATTTCCAACTGATGATGATGCAGGGGAGGATGTCCAGGTGGTTGGCAAGACGCCCAACCAAGATGACCACAATGGTAGTGATCATCATGGTGCCGACACCGACGACGACGCGCATGGGTCGCAAGGTGATAGCGACAACGACAAGCAAGACACGGGTGGAGATCTCGGCAACGACATCGACAATGAGGCGCATAGTGATGATGACAATCAAGATGATGGTCACGATCACGACGACTACGCCGACGACGCGGATGCCAACGACCCGGCATCTACCACGCCCGAGACTCAACCGTCTTCCTCAAGTGCATCGACACCGACACAATTTGTGTCGCCTCCTTCGCAAGCCACAACAGATTCTTCCGGGCCTCGTCACTACAAGACCCTCAAGAAAGTCTACAAGTACGCAAAGCCAGTTACGCTCGAGTACTCTGATTTGTGTTTACTCGGAGTTGAGGAGTCGGCAAACTTCTTAGAGGCGAGCAAAAGTTCAAGCTGGATGCACGCCATGGATGAGGAGATGAAGGCGATCGAGAGCAATGGCGCGTGGACTATGGTAACCCGACCTCCGAACCAAAAGGCCATAGGTTTGAAGTGGGTTTATGATACGTCTCAAACGTATCTACTTTTCCAAACACTTTTGCTATTGTTTTGCCCTCATTCTTGCATGATTTGAACTAAATTAACCCGGACTGACGTTGTTTTCAGCAGAGCTGCCTGTATGGTTTTATTGTGTGCAGGAAAATGGATTTTTAGGTGTCTCAGAAAATTCCAAGAAAAATCACAGAAAATCCACGCACCTGAAGGGCCATTGTGCCAGAAGTGGGGCTAGAGGGCAGCCAGGGGGGCCCCAGGCGCCTTGCTGGCGCGGCCCCACCCATGGCCGCGCCAGGAGGCCGCCTGGGAGGGTCCTCTCCCCTCTGGTGCCCTACCTTGGCTCCTATTTATTCCCGTGGCGAGGAAGCCCCAGAACAGAAGTCGTTTTTCCAGTTTCCATCGTGGAGCCGCCGCCACCCTCTGTTCTTCTTCGGGAGGGCTAATCTGGAGGCTGATTTGGCCTCCGGAGAGGGGAGATCGTTGCCATCGTCATCATCATCACCACTCCATCCTCCCTCCATGACTTCTCCTTCCATGTGTGAGTAATTCCCTGCTGTAGGCAAAGGGGGTGGTAGGGATTGGATGAGTTAGATCATGTAATAGTTTATCAAATTATTGGGGGCATGTTGCCTATCATCTACTTTGGTGTTTATCATCTTTGCTTCAACTTGTTGCTCTTAATGCTTGTTACTTTGGGCCCGAGTGCCATGTTTTCAGATCTGAACCCTATGTGTTTGCATGAATATATTTGTGTTCTTGATCCTATCTATGAGTTGTTTGCACCTATTATGGTCCGGAACCGGCGATCCCAAAGGTGACATCTTGGGACACCAAAGGGGATGGTCCATAATTTGAGGATTCCATGTATCCATTGAGTTTATTGCTTTGTTTCGGTGCTCTTTGACAGGAGTACCTTAATCTCCATAAGTTCCTTTTGGCCCCGTTTGTAGCGGGATGGTAGGATAAAAGATGTTGTGCAAGTTCTTATTGCAAGCACGTACAACTACCTGTGGGATACATGCCTAATGTTTGATATTTGCCTAGATGATCATTACTTTTCTGTGTGCCTTGCCCAAAGTTAGATTCATGATGTATCTCATCCATGTAGCGCCCAACCATCCATCTCCCTAGCCTACAGTGTTTCAATCCTGCTGGTTATTTCAGGTGCGGTTGAATTGACAACTCACCGTTACTATCATATCACCGTTACCACTTATCTTTTGTTGCAAGTAAGTATATTTCAGGTGTGGTTGAATTGACAACTCAACTGTCAAAGCTTATAAATACTCTTTGGCTCCCCGTGTGTCGAATCTATAAATTGGGTTATTCTTACCCGCGAAGACTATCTCGATCCCTTACGGTTGAGGGTTATCAAGTACCATTTTCTGGCGCCGTTGCCGGGGAGCATAGCAATATTTACAAGTCTACTTGAAGTATCCTACCTGCTGCACTTCATCCGCTATGGGTAAGAAAGGAGACCCCAAGGTTCCGATCTTACTATCCACTACAAGAAGAGGTACTCTTCTGAACACTAGTGCTACACTTGATTCACCTTCTGTTATGAGTAAGTTTGCCTCACCACCACCACATGATGCTTCTACTGAATCTGTTACTATGTCCGATACTTTTGATGATGCTTCTACTACTCTTGATGATATTGTTTCACTTGGTTATGCTCTTGAGAAACAGATCGCTGCTGCTGCAAAAAAATCTGGAATTGAAATTCCTGTTACTCGCTACCCTATTGGTGGAACTTATGATTATCCTGATTTGAGTAAACTCAAGGAGAGACTCCTTGATGATGATTACATTATGCTTGATGATGATTTATGCAGGGAACTGACAGAGTTTGCCAACTCTGACCCTGAAGCTATTAAGAAGCTGCTTGAAAAACACTCCTTGAAGAACAAGACTGTTCCTGATCCTGAATTTGCTACATCTCCTATATGCATCAATGATCCTGATTATGATTTCTCTGTTGATCTTTCACTTATATCTATGGTTGAAGCTGACCCCTTTTATGGCAGAGAAAACGATGATGCTATTGCACACCTGACCAAACTCACTGAGTTGGGTGGCTTGTTTACCACGAATGAAAAGATACGATACTTTTATGTGACTAAGCTTCTTCCTTTCTCTTTGAAGGAAGGTGCTAAAACATGGTATGATGCACTACCATGTGGTTCCATTAAGAGTCCTCAAGACTTAGCTCACTCTTTTGTTGATAAGTACTTTCCTGCTCATATGCAACATGCTGCTTTACTAAGAATTTATAACTTTAAACAGTTGCAGGATGAGCACCTCCCTAAAGCTTGGGGGAGGTACTGTAGTCTGATCCAGGCTAGACCAGGACATGGAGTCCCTAAGAATGAATTAATGGATATATTTTATGCTGGTCTAACTGATGAATCCAGGTCCTATTTGGATAGTTGTGCTAGTTGTGTTTTCAGCAAAAGAACACCGGACGATGCAGAAGAATTGATGGGCAGGATTGCCAAAAACCATGAAGATTGGTCCATCCCTGAACCACCTCCACCACCAAAGAAGAGGGGCATGCTTGTTCTAAGCCCCGAAGATATGCAAGAAGCAAAGAAGTCTATTAAAGAGAAGGGTATTAAAACTGAAGACGTGAAGAATCTACCCCCTATTGAGAAGTTGTGTGAGCCTACCACTCACCCTCCTATGGTAGAGGTACACTCTCTTTTAGATTTCAACGCAAGTGACATCCCTCATGGTAAGCCTCCTGATCAATGTTTAGATGAGCTTGATAATTTTATTATGAAGCAAAGTCATTTTAATGAGAGGATACAAAGTCAATTGCATGATAATTCCCTTGCTATCAAAAGTTTGCTTGATGTTCTAGGCAGAACAGTTAATGATGTTAAATGTCTTGTGAAGCATTTTCATATGGTTCAAACTCAGCTTGAACAAATTTCTAATGTGCAAAAAGATTTGCTTGCTAACAATACCAAACAAGATGATTTACAGGCCTTCAGGATTAAGACCCGAGGAGGAACTAGCACTCAAGATCCTCTCTATCTAGAGGGGCATCCGAGGAGAATCGAGCAAGATTCTCAAATGCAGGAAGAAGAAATTGTTGGCTCTCCAAATAAGAAGAAGAAGAAACACAAGGAGGCTGACAATTCCAATGATCCTATTACAAGTGAAGAGCCAGCTGTTGATCCCAACAGTATATCTACCTCCGATGCTGAGAATGAAGACGGTGCCGAACCTGAAGATAAGGATAAGGAGAAGAATGATCCGCCTGAAGTTCGAGACGAAGAAGCACCTGACAAATGCAAGAAGTACACTAGAGAAGACTTCGTCGCAAGAAGACATGGGAAGGAAAGAGAACCATGGATACAGAAACCCATGCCCTTTCCAGGTAAGTCTCTCAAATCTAAAGAAGAAGAGCATTACAATAAGTTTTGTGAGTGGATGAAACCTCTTTTTCTTCAAATCCCTTTGACTGATGCTATTAAGTTACCTCCCTATTCAAAATATATGAAAGATATTGTTACTAATAAAAGAAAAGTTCCTAATGAAGCAATATCTACTATGCTTGCTAACTACTCTTTCAGTGGCAAGATTCCTGAGAAGCTTGGTGATCCAGGTATACCCACCATTCCTTGCTCCATAAAGAATAATTATGTCAAAACTGCTTTATGTGATCTTGGAGCAGGAGTGACTGTTATGCCTTTCTTTCTTTACAAGAGGCTTTGTTTAGAGAAACTAATTCCTACAGATATCTCTCTTCAGATGGCTGACAAGTCAACAGCCGTCCCGATAGGTATTTGTGAGGATGTTCCTGTAGAAGTTGCTAATTGTTTGATCCTTACTGATTTTGTCGTGCTTGACATGCCCGAGGATGGGAGCATGTCCATTATTCTTGGTAGACCTTTTCTTAACACCGCAGGTGCTATTATTGATTGCAATAAAGGAAAGGTTACCTTCAATGTGAATGATAAAGAACACACGGTGTATTTTCCAAAGAAGACCGACAAGAGGCATGGCCTCAACTCTATAGAAAATATCGAGACCGTGAAGATTGGAGAATGGGACTGTCCACTACATGTGCACCACAAATACAAAACTATTATGGTGGGGACAATGTCCATTAAAGTAAAGGTGCAATGCTCACTTCGTAAGAGGTGGGACTTTTTGCTCTATATATCGCCGGTTTGTTGGTAAGACTTGATCAACCTTACTAGTGAGCATGTTTTATATAGGTAAATAGTTGAGCTTGTTATGTTTTCATTTGTTTTAGCTTTTGTTCTCCTTGCTGTATCAAGTGTTTGTGTTTTTGAAGCTTCACAATACTAATCACTGCTTTAAGTTTTCAGAAAGTTTTGCAGCTTTTTGAACTTCGAAAAAATTTCAACAGTGAAGTTTTCAGAAAAATTCCAGAAAAATAAAAATAAAAATTTCCATGCCGGGAGTGACCCAGAGGCACCTGGGGCTGACCAGGGGGGCCACCAGTGGCCCAGGCGGCCAGCTGGCGCGGCTGCCCCCTGGCTGCGCCCATAGGGCGCCTGGGGCCCACAGGTCTCGCCTCTAGGTGAGTCTTCTTCCTCTCTCTCTCTTTCTCTCCGAAAACACGAGTTCTGCACCTGTTCTTGCGTTCTTGCTGTTCTTGGAGGCAATTTTCGATCTCTCTCTACAGCCTATCATTCGAGCTGAGATTTTGAACAAATACTCCCTGGTATGTAACTCCTCCACCCCTCCAATTAGATTTTTGGTTGGTGGCTTCATTTGTGAGTATTTAGTAGTTCTTGGTGATGTGTAGATGAGCTTGCATGCATGTGTAGAAATTTATTTTCCAAGTTTTGATGCAAGTTTATGCCTTACGTAAGTGAGTTGAGTAGTTTGCCTTAACCCACTTTGTTTAAATCCTTGTTTTTGTAATTTGCCAAAAATTTCAGAAATTAGTTTGTTAGGAAGGGCAAAGGGGTGGCTTGAGAAGAAGAAGCCCGCGCGCTCCGATCGAGTTACTAGAGCCGCAGCTTCACCCTCGACTGCTAGCGTGAGCTACAATGAAGATCATGTGCCCCTAGAGTTGTTGGAAGACACAAATCCAGCACGTGCGATGATGTTCCCATGTGATGAATTCCTTGAAGCTGCAGGAATTAAGGATGAGTTTTATAATCTTTGCGCTAATGCAGGTCTGACACGGCTCGTCACGTGCCGTGTTGCTCAGTATCAAAAACTCACCTCCGGTTTCATTAACAGTTTTAGATATAACCTTGATACTAGTTCTATTGAGTTTAAAAATTACAATAATCTTTTGACCATGCCCTTGGAAAAGTTTTGTGAAATAATAGGTGTGCCAAATGTTGGGCGGACGGCGAAGATGACCTCTCAGCCCTCCGAGCTGAGAACCGTCTTCAACTCTCTCTGCAGCATGGATACGAGGGATATTCATCGGTCAAAAATCTCCAGCATCTTATTCCCTCACCTCAGGTATTTTGCGTATTATGTTGCTAGAGGGGTGTTAGCTCGTGACAACACGAGCAGCATTTCTGCGCCGGATATTGCTATCCTGGCAACCGCCCTCTCAGGGAGGTTTGATTATAATGTGGGTGCCTTAATTGCTCGACGCCTTGCTATGAACGGTAACAAGGGAAATTTATTTGGTGGCGTTTATGCTACACTTATCTTAGAGTATCTTAAAGGCACCCCACACCCTGATGATAAGCCTTTTACTTATTTAAGTTTGATCTTGCTGCTATGAAAAGGCATAAGTTTGTTACCATGACTTCTGAGTTTGGTAACCTTGTTTATATCTTGCGTTTCGGAACTACCGCGGAACGCAAGATCCGTCTACCTGCACCTCTTTTGTTTGATTTTTCTCGCAGGAACGGATGGTCCTTTGATGTTATCCAGTTCGATGAGTTCATGGTCCAGCATCAGTTTCATAACCCCATGGAGGGGGTTGTGCCCGACGAGGAGGAGCACGGTGAGTTACCACCTTTCCAGGGGGAGACCATCACCCAGTTTGGTGAAGGGTCTTCCTCTGCTTGGAGTGCGGACCCTTCTTCATGGGAGGATCCGAGGACTTCGGTGTACGCGCCGGAATCCTTATACGACCCTTGGACTCACCAGTACCACCCCGGAGCAGGAGGCTCCTGGGGGCAGTAGCTACTACCAACTTAGGCCAAAAGCCTAAGCTTGGGGGAGTACGTGCCCTTCTCACTTTTCCATTGTATTATCCATTTTATTTTTGTTCGCTTTGATCTTTTCGAAGTTTTTGCCCGTTCTTCTTTGTTTCTTTCTTTGCAAAAACAACAAAAATATTTTCTCTTTCTTTTGCTTTCGTTCAACCTTTCAAAAAACCCAAAAATATTTCCTTTCTCTCTTTAGTTTGCTTTGTTTTCAGAGTTCAGCTCGAGTCCGTTATGTCATTTAATTATATTTCCTACGTTCGATCGTGCAAGTGACAAGGCAGTAATGACGAAGATCGACGGAAGGGAAGCAACAAGGAAAACCGGTATGAACTCTTCTTGTTTCTACTTTTGTACATATGCATGTACTTATGATCTAGAGACCAGCTTGTAGCGACATAGTGCTATGTTTACAATGCTTTCCCAGTGGTTCATGCTTTCCTTGTGGCTAATCTCAAATAGCTAGAGTATATAATGTCTTATTGAAATGATTTACATGCATTGCATTGTTCATAGTTTGGTATACTAAGGTGGTATTTCCATTTGGAGAATTCTTGGATTGACTTGGCACATGTTTACACATGTTTAAGATTAAAAAGTCTACTTTGCCTTGATGATCTTTGAGTTTCAGAATAGTTATATCACTTTCTTGCCCAATTCAATGTTGCTTTGTCGCTCTGCATGATTATGACCGTTATTGCTCTCTAGTTGGTCGCTTCCCAGTCTCTTGCTAGCCTTCGCTCGCACTAAGCGGAATTCTGCTTGTGCATCCAAATCCTTTCAAACCAGTTATTCCATATGAGTCCACCATACCTTCCTATGTGGTATTTACCGGCCATCCTAACGAAGACTTTCTTGTACCATCTCGAAATTATTCAAATTTACTCCTATTTTGTGCCTCTGTTTTAGCTCATGAGGAAGTAGTAGGTAATTCATGATCTTCTTATGTTGGACATGTTTTATCCCAGGATTGCATGTCTAATCTGCAAACCCCTAATACGAGGAGGGACTGGCATGAGTGCGCCCAGCTCACAAAAGATAATCACAACCAACAAACCCTCCTTCACGCTTTGTTTATGAGAAATCAGAAAACTTTGGTAGTGATAAACAAAGGAGATTAAGGGGATGTGATCGTCCCCATCTTGGGAGCCGTTCCTTGAAACATGTCTAGCATAAGAAGTGATTGGGTTGTCTACTAGCATTCGTTGACGAAATATGCACCTCCCAAAATCATTTTTTACCTCTGTTTTCAAAACCAAGAGCTCTGGTACATGTTTAGTCTTTGCTTCCAACCACGGGTTTTCAACCTCGCCATCAAATTCCACGGTTCGAGAGTCTCCACCTTCTTTCTTCAAAGCACCAACTAGGAGAGCATAATTGTCATTCTGAGTGTAATGTGCATTGTCCCAAAGTATTACATTGTCTTCTGCATGCTTGTGGTATTATTTATTCAGAAATTCTTAGTTCTAGTCTCCTTTAAAACTCTGGAGGAGTTTCTGCATTTATGTTTTGCTTCACTCATGGAGGCTAGCGAGATACCACTCTAGTATGTTCAAGCTATGTGCAATGTAATCTTGTCTTGATTTTCAGTAGCATATTATTTACTTTTAGTTATTTGTGATTGGTCACTTGAAAGAAGGATTGCTTCGTGCATTGTCCTCATAGCATTGTTTCAATACTTGCTAGACTCTTTTCGTAGTACATGCTTATATACATCTAATGAAGCAAAAGAGTTTGTCAAAGTTTTCTTTGTCGCGTCCAGTTCGTTGAACTGAATTGCTTGAGGACAAGCAATATGCTAAGCTTGGGGGAGTTGATACGTCTCAAACGTATCTACTTTTCCAAACACTTTTGCTATTGTTTTGCCCTCATTCTTGCATGATTTGAACTAAACTAACCCGGACTGACGCTGTTTTCAACAGAGCTGCCTGTATGGTTTTATTGTGTGCAGCAAAATGGATTTTTAGGTGTCTCAGAAAATTCCAAAAAAATCACAGAAAATCCACGCACCCGAAGGGCCATTGTGCCAGAAGTGGGGCCAGAGGGCAGCCAGGGGGGCCCTAGGCGCCCTGCTGGCGCGGCCCCACCCCTGGCCGCGCCAGGAGGCCGCCTGGGAGGGTCCTCCCCCCTCTGGTACCCTACCTTGGCTCCTATTTATTCCCGTGGCGAGGAAACCCCAGAACAGAAGTCGTTTTTCCAGTTTCCGTCGCGGAGCCGCCGCCACCCTCTGTTCTTCTTCGGGAGGGCTAATCTGGAGGCTGATTTGGCCTCCAGAGAGGGCAGATCGTCGCCATCGTCATCATCATCACCACTCCATCCTCCCTCCATGACTTCTCCTTCCATGTGTGAGTAATTCCCTGCTGTAGGCAAAGGGGACGGTAGGGATTGGATGAGTTAGATCATGTAATAGTTTATCAGATTATTGGGGGCATGTTGCCTATCATCTACTTTGGTGTTTATCATCTTTGCTTCAACTTGTTGCTCTTAATGCTTGTCACTTTGGGCCCGAGTGCCATGTTTTTAGATCTGAACCCTTTGTGTTTGCATGAATATATTTGTGTTCTTGATCCTATCTATAAGTTGTTTGCACCTATTATGGTCCGGAATCGGCGATCCCAAAGGTGACAGCTTGGGACACCAAAGGGGATGGTCCATAATTTGAGGATACCATGTATCCATTGAGTTTATTGCTTTGTTCCGGTGCTCTTTGACAGGAGTACCTTAATCTCCATAAGTTCCTTTTGGCCCCGTTCGTAGCGGGATGGTAGGACAAAAGATGTTGTGCAAGCTCTTATTGCAAGCACGTACAACTACCTGTGGGATACATGCCTAATGTTTAATATTTGCCTAGATGATCATTACTTTTCTGTGTGCCTTGCCCCAAGTTAGATTCATGATGTATCTCATCCATGCAGCGCCCAACCATCCATCTCCCTAGCCTACAGTGTTTCAATCCTGCTGGTTATTAGTTGTTACTTTTGCTGTCACCACCATCACTATCATATCACCGTTACCACTTATCTTTTGTTGCAAGTAAGTATATTTCAGGTGCGGTTGAATTGACTACTCAACTGTCAAAGCTTATAAATACTCTTTGGCTCCCCGTGTGTCGAATCTATAAATTGGGTTATTCTTACCCGTGAAGACTATCTCGATCCCTTACGGTTGAGGGTTATCAGTTTACAAGTTAAAGAAGGACAAGAAGGGTGCCATTGTGAAGTACAAGGCAAGACTCGTTGCAAAGGGCTACGTACAACATCAAGGAGTTGACTATGAGGAGGTATTTGCGCCGGTTGCTCGAATCGAGACGGTGAGAGTGCTCCTAGCTTTGGCAGCACAAGAGGATTGGAAGGTTCATCATATGGATGTGAAATCTGCTTTCCTCAACGGTGACCTCAAAGAAGAAGTGTACGTGGAACAACCCCTCGGCTACGATAAGAAAGAAGAAGAAAAAGTTTACAAGCTCAAGAATGCACTTTACGGGCTAAAGCAAGCGCCAAGAGCTTGGAACTCAAAGTTAGACCGAAGATTGGTCTCGCTCGGGTTCATAAGATGTCCCCTCGACGATCCGAGAGACAATCCAGTAAGCACCGAAGAACAGGTGAAGACTGAAGACGCAACCAAGGAGGAGCGCTGGCGTCAAGCTACGGACGAGCCGACGACAGCAAAGACAGTCCCTAAAATGCTATGAGAAACGGCAAAAGCAATGCCAAGGATATTACCTATAAGTAGTAGTAATCGCATTTGGGATCCAGGTCGTACTGAAGACGTCATGTTTAAGGGGGTGAATGTGAGTGTTAAACACGACGACCATACATGTACGTGTTTGTTTAGACTACAAGTGCACGTATGTGTCCGTGTAGGACTAGTGTTGGACACCGGGTAGGATTAGTACTAATTGGCAACTAGGCTGAGTAGTATATATATTCATGTATCCCCGTGTAAACACCACAACAAAAAGAAGAAAAAGAATAAAAAAGCAAAGGCTCGACACGGGCCTTTGACCATCATACCGATTCGGTATCTTGCCGTTTTGTTCGTCAAAGTTTGCAAGTCGCTGTGTTCCGCCTACGGCGTCGAAGTGAATCAATTCGCTAGCTCGCTCACGTACCGAAGCTACAGAAGGCGTACGTACATACACAAGTGGCCGGCTAGACACGATCCAGCAGCTTGCCTGCTTGGTTGCCTGCTTGGTTGCTAGCTAGTTAGCTTTGTACATGGTACGTCTAGTTTCTGGGCAATTTGATCTACCAAGTTCAAAAGCCAACAAACACATACACTGCAGTTTATGAGAAACCCCCCAAAAATTATATCACCCAAGAGTATTTGCGACCCAAAATGATAGGTGTGCCGACCCAGATCGTGAATCAAAGCACATCAACCGCCTAAAAGAAAGAACTTAGAATTCGACCTGTATATCTGTAAACGCAACAGCCAGGGCGGCCGAACATAGGCACACTTCCAATCTTCGATTGGCCCATGTGCTAATTGCAGAGCTGGAGAGAACAATCCTGTGACCAAATGAAAATAAGAATCATTAGAATAAAACCGTGGAACAGGAAGAACATTATGCCTAATCACACAATTTTTATTAACGTGTTTTGAAAATTTAGAATTGCATTGATGAAGTTTACCACAACATCCTATCCCCTTGATCTTGTAAGGTTTCCTACACACATCGATGAACCTCCACCTTCGCATACGTCGTTGCCCCGCTGGCCCGGCTGTGATGCGCGCGTCGATGCGCTCGACTTATGTGTTCTGTCGCGCCCTGCTCGTGCCACCCGTGTCGAACCGCCGCCATTTGCGGGCTTCTGCATATGCGTCGCGCGCCACCGTGCGAGCCGTGTCATGGCCATGCAACAGCAACCGGACTCCGCATCCCACACATCGGGCGTCGTCGATCCAGTGAGGGCGAGCGTCGGGCGTCCAGCGTTGGTGGTCGAGGCGATGTAGTGGAGGGGAAGGCTGGTGGCGACCGAGATGAGGTGCGAGATGCAGCGAGCAGGGGAGGGCAGCGAGTCGGGACTCCGGGAGAGATCGAAGAAGCAGCGGCGGCGCTAGATGGGGAGAGGATGAACGGAAGGTTTGGGTTGGACGAAGGGCACGGGCCTTTTTCTGGTTTGTTGTGCCCCTTTTTTCCTGTAGCTTAACAAAGTGCATACGATGGGACGGCAGAGTTTCGTTCGCCCTCTAAAATTGCTAAATGCACTTTTGATTAGGGTTATTGTTATCCAGACGGTTAGATCTAATTGACTGGATCCGATCGCGTGGCTTTAATTACGTCAGATTGTTGTGTGTACATTAGACGGGGTGCGATTAGAGAAGAATATGTTTGCTTGTTTAATAGTAGTAGAGATAACTTGGTGAGGATGATCTGATAACTGATATTTTCTGGGTTGATTCCAAAATAATATCAGACTACGCAATGTTTGATGATGTTATATGCTTTGACACCACATATATGATTTGTAGGCTATATACATGTATGGCGGATGATGGTTGACTTTCTGACTAAAAATTGGTTGTGTGGTTTTTTTTTGAACATCAGTACAGACACAAGCGCTCGTATACACGCGCATACACTCACCCTTATGAACGCACACACGCACATCCTACCCCTATGAGCATCTCCGAAAGACTGAGCCGGCATATCATCTTGAGATTTACGAAGTCACCGTATGCACCTCATCGTCGACGGGAATGTCTCCTCCCACTGAATGCGCATCGCCGAAAATCCTGGAATAAATCCAGGAATAAATGCGAGCACCAGGATTTGAACCCTGGTGGGCTGACGATACCACAGTCCCTCTAACCATCCAAGCACAGGTTGGTTCGCAACTGACAACCTCGGAGAATTGTTGTGGGATTTGTTGCATGCTGACTGGTTGCAACTGACAACCTCGGAGAATTGTTGTGAAAGAAACTGATCAGGCACTCTCTTAGCCCGTTTTGAACAACACTTTTTGTTCTCTGTTCAATTTGAGAAAGTGCCCAATTTTCTAAAATTTAAATAAAATATATGTCTCACAACACAAGTAATTGTCATACGGTTCTAAAAAACAATAATGTTCATACGTTTTCTCCGTAACGAAGGATAGACACTCAGATAAAGAGATGATATATCCAATTTATTGGTTGAATGCTTGAATAATCTAAATGTTTCAACTAATATAATCTGTATATTAGTATAATTATTGTACGTATTATATTCTCATCGGTTTGATTTGAAGGCCCAATTTTATCATCTCGTTGCAATGCACAGACCCTTTTGCTAGTATTTCCAACGTTCCTAATATAAGTCTTCTTAGAGATACTACATATAGCAAAATGAGTGAATCTACACCCTAAAGTATATCTATATACATCCGTATATAGTCTATATATTGAAAGGGTGGGGCATTTTAGAGACTGAGCTCCATGGAGGCATTTATTTTCAAAAATTCAAAATTTAAAGTTTCGAAAAAATCTAAAAAAATGTACTCAGGTATGCAAGGATGTAATGTGTATGTATGTAAAATTTCAAGATGAAATAACTTGAATTGCGAGCTGCAAAAAAAAACCATCGTTTTTGAGGATAAACAGTACACATGCTAAAAAGCCACGTATTTTGTCTTTTTGTGTAGCTCTCATTTTTACGTATTTTGACCTTAAAATTTGCACACATGTACATTATGTATGTAGGTATGTGGGTATTTTTTTGCAAAAAAAAAATGGAACTGAACAGTCTGAATTTTAAAGTTTTCAAATTAAGGCCTCCATGGAGCTCGGTCTCCATTTGGCATTTTCGATATTGAAATCTCTAAAAAGACTTATATTTAGGAATAGATGGAGTAAAATATAAACTATGTGTTACAAAAATTATATCACCGGAAATCTCTTTCAAATACAAATCCAACAATATACTTTTTGTAGTATGTATTTTATATTCTGTTACTCAAATAGATGGTCAAAGTTTGACGCTAAATATAAGTGAGCCCAATAAGCCCAGACAAAGGTAGCACTAGTTAGTTCCACCAAGGCAAGCAAGTGGTACATCACATTCATCAAAAAGCTGGAGGAGACTATGGATCTACCATCAGAGAGATATTACAAACTTCTTCTCTATTTGCTACTTGTAATTTTGCTTTCAAAAATATAGAGCCGAATTATGAGGCTCATAGGCTTGCTAGGTTTGGTATTTCTCTCCCTGTGGGGAGACATCTGTGGTTGGGCACTTCGCATGACCCAATTGTAATTCCTGTGAGCATTTTAGCTAATCAATAAAGGCCTAGCAAGCTTTTCTCAAAAAAAAAGTTCCACCAAGGCATATGCCGTCGACGACACGCGCACATCCACAATGCTTGGACTGGCGAGACATTCTGCTGCGACCAGCTGGGGGATTTGTTGGAACCGAGTAAATTGCACAGAAGTACCATAATTGAGGCATTAAAAGCAGATTTGTACCAAGATTGGTAATTTTTACATGTCAGTACCAACTTTGGGGCATGCCGTTGCAAAAGAGGCTAAAAGCGTTGTTTATACGTATTGACGGTTAAACTGACGGGTTGGGCCCACCCGTTAGACGGCACGCTGGCCAGTGAGCGTGTGCCCGCGCGCTGACTCGGACTAACCGTTTATGAGCGCGGCTCGAGCGGTCGAGCCAGGCCCCGACCCACTCCCTCCTGCTCCCCGCTTCCTCCTCCTCTCTGCTTCCCCGCCGGCTGCTCCCCGCCCGCCCCCGCCGGCCGCCAGACCACGCTGCCGCAGCCATGGTTTTCGAGGACGAGAGCAGCGACGACACAAGCTCGATGTGCATGTACTCTGAAACCTCCATGGATGGAATGAACCAGGTTAGTTCATAGGAGCCAGGGTTAGGGTTAGGTTTAGAAAATTTGGGGATTTTTCTGTTTAGGTGGTCTTTGATGTGAGGATTTCCATTGATTTGCTTTCTCTTCGTCCTCTGCATGTGATGGTCTCTTACATTTTGCTTGGGCAGGTGCCATTCTCACTTGAGGATCCGGATTACAAAGGACTTGAGCTAGATCTGATGTCGTTCTGCAAGAAGCATGGAAAGCCATCAGAGAAGCTTGTTGCATTTGAAGGAACATACACCAGGAGAAGGTTCTTAGCATGTGCAGAGCCGGTATGTTTCTTGCCCTTATTGTTAGTCATATATGCCCTAGTGTGATTCAGTTTAGTGTATGGTAAATTTGTTAGTCATATATGCCTAGTGTGATTCAGTTTAGTCAGTGTACTGCTCATTGTAAGAATGTCCAATATTAAGTTCAGTGTAGTGCAGCAGTTTTTAATTTTCGGCCAAATGCAGTGTTGAGTACTCACATTAGCCCCTCCATTAGCTCAGGTGTTACTACCAATAATTAACTGTTGCTTAGTGTTGAGAGTAGGCACTCTCATTAGTTATTGTGTTGTTGCAATGCATATGATGTAACCTAAATGTATATTTAGATGCAGGCTAATGTAGTGTATTTAGCTAGGTTGTGCAAATTCAGTGCTGCTTAGTACCAACATTATGTAGTTACAGTTAAATAACTGTTATTTTTCCAGGAAGGTCATAATTGTGGGTTTGTTCAGTGGGTTGATGAGCAGTGGCCCCCAACAATGGAGAATGCATTGTTGAAGCTTTGGTCAATGGTTGAAGATAGCAAGTCTGCTAGGGTGACTGATAATCTAAAAAGTGCTTTAACTATTCACCAGCTGACAGAAGAAAAGAACAAGCTGGATGCAGACTATGACAAGTTAGTGAAAGATGTGCATCAACTAGTGGATATGCAGCAGGATAGGGTTGTGGATTTCAGTTATCTGCAGTCCAATCTCACATATCAACACCAATGCAGAGTTGAGTTGGTTGCTGGTATGAAGGCAGAAATGGCAAAGAAAGATGCAGATAGAGAGAAGCTTAATCGGAAGTATGAACTGATGTGCAACCTGACAAGTGCTCAAGCAACTGTCATCCAGAACTTGAAGTTGAAGAACATGAAAGAGAAGGAATTGGTGAGTGAGGCTAGGCAGAATTTGGAGTTGAAGAATGCAGAGTTCACAAAGTTTGAGGAGAAGCTCACCCAACAGAAGCTAGAGTTGAAATTTTAGGTTGCTGAACTGCTGAAGAGAAAGGAAAAGCTTGATGAAGAGAAGTACATGCTACACCTCAAGATTGGTGAGCTCATGAAGGCAGAGGAGAAGCTCAAGAAGAAGATCAAGGGGATCCAGGCCATCCTACAGAACTAAACTAGATGAATGTGAGATTAGTGGGTATTGCATACCTTTTGGGAATGATGGTTGTGCAATGACCTAGTAACTTAGAATGATGGTTGTGTTGTGTAATGTATGGTTCCTAGTAGTTATGAACTCTAGCTGTTTATGTACCTAGTAGTTATGTTATTCATCCTTTTGTGAGAAAAGGATTGAATGTGCATTTGAACTCCACTATGTATTGTGAACAATGGTTGTGTATGCCTATAATGTGTTGAACTTTAGTAAGTACTATTTGGTTTGGTTGTTAGAGTAAAAATGATGATATATCAAGCATTGTAAAGATGCTTCTGTTATAGTGATAGTGGTGCCTCCATATATAAACCCTAGATGCTTGTTTTAGGGGTTTTTAGGTGGTTTCGTCGACCCCGAGCCACCAAAAACCCTAGATGATAGTTGTAGGTGGTTTCGTCGACCCCGAGCCACCAAAAACACAAGATGATAGTTTTAGGTGGTTTCGTCGACCCCGAGCCACCAAAACCCTAGACGATGGTTTTAGGTGGTTTCGTCGACCCTGAGCCACTAAAAACCCAAGACGGTAGTTT
>LR738711.1:90437629-90509378 GCA_902687465.1 Secale cereale | reverse complement strand
CCCCGAGCCACCAAAAACCTAGACGATAGTTTGAGGTGGTTACATCGACCCCGAGCCACCAAAAACCTTAGATGATAGTTGTAGGTGGTTTCGTCGACCCCGAGCCACTAAAAACCCTAGACGATAGTTTTAGGTGGTTTCGTCGACCCCTAGCCACCAAAAACCCTGGACGATAGTTTTTGGTGGTTTCGTCGACCCCGAGCCACCAAAAACACAAGATGATAGTTTTAGGTGGTTTCGTCGACCCTGGGCCACCAAAAACAATAGATTATACAAACATAGAATATTAAAGCCATATATACATGCATCCACATGATTCTTAGGCAGCGTTCGGAATCGCTCCGCTCCGCTACTCAGCTCCCGGAGCGGGCGGAGCGGGCGTTGGAAATCACGGAGCTGCTATCTCCTCGCTCCCGAGATTCCCGGAGTGGGAGCGGCCAAGTGGGTTTCCGAACAGGGCTTTAAAGTACACATAGTAGCAACATCAACAACAAACTAGACTGAGTACCAAGATCACATTGTATAGCATAGAAGTAGCCCCTCCATCCACTAGCATAGAAGTAGCCCCATCTTAAAGTACACATAGTAGCAACAGTAACAACAAACTAGTTTTGAACATTACATGGCACATCTGCCATTTAGTGGTTACCACTAGCATAGAAGTAGCCCCTCCATCCACTGTTTCTAACACTAGAAGGTGGAGGAGCAGTAGATGTGGAGGGAGCAGATTGCCTTGGGGCATAGAATGCCTTTGAACCTCTTCCTGCACCTCTACCAGCAACTCATGTTCCATCTCTCCCAGCACCTCTCCCAGCACCTCTTCCAGAACCTCTCCCAGCAGTTGATGCACCTCTCCCATCACCTCCTGTTCCAGTAGTTGGTGTTTTTGTAGGAGTAGAATGAGAAGCTCTTGGTGTTGTTATAGGAGCAGAATGAGAAGCTCTTGGTGTTGTTGTAGGAGCAGCAACACCAGCATTTGAATTCTTTGCAATAGGCTTTGTATAAACGTGGAAATCAGTTAGCAAAAAGTAAAAGTAGGGAATGTACAACAAGGAAAACATGTTATACATAAAAGAGGATTACCACATGTTTGTTCTTCCTCAAAGCCAGCTCAGGCTTCAACTGTTTCTTGCAACTTGTGTACCTATGGCCTTGCAGTCCACAATTGCCACATGTTATAGTCCCCATTCTTGATGTTTCCTTTGGCTTAGGAACTTCAAATTTCCCTTTGATCCTCTTCTCTTTCTTTCTCCCCCTCTTCACTTTAAATGCAGGTGGTTCAATGTCTGGACCAGGGGTTTTTGTCCAATCATGCTCACCAGGAACTGGATAGATCATTGGTTCATAAGCTGCCACATAGAATTGTTTCTTGAAGAATTTGCTGACATAATCCTCAGGTTTTCTTTTGCCCTTGTTTATTGCTGAGATGGCTTGGTTACATGGGATGCCAGTGAGATCCCATTTTCTGCACCCACATGTCTGAAGTTGCAAGTTAACAGCATGGGTTTGCTGCCCACTTGTAACTTGCCACAAGTCCACACCAGCTTGAATAGGTTTGCAAAATTTTGCCCTCTCCTTCTCAACCTCTAGCTTCTCACTATAATGGGGTGTTATTTCCCATCTAGTTGTCTTTCCACTCTCCCTATTCCTATGCCACCTCACCATTTGTTTATCCTTAATTCCATCACGCAGTATCCTAATTGGTTTCTTCCTAACATCTAGGACATACTTGTTGAACACCTCAGACAAATTGTTAACTACAAGGTCAGTCTTGCAATTTGTGTCAAATGCATGCCTTGCCCATGTTTGCTTGGGTATTTTAGAAAGCCACTGCCAAGCTTCCTCACATTCAGCTCTCAGGTTATTCATACCAATGTTAAATTTGTGTTCACTATATGCATAAGTAGCATTATCCATATACTTCTTCAGATCTTCCCCCCTAAACCCAGCATTTTGGAAGTTTGCATATATATGCCTTCGGCAGAACCTTTGGTTGCACTTAAGAAATACAACATTCACTGCATTTAGTAGGCCCTGGGAAACACAATTTAACTAGCTAAGCTACTATCTAGTAGATAACAACCATATAAGAACAATGAGAGAGGTGATGAAAGCACATACCTTTTGTTTATCAGACATTATTGTATATGGACCAAACTGTCCTACTTCTCCTCCTAGGCAGATTTTAAGTTGGTGTAGAAACCAACACCAACTAGGTGTGTCCTCTTGCCCAACAATACCAAATGCTAGTGGGTATATATTGTTGTTGCCATCTCTACCAGTGGCAGCAAGTAGTTGAGCACCAGTACTTAACTTAATGAAGCACCCATCAACACCTACATGAGCAAGCAAAATCGACATCTAAAACATTCAAATGCATTTAAAGATGAAACAATATATAACTAATGCACAAGGTACATTAACTGACCAATGAATGGTCTGCATCCCTTGAGAAACCCCTCCCTTGCTCCATTGATGCAATAGAACATGGCATGGAATCTTGGGCCTGGATGAGGGATTTTTTCAGTGGGTGTTGGAGTTACAGTTGTGACTACTACTCTACTCCCAGGGTTTGTATCCATCACTGTCTGAGCATAGTCGTTCAACCTAGGGTATTGCTTCTTGTGGTCTCCTAAAACAGCATCAATAGCTATGTTCTTTGCCCTATATGCCATTGACTTGGGCACATCCACACCATACTTCTCCATGCATGTATCAATCAATGTCTGAATGCCAGTTGTTAGATCAGATCTGAACAATGACTCATACTTGTTGGCAAGCCACTTGGCACTTACCCTTGTTGTCTCTGTACTAATAGGGCAAGTGTGCTCAATTCTCATCTTCTTAATTACAAAAGTAGTTTCACCTTTTATAACTGCTGCCACCATAAAGAAGTTGCAATGTTTTTCTTTGCATTCTACAAGTATCCTTTGATCTGAGTTCCTGTGATATTTGAAGTTTCTGCCTTGAGTGATGTGCAAGTTCAGCAAAGCCTCTCTGAATTGATGTTGATCCTTGAAACACATCTTTAGACATAATTGCTCATGTGGTTGCTCCATTTTCTCATTGTACCATTTCCTAGGAGGCCTCTGCTTTGCCCTGCTCTTCCTTTTCTTTGGCAGCATAAATGACCATGGCTCAAAACCATCATCATCATCCTCCTTGAACATCCATTTCTCTTCTACATCAGATGAAGGTTTGAAATCAGGCTCCTCCTCTTCAACTACACTTGAATGTGACCTTGTTGTAGGCCCTCTCATGACTGGAAGCTTCTGTTTCTTCTTCTTCTTCTCTTCATTAGGTACTACAGTGTATTCATTCTCTGAAACAACCTTCTCATATTCATCCATTTGAAATAGTTCCTCAACTTCAGTGTCTCCCTCATAATGCACAACTTCTTCCTCCTCAGATTCTTCATCATCTGTTTCTTCCTCTTCCAAGTCATCATACTCTCTCTGTCTCTTCCCCTCTTCCATCTCTATGTCATCAGCATCACCCATATAAATTTGGTCTCCATCACTGTCATCTTGACCTTCACAAGCAGAACCACCACTACCCCCATATACATCTTCTTCTACTTCCAAAACTGCTTTCAACTTTCCTTTTACAGTCTTGCTCTCTTGTGTGCAAACACCAGTACCATGAGCTACACTGCAACTGCTACTCTGAATTTCAAAGACAACTCCATCTGGATCAACAGCATATATGGGTGGCTCACTAAGATCATATAAAACAGGTTCTTCCAAAACAACTGTGGACAGCTGCAGTTCTTGCCTCTTAATCTGGCTGCAAGGAGGTGGACAGGCCCTCACTAGCAAATTTATAACCTTACACTCCTCCTCAATCTGCCTCTTTATTAATTGCAACTCAGCATTACTCTCTACCATCTCTAAACCTTTCTCCCCTAAGGCAGGATTCTCAATGTGAAACAGCAGATCATATTCACTAAATCCTTGGGTTTTCATAACTGCAACCATATTCAGAAATGTTACATCTAAACTGCAGAGCTTCAGCTCAAACATTTCTAAAGCATCAAAATGGAACCTAACATCCACAATGTCATCATACAAATTGCAAAATGAAATAACAACAAAATAATGGTTAACAATTTAATTAACATCTAAGCACTTCTTTAGTTAACATATAAACAAAGCATTGTTTTAGTTAACAGATAAACAAAGCTTATAATTACCCTTAGCACTAGTCAACAATTTCAATAAACAAAATTACAAATCACAAATATTATAACTAAACTGATAACAATGTTGCTCTGCTCTACTTAACAGAATAATGTTAGTATACAATGTAAATAAGTAACACCTAATCTAGTTAACAGAAAAATGTTGCTCTGCTCTAGTTAACATAATAATGTTGCACTCTAGTTAGCTAACACCTAATCTAAATTTGGAATAAGAAAAAACAATTTACAGTTAACCCTAGCCCTAATCCCCAATTTGAATAACCTAACAATGAAGAGTGGAGAACTTACAGCACACCGCCGATTCCATGAGTCCAGTGATGGGCGGTGCTAGGGTTGGCCACCCAAATACGCGCCAACTGCAACCTCTGCTCCATCGACAACGCCGGCTCCTGAAAATCGCCGTCGTCGGTACTATAGTCGGAGGTGGAGTAGCCGCCAATGCCGTCGATGCCTAAGCGGGGGAGGTCACCGCCGATGCCGCCATCATCGCCCGGCCCCTCGCTGCCTGCCGGAGTCGTTGACGCCATCGTCTCCTACAGCACAGCAGCTGCGGGGAGAGGAGGGCGCGAGGGGAGGGAGCAGCAGCCGCGGGGGAGAAGAGGGCGCGAGAGGGAGAGCGCTAAGCGATTCGAGCCATGGCGGGCGGTGTGGCGGGCGAGGGGGGGGAGGGAGCGTAGGCGGCGGCGAGGGAGCGGCCGACGGCGAAGCGAAGAGGAGGAAGAAGACAGAGAGCGGGAGGGAGTGGGTCGGGGCCTGGCTCGACCGCACCAGCCGCGCCCATAAACGGTTCGTCTGAGTCAGCGCGCGGGCACGCGCTCACTGGCCAGCGTGACGTCTGATGGGTGGGCCCAACCCGTCAGTTTAACCGTCAATACGTATAAACAGCGCTTTTAGCCTCTTTTGCAACGGCATGCCCCAAAGTTGGTACTGACATGTAAAAATTACCAATCTTGATACCAATCTGCTTCTAATGCCTCAATTGTGATACTTTAGTACAATTTACTCGTTGGAACCAGCAACCCACATGAACAACGATACTAAGTCAGTGGACGCACGGTCGATGGGGACAAGAAGAGGGAGGAGGGGGCGACAACGACACTACAAGTGTGCTACTGATCGGCGTTTGTATTGTGCAGGGGGGAAGGCGACCGATCTGGACCCTGCGCCGATCGGCCGGCGCCTAGCGCTGCCCTTTTTTTCCGACTCTGCTCAATGCGGTGCACTACTACTCTCTTACAATGTGCATTGGTGTTCTAGCTTCGATCTGATTGTTACAGCCAGACGACCCCGGCATTTCAGAACCTATGGATCTTTTGGAGAACATCATTAGATGTCTCAGGCCTACAAAAAATGAAAAAAAAAAGAAGGTCGACGGCTTGCAGCCAATCGCTGGTACAAAAGCAATGCCAAGCGACCAAGCAAGCATGGCCGCTTGAGAAATCAAATAATTCTGCCTTGTAGTGATACAATTGTTGCTTAGATGCGACCACGATCGAGTACCTTAATCGCATGGCAATAGTAACAAGACAGAGCAGAGTAACGCTGATGAGAGGAAGCGGGGCGCAGTTATCAAGGCCTGTCAGAAGGCTGATAGGTAGCAAAGGGTGGCGAATAACCCAAAGCTTGAAGGATATCTGAACGATGAACTTCTATTGTCGATTTCCCATCGCTGCGTAACACTTTATCCCGTCCCGCAACAGTAGTACACAGCAAAAGGCTTCAAGGAGAAATGTTGGGATGAGGAGATTGGCCCTGAACAAGGATTTAGGAATGTTACGTGAGCATGCAGGCAGGCATTTGTTTGCAGGTTTTCCGAAAGTCAACAAACATGTTTCTCGAATTGGTTGGAAACAGAAAGGCGAAATTTACCTTGATGCTAGATGATTATCACACTCAACCAGTCAGTCGCACCGATCTCCAAAAGGCGAAACTCTTGGTGTGCTACTTAAGGTAGACACTCAACTACATGTTGCTGGCTTAGCTTTGACTCTTGCTCTGCGTTCCTCGTAAGAAGCTGGAACGTGAAAGTATTAGGAAATGCACTTTCACATGTACTCCCCCTGTACCAAAATACATGTCGCTGGAGTAGCATAACTACTCCAGCGACATGTATTTTGGTACAGAGGGAGTAAGGTACAAGAGGGCTGAAATCAAATGTGTCAAAATAAAGAGGAGATGCCAAAGAGGATAATAATTATGCATAAAGTATTGGAGTTATTATAGAAAACTGTTAGAAAGTTGAAGGGCGTTGATTCTTGACAGAGTGGTGTTAAAGATAGTACTAAAAATGTTTTGCAAACTCACACGACAAAAAAACTTACGTTTTGTTTCCCGTCACAGGAGAGGGATATGTTTTCTCTTCTTCTTAGGGGATTCAAATGGATTAGAATCTGCATTTACATCTAACTCCTTTCAGATCACTAAAATATTACGTCAAATTTAAACAAAGATCTAAATGTATGTACCTGGAATAGATAAACATGTCAAAGCCTCATCAAATATGGCGGCTTGGAGCATATACTGATGGTATTCATCCTGCAAGTGTTTAATCAAAGCCTGACTGGCATCTAAACAGGAATAATAGCGCACTGGAATTAGTAATGTCACACAAAAACTAGAACTATTGCAGATATAGATAATAAAAAACCTAGATGGTCTTCACTTAACTCAATATAACGACATCAAGTATTTCCGAAATGAAGGTTCAATGTCATGCGAGTGATTTATCTATGGATTAAACTAGTCAAAAAAATGCCTATTTACTCAACACCTAGATAGGGAATGGGAAGAGGAGGCGTGCTTCGGGAGAGCAGAAGGGGCGGGGGCTCAAGTCCCTTTTCTCTTCCCACTAAAAAGATGCCCGTGCATTACATGGAAAACCGAAATGCATTAATTCACGAGTTGTTTATTTAACAAAGTATGTGAGGGGTCATCTCATGTGTAACAAATATCGATTGGTTTCTTCGGACATTCATTCTTTTCTAGAGCTCACAAGCATCCAGATGAATAGTATATGTAGGCGAAATAGATAAAAAAAATATCTTTTGCAAATAAAAGCGTTCAAGTGTTCAATTTGCATCCAAAACTTCATGAAGAAATAACATTTATTGTGCTTTGCAAAAATGATCTTTAGAAATTATTTTTCGAGTATCGATTTTGTTTTGGCGTTGGGGGCAGATGGTGCCGAGAGTAGTGACCTTTCTAGATCCTTCTTATTTTTTCCTGAGATGGCTAGATGAGGTGAGAGGGAGAGATGGCTAAACGTGAGAGGCATGGGGTTATCTGCAAATAAGGAGTGGAGTGTGGGTGTCATTTTGCAAAATTGACATAGTTTGTCTCAGATGCGTTGGATGTAAATCAAACGATTGTAATAAATGAAGGATGACAGGTACATCATCATCATTAACTCGGCTTTTTATAGTACTCCCTATGTCCCAAAATAAGTGACTCAAAAATGACTCAACTCTATACTAACTTTAGTACAAAGTTGAGTCACTTTTAAGTCACTTATTTTAGGACGAAGGGAGTAGTGGAGATATCTTTCTTGACGACGAAGCGAACGACGTTTTGTCTCGTAACCTTGCCGACGTGGACTACTCGAGCGATCAGCCAGAGGTTCATACCAACACTGAGTGAAGACAGGGGGGCTCTAAGAAAATAAAACAAGGGCCTAAACGCTAAGGGAACCCATGCACAAATTACGCGTACAGAGGCAACGCCAAAAGACAAAACAAAAAAAGACAAAAGAACACGAATCTTTGGTGTTTAAATCGTATGGTTAGAAAGTAAGATGTGAGGTAACTATTTCACATCTAGATGTGAAATAGCAAATCCGTTGTTTCTGTGTACATTCGCTTTTTGACATATGCAGTTTTCTTTCAGAATTTGGATGTTACGAGGAGGATTTTTGGCCTGCTGGTAATCTCTGTTGGTGATAATGGAAATGTTAGATTGTTTGCTTCTTGTCCTTGTTCTTCTACCTTTTTTTTGGATTTGATTTCTTGATCTATTATTCACCTTCTTATCCTGATTCGGTTTGGAGCATTCAAAAGCTACTTCATTGTTTCCCTCAAAACAAAACAAAAAAGCTCCTTCATTGAAGAGTTTGTTTCTTTTTGCACTCTTACCAACAAAAAAAAACTAAACCTAGTGATTATTACTACCTGGCGATTATATAGCTTTAGCTAGCCAGCTACACAAGAGAGGGGGGAGGAGAGGCGTAAGAGGTGGCGCAGTCGGCAGGGGCGAAGGTGATGGTGCGCTTGTCGAGGTCGTAGCCGACGTGCATGTTGTGCTGCATGACGCTGCCCATGGTTGGAACCGAACCCTCGTACGTCACCGGCACGATGGCCAAGCACACGGTCTGTAGCATAAGGTCCATGAACACGTTCTCTGCCTTGAGCGTGACCAAGGCGCCCCCGCCCAGCTCCAAGATGACCTCCGGGAAAACCTTCTCCAGCGCCTTCATGCCGTCCGCCTCGTAGCACACCGAAAAGAGCCCCGGGTTGGGCGACGGCTTGCGCGGGAGCTTGATGTTGCGGGCGAGCGCCTCCACGATGGAGCCCACCAGCTCCCCGTCGAGGGACGTCATCAGCGACCCGGAGTCGACGACGACGGGCGACCGCTTCGGCAGCTTGATGATCGAGCTCCCAACCCTGAGGGACACCATTTCGACGGTGTACAAAGCCTCCACGTGCCCGGGGGAGTGCACCATCGGCGTGGTCACCGCGCCCGGCTCCGTCACGGTGGCGCGGGACCCGAAGTTGAGCGCCGAGGACGCGTCGCTGAAGTAGGACGGGAGGCAGTAGGAGAACCTCCGGCCGAGCGACGTCGCCGCGCTCATCTGGTTGATCAGGGAAGATTTCCCGTCCGAGAGGCCTACGATGCCGTAGCCGGCGAAGTTGGCGGTGGTGGCGCAGCCGAAGTTGACTCTGGGCACTTGCAGCTCGCGGCCGCCGGGAGCATCGTGGAAGGTGAAGGTCTCGGTGGAGACGAGGCCGCTACTGCTTGAGCCGCCCACGTACGAGTAGCTGTACCGGCACAAGGAGATGGCGTCGCAGGAGGTGCCGTGGACCGAGTGGCACGACTCGGACCGGCAGCCCACGAGGCCGTAGGTCGACGAGGAGGACAGGTCGAACACGCTGCTCGTCACGCCGGCGCCGGCTGCTGCTGCTGGCCGCGGCGGTGCCGGAGAAGCAGAACCGTTGGTGCATCTGAGCCACACGAGGTCGCTGCCGGTGTCGACGAGGGCCAGCATCCGGGTGCGCGGCGTGCCGACGTTGACGTACATGAAGAACTGGAACGTGCCTGAGATCACCTCCGACACCGCGCCGTCGGGGTCAGGAGAGCCTGCGCCGGCGTACGAGCGCCGCACGGCGGCAAGCACGCGGCCGCGCGGGGTGAGCGATGGGTCGTGGAACGGCGACCTGGGGGAGTCCCGGTGGATGAGCTCCACGCTGAACCCGCCGTCGTCGGTGTACCCACACACCAGCGGCGTCAGGATCAGGAAGAGGCCAAGGAGCGAAAGGGCGCGACACATGGTGCACACCATTGATTTTGATTGATTGTTTCCTAAGGAGTTCCTAACTCGATCTTCTTCAAGGGCAGTATTTATAGCGGGCAGTGTGTTTCAAAAGTGGTAAGTAAGGATTTTTTTTTTTACAGGAATTGCAGATTTGATTGGCGAGTAATTAAGTTGATGCTACAAGATGATTAGTGATTGCATGTTAATTAGGAATTTAGGATGAACCATTCGAATGGCAAGACAGGCAGGTGATCAATTGATTCCTTTCTCCGCCAGCCAAAAAGAAAAATGGCATCAACATTATTAGACCTTTCAGAAACGGTAACGATCGAACTGATTTGATATTTCTTAATTGTTACTCCCTCCGTTCACTTTTGTAAGACCTTTTAGACATTTAAGACAACACCTAAAATAGTTCAATTTCAGCTGTCCTAATGGACTTACAAAAGTGAACAGAGGGAGTAGTTGGAAATGGATCAAATTAGGCCGACTGATCCAAAGATTGCATAAACCGCGTGCGTGGCCGTATGTTCGCGATGAGCGTGGCCCAATGGTCACGATTTTTTTAGGGGTAAATATGGTCACTTTATATTGCACTAGTTAGCGTGCACGTGTAATGCACGTATCGATAAATCATATGTCAAAATTCACTTGTGTATTTAAGAGAATAATCTGATAGTAGTAGTAAAAAATATTTCAAATACATTGTTGTGTAGATAAGGTTCATTTCCACCAAGAAAGCTATTGCCTCGTTTCAAACTATTAGTAGCCTTCTATGTCGATGAATCTTGAAGAACACATTCAAGTACCCAAGTACAACCACTATTTATTCTTTCTATCTACTCAAGATCTACATTTGTAGTTTATAATATGATTATTTTCATACAAATCCAACTTTCCATATTTCAATCTATTTTGACGTCATCGTCTCAACCAATGACGTTTAGTGCGACACCTATATGGAGTAGGGGAACAATCACTATGACTTGTTGACGATCAATTTCTTCGGGTAGAAGGCCATCCAGAATGGCATTCCCGGCACAGAGTTGGTTGCTTGGCAAACATCCCAGAACAATGGATCCATAATAGTTAGTTATTATTCGTTAGCAATGTCGAATATCATTTTGAGTAACTTGCAATATGTTCTCTCACAACTAAAGTTGTATAGAGAATAACAAATAAGCCTGTTAAACATAAGATAAGTTTGCCTATTAGTTTATCTTTCAGAACATAGCACAGTACATATTGTTGCTAAAACAGGGCATTGGTCCAGCCCATTAGCCCCGGTTCAATCTAGAACCGGGACCAATAGGGGTACTGGACCCGGTTCGTTAGCCCAGGGGGCCGGCCGGGCCACGTGGGCCATTGGTCCCGGTTCGTCTGGACCTATTGGTCCCGGTTGGAGCTAAAAACCGGGACCAATGGCTCTTGCTCCTGGCCCACCACTATTAGTCCCGGTTTGTTTTATGAACCGGGACCAAAGGCACCCCTTTAGCCCCGGTTTGTAGCACCAACCGGGACCAGTGAGTTGCCTATATATACCCCCTCACTCAAGAGCAGAGCTCACTGCTCTGTTTTTTTTCTGGCCGAGGGGGAGAGGGGTTAGTGGTGCTCTAGCTCACCTCCTATGCACACAACATGTTCGGTGGAATGCCCGAGCCACACTAGTTAAGCTTTTCTCCTCTCGAAGCTCTATTTTCTTCGAGATTTGTCTAGGTTTAGCGGTCCGTCACGTCCCGTCCCCGTCTTCGCCTCCGTCGATCGCCCCCGCCGATCTCGTCACCGGCACCACCGTGGTGAGCCTCTTGTTATGTCCATGCTTTTCTTACTTTTATTATTGCTTTAGATAGATATTTGTCTAATTTTCTTACGTTTATTATTGCTTGTTATTATATAGTGCGATGGTTTTGATATCCGCCCACGTGGGCCCTCGTCCGGTCTACGATTCGGATGTGGTATATTATCTTTAATTTATAACTATTTGTTTTAGTGCTTATGATAGTTATGCCGACCAACCTGACATGCATAGATGTTTTATTATGTCTAGGAGGTAGTTGAACCGGAAATTCCAACCGACCCTCTTGTGGAGAGGTTAAATTTAGTTGAAGAGGAAAACATTTCGTTAAAGAAAAAATTGGAAAAAATGGAGGAGGAGAAGATGGAATTGGAGTTGCATGTTGCGGATGTTATCGATGATCACAAGATCAAGATGGAACCTATTGTCGAGAGGTTAAATTTAGTTGAAGAAGAAAACAAATTCTTGAAGGAAAAAATAAAAAAAATTGTGGACGAGAAGATGATATTGGAGTTGCATGTTGAGGATGTCGTCGATGATCACAAGATCAAGATGGATGCAATGCGGTTGAAGATTAAAAAGATTAGAAAATATGCCATTAATACCGAGGCTTGGTATCATTATGCCGTTGGATCAATTGTTACCTTGGTTGCGATTATGATAGCATTTGTTTTCGCGTTGAAATGTTTTACATAGTTTCGATGTGTATGGAGAGCTATATATGTTGTTAGATGAGAACTATATATGTATGTACTTTGGTTTTAATGTGATGATGAACTTTTATCCATTTGGTCACTTAATTATCTATTTATGATGTTATGTAATGGTTTTTGACACACTTAATTATATATAAATGCACGCAGATGAACCGCCAATGGATGTACGGTGACAGACACACCTCCGAGTACATTAAGGGCGTGCGTGAGTTTCTAAATGTGGCAGAGGCAAACAAGCAGAATGGTTTTATGTGTTGTCCATGCACTCAATGTGTGAATACGATGTCTTACTCTAACCGAAAAATCCTTCACTCCCACCTGCTTTACAAGGGTTTCATGCCACACTATAATGTTTGGACGAGGCACGGTGAAATAGGGGTTATGATGGAAGACGGCGAAGAAGAAGAGTACGATGACAACTATGTGCCCCCTGAATACGGTGATGCTGCAATGGGGGGAGCTGGTGAAGATCAAGAGGAAGCAGACGATGTGCCCAATGATGCTGCAACGGGTGAAGTTGCTGAAGATCAAGAGGAACCAAATGATGATCTTCGCCGGGTCATTGTCGATGCAAGGACACAATGCGAAAGTCAAAAGGAGAAGCTGAAGTTCGATCGCATGTTAGAGGATCACAAAAAAGGGTTGTACCCCAATTGCGAAGATGGCAACACAAAGCTCGGTACCGTACTGGAATTGCTGCAGTGGAAGGCAGAGAATGCTGTGGCTGACAAAGGATTTGAGAAGCTACTGAAAATATTGAAGAAGAAGCTTCCGAAGGATAACGAATTGCCCGACAGTACATACGCAGCAAAGAAGGTCGTATGCCCTCTAGGATTGGAGGTGCAGAAGATACATGCATGCCCTAATGACTGCATCCTCTACCGCGGTGCATACAACGATCTGAACGCATGCCCGGTATGCGGTGCGTTGCGGTATAAGATCAGACGAGATGACCCTGGTGATGTTGATGGCGAGCCCGCCAGGAAGAGGGTTCATGCGAAGGTGATGTGGTATGCTCCTATAATACCACGGTTGAAACGTTTGTTTAGAAACAGAGAGCATGCCAAGTTGATGCGATGGCATAGTGAGGACCGTAAGAAAGACGGGAAGTTGAGAGCACCCGCTGACGGGTCGCAATGGAGAAAAATTGAGAGAAAGTACTGGGAGGAGTTTGCAAAGGACGCAAGGAACGTATGGTTTGCTCTAAGCGCGGATGGCATTAATCCTTTCGGGGAGCAGAGCAGCAATCACAGCACCTGGCCCGTGACTCTATGTATGTATAACCTTCCTCCTTGGATGTGCATGAAGCGGAAGTTCATTATGATGCCAGTTCTCATCCAAGGCCCTAAGCAACCCGGCAACGACATTGATGTGTACATAAGGCCATTAGTTGAAGAACTTTTACAGCTGTGGAATGGAAACGGTGTACGTGCGTGGGATGAGCACAAACAGGAGGAATTTGACCTAAAGGCGTTGCTGTTCGTGACCATCAACGATTGGCCCGCTCTCAGTAACCTTTCAGGACAGACAAACAAAGGATACCACGCATGCACGCACTGTTTAGATGACACTGAAAGTATATACCTGGACAAGTGCAGGAAGAATGTGTACCTGGGCCATCGTCGATTTCTTCCGACCAACCATCAATGTCGAAAGAAAGGCAAGCATTTCAAAGGCGAGGCAGATCACCGGAAGAAGCCCGCCATGCGTACCGGTGATCACGTACTTGCTATGGTCAATGATTTACACGTAATCTTCGGAAAGGGCCCCGGCGCACTAGCTGTTCCGAATGACGATGAGGGACACGCACCCCTGTGGAAGAAGAAATCTATATTTTGGGACCTACCCTACTGGAAAGACCTAGAGGTCCGCTCTTCAATCGACGTGATGCACGTGACGAAGAACCTTTGCGTGAACCTGCTAGGCTTCTTGGGCGTGTATGGAAAGACAAAAGATACAGCTGAGGCACGGGAGGACCTGCAACGTTTGCACGAAAAAGACGGCATCCCTCCGAAGCAGTATGAAGGTCCTGCCAGCTATGCTCTTACGAAAGAAGAGAAAGAAATCTTCTTTGAATGCCTTCTCAGTATGAAGGTCCCGACTGGCTTCTCGTCGAATATAAAGGGAATAATAAATATGGCAGAGAAAAAGTTCCAGAACCTAAAGTCTCATGACTGTCATGTGATTATGACGCAACTGCTTCCGGTTGCATTGAGGGGGCTTCTACCGGAAAACGTCCGATTAGCCATTGTGAAACTATGTGCATTCCTCAATGCAATCTCTCAGAAGGTGATCGATCCAGAAATCGTACCAAGGCTAAGGAGTGATGTGGCGCAATGTCTTGTCAGTTTCGAGCTTGTGTTCCCACCATCCTTCTTCAATATCATGACACACGTCCTAGTTCATCTAGTCGACGAGATTGTCATTCTGGGGCCCGTATTTCTACACAATATGTTCCCCTTTGAGAGGTTCATGGGAGTCCTAAAGAAATATGTCCGTAACCGCGCCAGACCAGAAGGAAGCATCTCCATGGGCCATCAAACAGAGGATGTCATCGGGTTTTGTGTTGACTTCATTCCTGGCCTTAATAAGATAGGTCTCCCTAAATCGCGGTACGAGGGCAGACTGACTGGAAAAGGAACGCTTGGAAGGGACTCAATAATATGCAGGGACGGTTATTCTTGGTCTCAAGCACACTACACAGTTCTACAGAACTCTACATTGGTGACCCCGTATGTCGATGAACACAAGAACAGTCTGCGCTCCAAACACCCGGAGCAGTGCGACGACTGGATTACACGTGAACACATCAGGACTTTCAGCAGTTGGTTGGAAACACGTCTCAGAGGTGACAACACTGTTTGTGATGAGTTGTACTTGTTGTCCAGGGGACCATCTTTGACTGTATTGATTTACAAAGGATACGAGATAAATGGAAATACATTTTACACGATTGTCCAAGATCAAAAGAGCACCAACCAAAACAGCGGTGTCCGCTTTGATGCAACAACCGAGAGGGGAAAGGACACATATTATGGTTACATAGTGGACATATGGGAACTTGACTACGGACATGATTTTAAGGTCCCTTTGTTTAAGTGTAAATGGGTCAATCTGTCAGGAGGCGGGGTACAGGTAGACCCACAGTACGGAATGACAACAGTGGATCTGAAAAATCTTGGATACAATGACGAACCGTTCGTCCTAGCCAATGATGTGGCACAGGTTATCTATGTGAAGGACATGTCTACCAGACCGAGAAAAAGAAAAGATAAGGAAGCGAATACATCATACGATGAGCCAAAGCGCCACATAGTTCTTTCAGGAAAAAGGGACATCCTGGGAGAGGAGGGCAAGACAGACATGTCTGAAGATTATGAAAAGTTTCATGAAATTCCTCCCTTCAAAGTCAAGGCTGACCCAAGCATCCTGATAAACGATGAAGATTATCCATGGTTACGGCGCAATAAGCAAATGACACAAGCGAAGAAAAAGTGAAGAGTTATTTCCGCAACTATTATGATGATACCATGCCAACTTTGTAACAAACGAGTATGATACCATTGTCCGTTTGTACTATTCAAATTTCAATACTACTTGCACTAACAAAACAAAACAAAACAAAACAAACTTGAAAAATAAATAGCAACAATAAGTATTTTGTTGTAAGTATAAACAAAATAAAATAAATAAAGCAACAAAGAAAATAAATAAAGAAAGTAAAATAAATAAAGCAACTCTAAATACAGCAAAAAACAACATAGAAATAAACAAAGAAAATAAAATAAATAAAGCAACTCTAAATACAGCAAAAAACAACTTAGAAATAAATAGCAACAATAAGTATTTTGTTGTAATTAAGTATAAACAAAATAAAATAAATAAAGCAACAAAGAAAATAAATAAAGGAAGTAAAATAAATAATTTCAAATTTAAACTATTCAAATTTGAATACTACTTGCACTAACAGAAAGTTTGTAATTGGTTTTACAAAAGAAAATAAATAATGCAGAAAACAAAACAAAAAAACTTGAAAAAAAAATAGCAACAATAAATATTTTTTTGTAAGTAGAAACAAAATCAAAAAAATAAAGAAACAAAGAAAACAAATAAATAAAAATAGCAACAGTAAGTATTTTGTTGAAAGTAGAAACAAAACTAAAAAATAAAGCAACAAAGAAAAAAAGAAAAAATATGCCACCTGCTGGGCCCACACGGCCTGAATACGACTAGAAACCCAACCATGGGCCAGGATTCAGGCCCGTAGAAAGCCCAGCAAGTCCACAGGCAAAGCAGTGTCAGTTTAGGCCCTTAGGCCTGCAGTTTAGAGGAGTTCGATAGGAGAGAGGCAGCGGGGCTTATAAACTGGTGCTGCTCTCCCTCAACTAGCGAGGTGGGACTAAACTTCCCACCGCACCGCGGCAAGGCCTTTAGTCCCGGTTGCTGCCACCAACCGGGACTAAAGGGTGGCATTAGTCCCGGCTGGTGGCAGCAACCGGGACTAAAGGCCCCTCCTTCCCGCCCTTTGGGCTGCTGAAAAGGCACCTTTAGTCCCGGTTGGTGCCACCAACCGGGACTAAAGGGGGGGTATTAGTCCCGGTTTGTGCCTAGAACCGGGACTAATACTCCTCCTATATAAGCTACACTTGCGAAAATTTCGTTCAGTTTCTCCTTCCCAGCCCCGACGCCGACCTCGATCTGCTCCGTCCCCGTCGCCGTCGCCGTCGCCCCCGTCGCCCCCGTCGCCCCGTCGCCGTCGCCCCCGACGCCGCCTCGTCGCTCCGCCCCGCGCCGTCGCCGCGCCCCGCGCCGTCGCCCCGCCCCGCGCCGTCTCCGCGCCCCCCGGCCGGCCCGTACGTCGCGCGCCCCGCGCCGCCGCGCGCCCCGCCCCGCCGCCGTCGCGCCGCCGCGCCCCGACGCCGCCTCGTCGCCGCCCCGCCCCGCCGCCGTCGCGCCGCCCTGCCGATGTGAGGGCCGGCTCCCTTTTTTTATATGTTTAATATATATTGCTGTATATATATATATAGTTGCTGTGTATATATATGTATATATGTGTATATTTTTTTTTCTTAGGAATTTTCTTAGGAAATTGCAGTATATATAGTTGCTGTATATAGTTGCTGTATTTATATGTATGTGTATATCTTTTTTTTTTCTTAGGATTTGCTAAATATATATGTTAAATATATATTTATGTGTATATAAATATATTTTTTCTTAGGAAGTTGCTGTATATATGTGATGTGTGTATATGTGATGTATATATATGTGTATGTGGCTATATAGTTTTTTGTTTATATATGCTAAATATATATAGAAAGTTTTATATATGCAAAAGTTACAAATTTAGAAAAAGAAGGATAGGAAAGAAGAAAATAAGAAAGAGGAAAGAAAGAAGAAGAGGAGAGGAAGAAGAGGAGAAATAAATAAGAAGAAGAAAAAAAAGAAAAAAAGAGGAGAAGAAGAAAGGAAATAGAGGAGAAAATTCTTCTCCTCTATTCCTTTCTTCTTCTCCTTTTTTTTTTCTTTTTTTTTCTTCGATCTTCTCCTCTAGCGGTTCCTTTTTTCTTCTTCTTCCTCTTTTTTTTATCGGATATGTCTATGTCGATATACACCCTCCCCGATAACTTCGACATTAGGGGGGGGGCGGTGTCGAGGGTCGTCGAGGGACCGAGAGGCCGAAGGTCGAGGGGTCGAGGGTCGTCGAGGGACCGAGAGGCCGAAGGGCGAGGGGTCGAGAGGTTGCCTAGCAGTCGGGGGTCTAGGGTTGTGGATCGCCGAGCAGTCGGGGGTCGAGAGAGAGGTTGCCTAGCTAGTGTCAAAGTATTGAAAAATTCCATGACTTCATCATTTGCCAGAAGTAACCGGGGCATGTTGGTACGAAGTTATGCAAAGATGTTTTGGAACGGAGTTCCTGATAGGATAATCCGTCTTTTGTTACGGATTATCTTATCTGGGACTTCGTTCCAAAACAACTTTGGAGAGCTTCGTACCATCATGCTACTGTTACTTTCGCCTAATGATGAAGTACTGGTTTTGTTGAATCCTTTGACAACTATAGCTAGACAAAATGTGACATGAGGGGGTCTAGGGTTTGTGGATCGCCGAGCTGTCGGGGGTCGAGGGGTCGAGAGAGGTTGCCTAGCTAGTGTCAAAGTATTGAAAAATTCCATGACTTCATCATTTGCCAGAAGTAACCGGGGCATGTTGGTACGAAGTTATGCAAAGATGTTCTGGAACGGAGTCCCTGATAGGATAATCCGTCTTTTGTTACGGATTATCTTATCTGGGACTTCGTTCCAAAACAACTTTGGAGAGCTTCGTACCATCATGCTACTGTTACTTTCGCCTAATGATGAAGTATTGGTTTTGTTGAATCCTTTGACACTATAGCTAGACAAAATGTGACAAGAGGGGGTCTAGGGTTTGTGGATCGCCGAGCAGTCGAGGGTTGAAGCTAGTTCTACGTTTGCCATTAATATATCCATCTGTCATGTTTGAATAATAATTGGCATGTTGTAAATATTTGTAGAAACAATGGACGACAACACCCGAGACCTAGCACAAGAAGCGATGTTGATGGACATAATCGCAGACGGACAAAATGCTGTCTTCGACTCTAAACGTAAAGATCCCGAGGAGTATGCGGACATGACTCAAATACTAGCCAGGTAAGTTAAATCGATCAATATTATCCACCATGCATATATATCAGCAACTTCATTTCTGATATCAACTAATTGTTTCCTTTGTCTGGCAGGGCTTGGAAAACATTCATCAAAAAAGCTCCGGGACTGCCGAAGAAGCTACAATTTAGATACCCGAAAGTAAGTACAATATAGTAGCATGTTCCGCGCGCGCATCTCCTATATCTTGATTCAAGCGCTAGCTAGTTTCATCAATGCCAATTTGGCATTCTTGCTTATCAGTTTGATTGAGCTCTATTTCTTGTAAAGTGGTTGTGGCAGGAACCCGGGAATGATTATTGTGGATACTACATTTGCGAGTCCATCCGCCACACGACCTGTGAGCGGGGCTACACTGATGAACAATTTAAAGTGCGTAAGCAATCAATAATATTCACAAATTTATAGCATCATTTCATGTATTGACCCCCTACTTCAAATTAGATGTTTCGGATGCGGGATGAACTCCTAACACCAGATCGTCTGCGAGCAATTCAAGAGGAATTGGCGGCATTCTTCCTTGAACACGTGATCGCTGAAGACGGAGAATACTATGTGGACCCTGCATCCATGTGTTAGGAGATTATTTTTGTAAGAGATAATTATTGTATATATATGTGCCCGGTAGTGTCGGATCGATAGATATACGAGAACTTGTTGTTCGACCAATCTCTCGGAGAAGGAGAGGTGGTCGATATTATTACTTCTCTCTGTATGCATATATATATATATGTTGATTATATATACGAGATCTTCTGTTCCTTCGTTTGCTTAGTATAGCTAGCAGCTAGCTAGCTAGCTAGCGTGACTCTAGTCCATATATATACGTATGTGTAGTATGTAGCGTCGACCAAAAGCACGGACATAAGAGAGAACACTTCTCTCTATTAATTAGCTAGCTAACACAATATATCAAACACCTAAATTAACCCCCAAAACCTAAAACCCCCCCTCCCCTTTAAAAAAAAAAACAAAAACCACAGCTACAGAAATGCTGACACGTGCATGCCTTTTGGTCCCGGTTGGTACCACCAACCGGGACTAAAGCCCCTCCTGCCTGGACTCGGTGCACAGGCCACGTGGACACCCTTTTGCCCCGGTTCTGGATTGAACCGGGACTAAAGGGTCAGAGCATTAGTACCGACCCTGTTGCCCCGGTTCCAGAACCGGGGCTAAAAGGCCAAATGAACCGGGGCTAAATCCCCTTTATCTACTAGTGAGTTCATATTGTTGCTAAAATTCACTGAACAAACATGAAAGGCTAGCTGGTATAGCTGAGTTGGCAATGCTAGAAAGGATCCACTCCATATTAATGAGTGAAGAAACAAGAAAAACATTAGAAAACCAAGAATACTACAATAGTTCTCCTACAAGACAAATATTTCTTGCTAGTACATGGTTCTCCAAAAATCTAACATGGCTCATAGTTCGAAGTTAATGACATTTCATACTATGTATAGTGAACTCATGGTTCCAACAAATATTCGCCTGGGAAAAAAAATCACATACTACAAAAGAATCTATATGCATAGCATGTTAAGCAATGCACGCGGCAATATGTACCAAAGCTACCTCTCAACTAATAATAATGAAAAGGAGCATGTTGGAAGCACACAAAATCCATACATGTTTACAGTTACATAATATCACTAAGAATATAACTGATAAACCATAAATTTCCATGAGTACTTCTGCCAAAAAAATGTAACTATAGATCTAACTTTTGCATAGTCATGATGACCCTTTTTTGTCTCTTGAGAGAAAGACCAAGCAACTGAAAAAACAACCTTTCTAAATAAAAAATATAGGGAAAATGATCCATCAATGGCATCATTAGATACACAATGTGTGGAGATTTAAACTTGCTCAAAAATGCATGGCACATCTTTACAGAAATAGTTTGTTAAAGCTATCTGAACCCAACTCAAAGAAAACAATAATTGTGTTAGGTTGGCTCTTTATTTAGACCTAGACATGCCCATTTTGCAAAGATGGCTTTAGTGAAATGTTTACGTCCAACAGTGCATTTAAGGGCCGAGCTAAAAACAAGCTAAAAAGGGAGAAACCTAGAATCATACTGTACAAGATGTTGATCCTCAGTCAATAACAGATCAAATGTATTAAAAAACTATGACATAAAAAATAATACTTACCAGCAGAAAAACAATGGATCGTCACTTGATATTGAACTTGGTATTTTCCCCATCATCAAATGAATGCAGAAATAAATACTGTGTAGGTTTTGAATTACCATGATGCTTAAATCGGTTTTTTCTTTTAAAAAAGAAGAAGGTTTCGAAGATATATTCTTGATTCATCAGCAAGCTTCGAAACAAAGTTCAATTTCTTCCCATTGAAAGCTGGGTGCAAAATGTGTGATTTTACATCTCTACATATTCTTCTCTAACCTAAAACAATGATGTTGGAAAATTTAAGTTGTGGAGTAGTCCAGGTTTTTTCCTATTGCTAAAAAGATTATCACGTTCAACAAACCTGCCAGAATAGTTCCATCAAGCGGCGACACGAATGATGCCAAGGATGGCCGTTAAGGGTGACTTCGGTGCATTCGCAGATCAGGCGTCGACCGTGATGATGTCAGTTCCCTCGGACAGTGGCTTGTTCAAAAGCATAGGTCATTATGGGCACATGGATTATGGAAATTTCCCAAGATGGGCTAGGTATCCCTGTTGGAGTCAACACAGCTGATTACTTTAACTCAAATTCCCGATGGTTAGATATTAGATATATACAATACAAGTTGCTAGTAGACCTTAAACTATCTTAACGACATTTAAGATTAAATTCCACTGCCTTCTAGCCTGTAACTCAATGGAGATACTTCTTAACTCTGAGTACACGGTATCCATTTCATCTGACCAATAAAACCAACACACCACAAACTCCAAAGATCTAGACACGGATAAAAAGTGCCCACAAGCTTCATGGCCCTACAGGAAAATATGTTGAACACAATACATAATAAATAGCATAGGATGCGACGAAACTGACCTAGGAACATAAGAAAGATCGATGAACAACATTTATTCTTCTTCTTTCTGAAGGTCAAATACACTCTATGAACTTAAGACTCTGAGTGCAGTTCTAGCAGAGGGAAAAGCATAAAAGCTGCCTCTAAAAGACTCCCGCTTGAAGGGTCAATAAGAAAGGATTTCCTCATGCAGCATAACATAGAACCTGATGGGTGCATGCAGAATCTGAATGGCTTTTTTCATCAGCATAACACTGCGAGTGTTAAACACGACGACCATACATGTACGTGTTTGTTTAGACTACAAGTGCACGTATGTGTCCGTGTAGGACTAGTGTTGGACACCGAGTAGGATTAGTACTAATTGACAACTAGGCTGAGTAGTATATATATTCATGTATCCCCGTGTAAACACCACAACAAAAAGGAGAAAAGCAATAAAAAAGCAAAGGCTCGACACGGGCCTTTGGCCATCATACCGATTCGGTATCTTGCCGCTTTGTTCGTCGAAGTTTGCAAGTCGTTGTGTTCCGCCTACGGTGCCGAAGTGAATCAATTCGCTAGCTCGCTCACGTACCGAAGCTACGGAAGGCGTACGCCGGCTAGACACTATCCAGCAGCTTGCCTGCTTGGTTGCTAGCTAGTTAGCTTTGTACGTGGTACGTGTAGTTCCTGGGCAATTTGATCTACCAAGTTCAAAAGCCAACATTTGGTATCTAGAGCCTCGACGATCTACGATCTACGATGGGAGACAGCGACGCTGACTCAGTCAAGTCTAGCAACGGCGGTTCCAAAGCGAACAAGAACAGCAGCAAGGTGAAGAAGGGCGGCAAGTCAGCGAATAGTGGTGGCGGAACGGGCGGCGCCAACGTACTAACGCATCGCAACATTCCCATCCAGTACCCGATGCTCACCGACGCCAACTACGGTGTGTGGGCAGTGAAGATGAAGATTATTCTCCGAACTCTACGAGTGTGGCAGGCCATCACGGACGACGACGTCGACCAGGAGTGCGACGAAGGTGCCATGGCTGCCATAGCCCAGTCTGTGCCGGATTCCGTGCTGATGACATTGGCGGAGTTCGAGATGGCAAGAGAGGCGTGGAACGCACTCAAAGAGATGAGGATTGGAGAAGATCGCGTCACGAAGGCTCAGGCACAAGTGCTGAAGCGCCAATTTCACAAGTTGCAGATGGAGGAAACTGAATCGGTGAACGAGTACGCCATCCGTCTGACTACTTTGGTGGGAGAGATCCGCGCGCTTGGTGCAAAGCTCGAGGAGACCGAGATTGTGGAGAAGTTTTTCAGTTCGGTGACTGATAAATTCACGTACATCATCGGCACGCTCGAGCAGCTTTACAATATCGACGACATGACCATAACGGAGGCCATCGGACGCTTGCGGACATGGGAAGAGAAGGCTCGTGGCTGTCGGAAAGGCAAAGGAGGAGGTGATGACCAACTCATGTACTCGCGCGCAGATTGGGAGTCCCCAAGTAGCAAAGGAAGGCGCAACGTTGGCGAAGACTCAAACAACGCGAAGCGCGGCGGACAAACCGAAGAAGGCAAAGGTAAAGGCAAGCCACAAGGTCGTGGTAAGGCCGACCGATCTAAAGAGCGGAAGCCACGGAACTTGGATATGTCTGAGGTCAAGTGCTATAACTGCAACGAGATGGGTCACTTTGCGAAGGATTGTCCGGAGCCTAACAAGAGGGAGATCAAGGCAAATTTGGCGAAGCAGGAAGACGAATGTCCAGGTCTTCTGATGGCCGAAGTTTGTGATCTCGTGGAGCCTGACAAGCGGGGGATCAAGGCAAATTGGGCGAAGCAGGAAGACGAACGTCCAGGTCTTCTAATGGCCGAAGTTTGTGATCTCGCCCAAACGGTGGTTGTGAAACCAAGCCGGAAGGTGCTACTTCATGAGAAGAAAGTAACACCAAAGTTATCCGGGAGCCAGAACGTGTCGTGGTATCTAGACACAGGTGCCAGTAACCACATGACGGGGTGCAAGGAGAAGTTCCTCGAGCTAGAATATGATGTTCAAGGCTCGGTCAAGTTCGGTGATGGTTCAAATGTGGAGATTTGCGGGCAAGGTTCTGTCCTCTTCGAGGGTCTCATAGGAGAACATCGCATACTCACCGGAGTGTACTACATCCCACGACTTCGCAACAACATCATCTCTGTCGGGAAACTTGACGAGAATGGATGCAAGGTGGATATCGAGAACGGAGTGATGACGATCTTCGACAACCTCTGAAACGTGCTAGCGCGCGTGAATCGCACGCGGAACAGGCTCTATATCCTGAACCTTGATCAATCTCAACCGGAGTGTTGGCTCGCCAAGAGTGATGATGATTCGTGGTTATGGCATGCCAGATTTCGACACGTTAACTTCTATGCCTTGAAGAAGATGTCGAAGATGCAGATGGTATCTGGGATGCCGTTTATCAACCATGTTGATCGAGTATGTGATGGGTGCTTGGTTGGAAAACAGCACCGCAGGCCGTTCCCTGCTCACTCTACCTATCGTGCAAGTGATGCACTCGAGCTGCTCCAGGGTGATCTATGTGGCCCTATCACCCCAGCAACTCACGGAGGAAAGAAGTATTTCTTCCTTGTGGTAGATGACTACTCGAGATACATGTGGGTCGTGCTTCTATGATCTAAAGGTAAGGCGTTTGAAGCGTTTAAGAAGCTGAAGGCTGCAACGGAGATGGAACACAAGCTGAAGGTTCGCGCTCTACGGATAGATCGCGGCGGAGAGTTTACGTCAAACGAGTTCAATGACTACTGCGAGAAGATTGGCATAAAGAGGTTCCTCACGACACCTTATACGCCACAACAGAACGGGGTTGTTGAAAGGCGCAATCGAACCGTCGTTGACATGGCGAGAAGTTTACTCAAGAGCAAGAACTTGCCGGGGACCTTTTGGGGAGAAGTTGTCTCGACGCGGTCTATCTTCTCAACCGGGCTCCAACGAAGGCAGTGATCGGCAAGACTCCGTATGAAGCAATATACTGACGTAAGCCGAATGTGTCTCATCTACGAACGTTCGGGTGCGTGGCCCATGTGAAGACGGCGGAGCCGCGTCTCTCAAAGCTTGCCGATCGTAGCACTAAGATGGTGTTCATCGGATACGAGAGGAGTTCCGGCACCAAGTCATACCGCTTCTACGATCCACGAACCAAGCGTCTACGGATTTCACGCGACGTTGTTTTTGAAGAAAACAAAGCATGGAATTGGAGCACAACAGTCGACGATGCTCCAAACGGTAACATATTCACAGTTGAATTTCCAACTGATGATGATGCAGGGGAGGATGTCCAGGTGGTTGGCAAGACGCCCAACCAAGATGACCACAATGGTAGTGATCATCATGGTGCCGACACCGACGACGACGCGCATGGGTCGCAAGGTGATAGCGACAACGACACGCAAGACACGGGTGGAGATCTCGGCAACGACATCGACAATGAGGCGCATAGTGATGATGACAATCAAGATGATGGTCACGATCACAACGACTACGCCGACGACGCGGATGCCAACGACCCAGCATCTACCACGCCCGAGACTCAACCGTCTTCCTCAAGTGCATCGACACCGACACAATTTGTGTCGCCTCCTTCGCAAGCCACAACAGATTTTTTCGGGCCTCGTCGCTACAAGACCCTCAAGAAAGTCTACAGGTATGCAAAGCCAGTTACGCTCGAGTACTCTGATTTGTGTTTACTCGGAGTTGACGAGCCGGCAAACTTCGTAGAGGCGAGCAAAAGTTCAAGCTGGATGCACGCCATGGATGAGGAGATGAAGGCGATCGAGAGCAATGGCGCGTGGACTTTGGTAACCCGACCTCCGAACCAAAAGGCATAGGTTTGAAGTGGGTTTACAAGTTGAAGAAGGACAAGAAGGGTGCCATTGTGAAGTACAAGGCAAGACTCGTTGCAAAGGGCTACGTACAACATCAAGGAGTTGACTATGAGGAGGTGTTTGCACCGGTTGCTCGAATCGAGACGGTGAGAGTGCTCCTAGCTTTGGCAGCACAAGAGGATTGGAAGGTTCATCATATGGATGTGAAATCTGCTTTCCTCAACGGTGACCTCAAAGAAGAAGTGTACATGGAACAACCCCTCGGCTACGATAAGAAAGAAGAAGGAAAAGTTTACAAGCTCAAGAAGGCACTTTACGGGCTAAAGCAAGCGCCAAGAGCTTGGAACTCAAAGTTAGACCGAAGATTGGTCTTGCTCGGGTTCATAAGATGTCCCCTCGACGATCCGAGAGACAATCCAGTAAGCACCGAAGAACAGGTGAAGACTGAAGACGCAACCAAGGAGGAGCGCTGGCGTCAAGCTACGGACGAGCCGACGACAGCAAAGACAGTCCCTAAAATGTTGCGAGAAACGGCAAAAGCAATACCAAGGATATTACCTATAAGTAGTAGTCATCGCATTTGGGATCCAGGTCGTACTGAATACGTCATGTTTAAGGGGGTGAATGTGAGTGTTAAACACGACGACCATACATGTATGTGTTTGTTTAGACTACAAGTGCACGTATGTGTCCGTGTAGGACTAGTGTTGGACACCGGGTAGGATTAGTACTAATTGGCAACTAGGCTGAGTAGTATATATATTCATGTATCCCCGTGTAAACACCACAACAAAAAGAAGAAAAGGAATAAAAAAGCAAAGGCTCGACACGGGCCTTTGACCATCATACCGATTCGGTATCTTGCCGTTTTGTTCGTCGAAGTTTGCAAGTCGCTGTGTTCCGCCTACGGCGTCGATGTGAATCAATTTGCTAGCTCGCTCACGTACCGAAGCTACGGAAGGCGTACGTACATACACAAGTGGCCGGCTAGACACGATCCAGCAGCTTGTCTGCTTGGTTGCTAGCTAGTTAGCTTTGTACATGGTATGTGTAGTTTCTGGGCAATTTGATCTACCAAGTTCAAAAGCCAACAAACACATACACTGCAGTTTATGAGAAACCCCCCAAAAATTATATCACCCAAGAGTATTTGCGACCCAAAATGATAGGTGTGCCGACCCAGATCGTGAATCAAAGCACATTAACCGCCTAAAAGAAAGAACTTAGAATTCGACCTGTATATCTGTAAACGCAACAGCCAGGGTGGCCGAACATAGGCACACTTCGAATCTTCGATTGGCCCATGTGCTAATTGCAGAGCTGGAGAGAACAATCCTGTGAGCAAACGAAAATAAGAATCATTAGAATAAAACCGTGGAACAGGAAGAACATTATGCCTAATCACACAATTTTTGTTAACGTGTTTTGAAAATTTAGAATTGCATTGATGAAGTTTACCACAACATCCTATCCCCTTGATCTTGTAAGGTTTCCTACACACATCGATGAACCTCCACCTCCGCATACGTCGTTGCCCCGCTGGCCCGGCTGTGATGCGCGCGTCGATGTGCTCGACTTATGTGTTCTGTCGCGCCCTGCTCGTGCCACCCGTGTCGAACCGCCGCCATTTGCGGGCTTCTGCATATGCGTCGCGCGCCACCGTGCGAGCCGCGTCATGGCCATGCAACAGCAGCCGGACTTCGCATCCCACACATCGGGCGTCGTCGATCCAGTGAGGGCGAGCGTCGGGCGTCCAGCGTTGGTGGTCGAGGCGATGTAGTGGAGGGGGAGGCTGGTGGCGAACGAGATGAGGTGCGAGATGCAGCGAGCAGGGGAGGGCAGCGAGTCGGGACTCCGGGAGAGATCGAAGAAGCACCGGCGGCGCTAGATGGGGAGAGGAGGAACGGAAGGTTTGGGTTGGACGAAGGGCACGGGCCTTTTTCTGGTTTGTTGTGCCCCTTTTTTCCTGTAGCTTAACAAAGTGCATACGATGGGACGGCAGAGTTTCGTTCGCCCTCTAAAATTGCTAAATGCACTTTTGATTAGGGTTATTGTTATCCAGACGGTTAGATCTAATTGACTGGATCCGATCGTGTGGCTTTAATTACGTCAGATTGTTGTGTGTACATTAGACGGGGTGCGATTAGAGAAGAATATGTTTGCTTGTTTAATAGTAGTAAAGATAAGTTGGTGAGGATGATCTGATAACTGATATTTTCTGGGCTGATTCCAAAATAATATCAGACTACGCAATGTTTGATGATGTTATATGCTTTGACACCACATATATGATTTGTAGGCTATATACATGTATGGCGGATGATGGTTGACTTTCTGACTAAAAATTGGTTGTGGGGTTTTTTTTTAACATCAGTACAGACACAAGCGCTCGTATACACGCGCATACACTCACCCTTATGAACACACACACGCACATCCTACCCCTATGAGCATCTCCGAAAGACTGAGCCGGCATATCATCTTGAGATTTACGAAGTCACCGTATGCACCTCATCGTCGACGGGAATGTCTCCTCCCACTGAATGCGCATCGCCGGAAATCCTGAAATAAATCAAGGAATAAATGCGAGCACCAGGATTTGAACCCTGATGGGCTGAGGATACCACAGTCCCTCTAACCATCCAAGCACAGGTTGGTTCGCAACTGACAACCTCGGAGAATTGTTGTGGAATTTGTTGCATGCTGACTGGTTGCAACTGACAACCTCTGAGAATTGTTGTGAAAGAAACTGATCAGGCACTCTCTTAGCCCGTTTTGAACAACACTTTTTGTTCTCTGTTCAATTTGAGAAAGTGCCCAATTTTCTAAAATTTAAATAAAATATATGTCTCACAACACAAGTAATTGTCATACGGTTCTAGAAAACAATAATTTTCATACGTTTTCTCCGTAACGAAGGATAGACACTCAGATAAAGAGATGATATATCCAATTTATTGGTTGAATACTTGAATAATCGAAATGTTTCAACTAATATAATCTGTATATTAGTATAATTATTGTACGTATTATATTCTCATCGGTTTGATTTGAAGGCCCAATTTTATCATCTCGTTGCAACGCACAGACCCTTTTGCTAGTATTTCCAACGTTCCTAATATAAGTCTTCTTAGAGATACTACATATAGCAAAATGAGTGAATCTACACCCTAAAATATATCTATATACATCCGTATGTAGTCTATATATTGAAAGGGTGGGGCATTTTAGAGACTGAGCTCCATGGAGGCATTTATTTTCAAAAATTCAAAATTTAAAGTTTCGAAAAAATCTAAAAAAATGTACTCAGGTATGCAAGGATGTAATGTGTATGTATGTAAAATTTCAAGATGAAATAACTTGAATTGCGAGCTGCAAAAAAAACAAAATCATCGTTTTTGAGGATGAACAGTACACATGCTAAAAAGCCACGTATTTTGTCTTTTTGTGTAGCTCTCAATTTTACGTATTTTGACCTTAAAATTTGCACACATGTACATTATGTATGTAGGTATGTGGGTATTTTTTTGCAAAAAAAATTGGAACTGAACAGTCTGAATTTTGAAGTTTTCAAATTAAGGCCTCCATGGAGCTCGGTCTCCATTTGGCATTTTCGATATTGAAATCTCTAAAAAGACTTATATTTAGGAATAGATGGAGTAAAATATAAACTATGTGTTACAAAAATTATATCACCGGAAATCTCTTTCAAATACAAATCCAACAATATACTTTTTGTAGTATGTATTTTATATTCTGTTACTCAAATAGATGGTCAAAGTTTGACGCTAAATATAAGTGAGCCCAATAAACCCAGACAAAGGTAGCACTAGTTAGTTCCACCAAGGCAAGCAAGTGGTACATCACATTCATCAAAAAGCTGGAGGAGACTATGGATCTACCATCAGAGAGATATTACAAACTTCTTCTCTATTTGCTACTTGTAATTTTGCTTTCAAAAATATAGAGCCGAATTATGAGGCTCATAGGCTTGCTAGGTTTGGTATTTCTCTCCCTGTGGGGAGACATCTGTGGTTGGGCACTTCGCATGACCCAATTGTAATTCCTGTGAACATTTTAGCTAATCAATAAAGGCCTAGCAAGCTTTTCTCAAAAAAAAGTTCCACCAAGGCATATGCCGTCGACGACACGCGCACATCCACAATGCTTGGACTGGCGAGACATTCTGCTGCGACCAGCGGGGGGATTTGTTGGAACCGAGTAAATTGCACAGAAGTACCATAATTGAGGCATTAAAAGCAGATTTGTACCAAGATTGGTAATTTTTACATGTCAGTACCAACTTTGGGGCATGCCGTTGCAAAAGAGGCTAAAAGCGTTGTTTATACGTATTGACAGTTAAACTGACGGGTTGGGCCCACCCGTCAGACGACACGCTGGCCATTGAGCGTGTGCCCGCGCGCTGACTCGGACTAACCGTTTATGAGCGCGGCTCGAGCGGTCGAGCCAGGCCCCGACCCACTTCCTCCTGCTCTCTGCTTCCTCCTCCTCTCTGCTTCCCCGCCGGCTGCTCCCCGCCCGCCCCCGCCGGCTGCCGGACCACGATGCCGCAGCCATGGTTTTCGAGGACGAGAGCAGCGACGACACAAGCTCGATGTACATGTACTCTGAAACCTCCACGAATGGACTGAACCAGGTTAGTTCATAGGAGCCAGGGTTAGGGTTAGGTTTAGAAAATTTGGGGATTTTTCTGTTTAGGTGGTCTTTGCTGTGAGGATTTCCATTGATTTGCTTTCTCTTCGTCCTCTACATGTGATGGTCTCTTACATTTTGCTTGGGCAGGTGCCATTCTCACTTGAGGATCCGGATTACAAAGGACTTGAGCTAGATCTGATGTCGTTCTGCAAGAAGCATGGAAAGCCATCAGAGAAGCTTGTTGCATTTGAAGGAACATACACCAGGAGAAGGTTCTTAGCATGTGCAGAGCCGGTATGTTTTCTTGCCCTTATTGTTAGTCATATATGCCCTAGTGTGATTCAGTTTAGTGTATGGTAAATTTGTTAGTCATATATGCCTAGTGTGATTCAGTTTAGTCAGTGTACTGCTCATTGTAAGAATGTCCAATATTAAGTTCAGTGTAGTGCAGCAGTTTTTAATTTTCTGCCAAATGCAGTGTTGAGTACTCACATTAGCCCCTCCATTAGCTCAGGTGTTACTACCAATAATTAACTGTTGCTTAGTGTTGAGAGTAGGCACTCTCATTAGTTATTGTGTTGTTGCAATGCATATGATGTAACCTAAATGTATATTTAGATGCAGGCTAATGTAGTGTATTTAGCTAGGTTGTGCAAATTCAGTGCTGCTCAGTACCAACATTATGTAGTTACAGTTAAATAACTGTTATTTTTCCAGGAAGGTCATAATTGTGGGTTCGTTCAGTGGGTTGATGAGCAGTGGCCCCCAACAATGGAGAATGCATTGTTGAAGCTTTGGTCAATGGTTGAAGATAGCAAGTCTGCTAGGGTGACTGATAATCTAAAAAGTGCTTTAACTATTCACCAGCTGACAGAAGAAAAGAACAAGCTGGATGCAGACTATGACAAGTTAGTGAAAGATGTGCATCAACTAGTGGATATGCAGCAGGATAGGGTTGTGGATTTCAGTTATCTGCAGTCCAATCTCACATATCAACACCAATGCAGAGTTGAGTTGGTTGCTGGTATGAAGGCAGAAATGGCAAAGAAAGATGCAGATAGAGAGAAGCTTAATCGGAAGTATGAACTGATGTGCAACCCGACAAGTGCTCAAGCAACTGTCATCCGGAACTTGAAGTTGAAGAACATGAAAGAGAAGTGGTGAGTGAGGCTAGGCAGAATTTGGAGTTGAAGAATGCAGAGTTCACAAAGTTTGAGGAGAAGCTCACCCAACAGAAGCTAGAGTTGAAATTTTAGGTTGCTGATCTGCTGAAGGGAAAGGAAAAGCTTGATGAAGAGAAGTACATGCTACACCTCAAGATTGGTGAGCTCATGAAGGCAGAGGAGAAGCTCAAGAAGAAGATCAAGGGGATCCAGGCCATCCTACAGAACTAAACTAGATGAATGTGAGATTAGTGGGTATTGCACACCTTTTGGGAATGATGGTTGTGCAATGACCTAGTAACTTAGAATGATGGCTGTGTTGTGTAATGTATGGTTCCTAGTAGTTATGAACTCTAGCTGTTTATGTACCTAGTAGTTATGTTATTCATCCTTTTGTGAGAAAAGGATTGAATGTGCATTTGAACTCAACTATGTATTGTGAACAATGGTTGTGTATGCCTATAATGTGTTGAACTTTAGTAAGTACTATTTGGTTTGGTTGTTAGAGTAAAAATGATGATATATCAAGCATTGTAAAGATGCTTCTGTTATAGTGATAGTGGTGCCTCCATATATAAACCCTAGATGCTTGTTTTAGGGGTTTTTAGGTGGTTTCGTCGACCCCGAGCCACCAAAAACCCTAGATGATAGTTGTAGGTGGTTTCGTCGACCCCGAGCCACCAGAAACACAAGATGATAGTTTTAGGTGGTTTCGTCGACCCCGAGCCACTAAAAACCCTAGATGATAGTTTTAGGTGGTTTCGTCGACCCCTAGCCACCAAAAACCCTGGACGATAGTTTTAGGTGGTTTCGTCGACCCCGAGCCACCAAAAACACAAGATGATAGTTTTAGGTGGTTTCGTCGACCCCGAGCAACCAAAAACAATAGATCATACAAACATAGAATATTAAAGCCATATATACATTCATCCACATGATTCTTAAAGTACACATAGTAGCAACAGCAACAACAAACTAGACTGAGTACCAAGATCACATTGTATAGCATAGAAGTAGCCCCTCCATCCTCTAGCATAGAAGTAGCCCCATCTTAAAGTACACATAGTAGCAACAGCAACAACAAACTAGTTTTGAACATCACATGGCACATCTGCCATTTAGTGGTTACCACTAGCATAGAAGTAGCCCCTCCATCCACTGTTTCTAACACCAGAAGGTGGAGGAGCAGTAGATGTGGAGGGAGCCGATTGCCTTGGGGCATAGAATGCCTTTGAACCTCTTCCTGCACCTCTACCAGCAACTCCTGTTCCATCTCTCCCAGCACCTCTCCCAGCACCTCTCCCAGCACCTCTTCCAGAACCTCTCCCAGCAGTTGATGCACCTCTCCCATCACCTCCTGTTCCAGTAGTTGGTGTTGTTGTAGGAGTAGAATGAGAAGCTCTTGGTGTTGTTATAGGAGCAGAATGAGAAGCTCTTGGTGTTGTTGTAGGAGCAGCAACACCAGCATTTGAATTCTTTGCAATAGGCTTTGCATAAACATGGAAATCAGTTAGCAAAAAGTAAAAGTAGGGAATGTACAACAAGGAAAACATGTTATACATAAAAGAGGATTACCACATGTTTGTTCTTCCTCAATGCCAGCTCAGGCTTCAACTGTTTCTTGCAACTTGTGTACCTATGGCCTTGCAGTCCACAATTGCCACATGTTATAGTCCCCATTCTTGATGTTTCCTTTGGCTTAGGAACTTCAAATTTCCCTTTGATCCTCTTCTCTTTCTTTCTCCCCCTCTTCACTTTAAATGCAGGTGGTTCAATGTCTGGACCAGGGGGTTTTGTCCAATCATGCTCACCAGGAACTGGATAGATCATTGGTTCATAAGCTGCCACATAGAATTGTTTCTTGAAGAATTTGCTGACATAATCCTCAGGTTTTCTTTTGCCCTTATTTATTGCTGAGATGGCATGGTTACATGGGATGCCAGTGAGATCCCATTTTCTGCACCCACATGTCTGAAGTTGCAAGTTAACAGCATGGGTTTGCTGCCCACTTGTAACTTGCCACAAGTCCACACCAGCTTGAATAGGTTTGCAAAATTTTGCCCTCTCCTTCTCAACCTCTAGCTTCTCACTATAATGGGGTGTTATTGTTGGGGAACGTAGTATTTTAAAATTTTCCTACGATCATGCAAGATCTATCTACCAGATGCATAGCAACGAGAGGGGAGAGTGTGTCTACGTACCCTCGTAGACCGAAAGCGGAAGCGTTAGAACAACGCGGTTGATGTAGTCGTACGTCTTCACGGCCCGACCGATCAAGCACCGAAACTACGGCACCTTCGAGTTCTAGCACACGTTCAGCTCGATGACGTCCCTCGAACTCCGATCCAGCCGAGTGTCGAGGAAGAGTTCCGTCAGCACGACGATGTGGTGACGATCTTGATGTTCTACCGTCGCAGGGCTTCGCCTAAGCACCGCTACAATATTATCGAGGAGAACTGTGGTGGAGGGAGGCACCGCACACGGCTAAGAGATCAAGAGATCAACTGTTGTGTCTAGAGGTGCCCCCCTGCCCCCGTATATAAAGGAGGGAGGGAGAGGCCGGCCCTAGAAGGGGCGCGCCAAGTGTGGGGAGTCCTACTAGGACTCCCAAGTCCTAGTAGGATTCCCCTTTCCTTTCCGGAGTAGGAGAGAAGGAAAAAGGGGGAGAGGGAGAAGGAAAAAGGGGCTGCACCCCTTGTCCAATTCGGACCAGAAGGGGGCCACGCGCCTCCTTCCTTTTGGCCTCTCTCCTCTATTCCCGTAACTCCCCGGTACTCCGAAAATACCCGAATCACTCGGAACCTTTCCGATGTCCGAATATAGTCGTCCAATATATCGATTTTTACGTCTCGACCATTTCGAGACTCCTCGTCATGTCCCCGATCTCATCCGGGACTCCGAACTCCTTCGGTACATCAAAACTCATAAACTCATAATAAAACTGTCATCGAAACGTTAAGCGTGCGGACCCTACGGGTTCGAGAACTATGTAGACATGATCGAGACACGTCTCCGGTCAATAACCAATAGCGGAACCTGGATGCTCATATTGGCTCCCACATATTCTACGAAGATCTTTATCGGTCAAACCGCATAACAACATACGTTGTTCCCTTTGTCATCGGTATGTTACTAGCCCGAGATTCGATCGTCGGTATCTCAATACCTAGTTCAATCTCGTTACCGGCAAGTCTCTTTACTCGTTCCGTAATACATCATCCTGCAACTAACTCATTAGCTGCAATGCTTGCAAGGCTTATAGTGATGTGCATTACCGAGTGGGCCCAGAGATACCTCTCCGACAATCGGAGTGACAAATCCTAATCCCGAAATACGCCAACCCAACAAGTACCTTCGGAGACACTTGTAGAGTACCTTTATAATCACCCAGTTACGTTGTGACGTTTGGTAGCACACAAAGTGTTCCTCCGGTATTCGGGAGTTGCATAATCTCATAGTCATAGGAACATGTATAAGTCATGAAGAAAGCAATAGCAATAAAACTAAACGATCAAGTTGCTAAGCTAACGGATGGGTCTTGTCCATCACATCATTCTCCTAATGATGTGACCCCGTTGATCAAATGACAACTCATGTCTATGGCTAGGAAACATAACCATCTTTGATTAATGAGCTAGTCTAGTAGAGGCATACTAGGGACACACTGTTTTGTCTATGTATTCACACATGTACTAAGTTTCCAGTTAATACAATTCTAGCATGAATAATAAACATTTATCATGATATAAGGAAATAAATAATAACTTTATTATTGCCTCTAGGGCATATTTCCTTCAGTCTCCCACTTGCACTAGAGTCAATAATCTAGATCACATCACCATGTCATTAACACCAATAGTTCACATCACCATGTGACTAACACCCATAGTTCTCATCGCCATGCGACCAATACCCAAAAGGGTTTACTAGAGTCAACAATCTAGTTCACATCGCCATGTGATTAACACCCAAAGAGTACTAAGGTGTGATCATGTTTTGCTTCGTGAGAGAAGTTTAGTCAGCGGGTCTGTTATATTCAGATCCGTATGTATTTTGCAAATTTCTATGTCTACAATGCTCTGCATGGAGCTACTCTAGCTAATTGCTCCCACTTTCAATACGCATCCAGATTGATACTTAGAGTCATCCGGATTTAGTGTCAAAGCTTGCATCGGCGTAACCCTTTACGACGAACTCTTTATCACCTCCATAATCGAGAAACATTTCCTTAGTCATCCAGTTACTAAGGATAATTTTGACCGCTGTACAGTGATCTACTCATGGATCACTATTGTACCCCCTTGACAAACTCATGGCAAGGTACACAACATGTTTGGTACACAGCATGGCATACTTTATAGAACCTATGGCTGAGGCATAGGGAATGACTTTCATTCTCTCTATATTTTTCTGCCGTGGTCTGGCTTTGAGTCTTACTCAACTTCACACCTTACAAGTCAGGCAAGAACTCCTTCTTTGACTGATCCATTTTGAACTACTTCAAAATCTTATCAAGGTATGTACTTATCGAAAGTCTTATCAAGCGTCTTGATCTATCTCTATAGATCTTGATGCCCAATATGTAAGCAGCTTCACCAAGGTATTTCTTTGAAAAACTCCTTTCAAACACTCCTTTATGCTTTCCAGAAAATTCTACATCATTTCCGATCGACAATATGTCATTCACATATACTTATCAGAAAGGTTGTAGTGCTCCCACTCACTTCTTGTAAATACAGGCTTCACCGTAAGTCTGTATAAATCTATATGCTTTGATCAACTTATCAAAGCGTATATTCCAACTCCGAGATGCTTGCACCAGTCCATAGATGGATCGCTGGAGCTTGTACATTTTGTTAGCACCTTTAGGATTGACAAAACCTTCGGGTTGCATCATATACAATTTTTCTTTAATAAATCCATTAAAGAATGCAGTTTTGTTATCCATTTGCCAGATTTCATAAAATGCGGCAATTGCTAACATGATTCGGACAGACTTAAGCATCGCTACGGGTGAGAAAGTCTCATCGTAGTCAACTCCTTGAACTTGTCGAAAACCTTTCGCAACAAGTCGAGCTTTGTAAACAGTAACATTACCGTCAGCGTCAGTCTTCCTCTTGAAGATCCATTTATTTTCGATGGCTTGCCGATCTTCGGGCAAGTCAACCAAAGTCCACACTTTGTTCTCATACATGGATCCCATCTCAGAGTTCATGGCCTCAAGCCATTTTGCGGAATCTGGGCTCATCATCGCTTCCTCATAGTTCGCAGGTTCATCATGGTCTAGTAACATGACTTTCAGAACTGGGTTGCCGTACCACTCTGGTGCGGAACGTACTCTGGTTGATCTACGACGTTTAGCAGAAACTTGATCTGAAGTTTCATGATCATCATCATTAGCTTCCTCACTAATTGGTGTAGGAATCACTGGAACTAGTTTATGTGATGTTCCACTTTCCAATTCGGGAGAAGGTACAATTACCTCATCAAGTTCTACTTTCCTCCCACTCACTTCTTTCGAGAGAAACTCCTTCTCTAGAAAGGATCCACTCTTAGCAACAAAGACCTTGCCTTCGGATCTGTGATAGAAGGTGTACCCAACAGTTTCTTTTGGGTATCCTATGAAGATTTACTTCTCCGATTTGGGTTCGAGCTTATCATGTTGAAACTTTTTCACATAAGCATCGCAGTCCCAAACTTAAAAAATGACAGCTTAGGTTTCTCGTCAAACCACAGTTCATACGGTGTCATCTCCATGGATTTAGATGGTGCCCTATTTAACGTGAATGTAGCTGTCTCTAATGCATAACCCCAAAAGCAATAGTGGTAGATCGGTAAGGGACATCATCGATCGCACCATATCTAATAAAGTACGGTTATGACGTTCGGACACACCATTACGCTGTGGTGTTCCGGGTGGCGTGAGCTGTGAAACTATTCCACGTTGTTTTAAATGAAGACCAAACTCGTAACTCAAATATTCTCCTCCACGATCAGATCGCAGAAATTTTATTTTCTTGTTACGATCATTCTCTACTTCACTCTGAAAATCTTTGAACTTTTCAAATGTTTCAGACTTGTGATTCATTAAGTAGAGATACCCATATCTGCTCAAATCATCAGTGAAGGTCAGAAAATAACGATACCCGCCGCGAGCTTCAACACTCATTGGCCCACATACATCAGTATGTATGATTTCCAACAAATATGTTGCTCGCTCCATAGTTCCGGAGAACGGAGTTTTAGTCATCTTGCCCATGAGGCATGGTTCGCAAGCACCAAGTGATTCATAATCAAGTGATTCCAAGAAGTCCATCACTATGGAGTTTCTTCATGCGCTTTACACCAATATGACCTAAACGGCAGTGCCACAAATAGGTTGCACTATCATTATTAACCTTGCATCTTTTGGCTTCAATATTATGAATATGTGTATCACACGATTGAGATCCAACAAACTATTTTCATTGGGTGTATGACCATAGAAGGTTTTATTCATGTAAACAGAACAACAATTATTCTCTAACTTACATGAATAACTGTATTGCAATAAACATGATCAAATCATATTCATGCTCAACACAAACACCAAATACTACTTATTTAGGTTCAACACTAATCCCGAAAGTATAGGGAGTGTGCGATGATGATCATATCAATCTTGGAACTGCTTCCAAACACATCGTCACTTCATCCTTTAACTAGTTTCTGTTCATTATGCAACTCCCATTTCGAGTTACTACTCTTTAGCAACTGAACCAGTATCAAATACCGAGGGGTTGCTATGAACACTAGTAAAATACACATCAATAATCTGTATATCAAATATACCTTTGTTCACTCTGCCATCCTTCTTATCCGCCAAGTATCTAGGGCAGTTCCACTTCCGGTGACTATTTCCTTTGCAGTAGAAGCACTTAGTTTCAGGCTTGAGTTTAGCTTTGGGTTTCTTCATGGGAGTGACAACTTGCTTGTCATTCTTCTTGAAGTTCCCCTTCTATCCCTTTGCCCTTTACTTGAAACAAGTGGTCTTATTAACCATCAACACTTGATGTTCTTTCTTGATTTCTACCTTCGCCGATTTTAGCATTGCGAAGAGCTCGGGAATTACCTTCGTCATCCCTCGCATATTATAGTTCATCACGAAGTTCTACTAACTTGGTGATAGTGACTAGAGAACTTTGTCAATTACTATCTTATCTGGAAGATTAACTCCCACTTGATTCAAGTAATTGTAGTACCCAGACAATCTGAGCACATGCTCACTGGTTGAGCTATTCTCCTCCATCTTGTAGGCAAAGTACTGTCAGAAGTCTTATACCTCTCGACACCGGCATGAGTATGAAATACTAATTTCAACTCTTGGAACATCTCATATGCTCCGCGGCGTTCAAAACGTTTTTGAAGTCCCGGTCATAAGCCGTAAAGCATGGTGCACTAAACTATCAAGTAGTCACCATACCGAGCTTTTGTCAAAACGTTCATAACGTCTACATCTGCTCCTGCAATAGGTCTGTCACCTAGCGGTGCATCAATGACATAATTCTCTGTGCAGCAATGAGGATAATCCTCAGATCACGGAACAATTCCGCATCATTGCTACTAACATCTTTCAACTTAGTTTTCTCTAGGAACATATAAAAAATAAACGGGAAGCAACATCGCGAGCTATTGATCTACAACATAGATATGCTAATACTACCAGGACTAAGTTCATGATAAATTAAAGTTCAATTTAATCATATTACTTAAGAACTCCCACTTAGATAGACATCCCTCTAGTCATCTAAATGATCACGTGATCCAAATCAACTAAACCATGTCCGATCATCACGTGAGATGGAGTAGTTTCAATGGTGAACATCTTATGTTGATCATATCTACCATATGATTCACACTCGACCTTTCGGTCTCCAGTGTTCCGAGGCCATATCTGCATATGCTAGGCTCGTCAAGTTTAACCTGAGTATTCTGCGTGTGCAAAACTGGCTTACACCCGTTGTATTTGAACGTAGAGCTTATCACACCCGATCATCACGTGGTGTCTCGGCACGACGAACTTTCGCAACGGTGCATACTCAGGGAGAACACTTATACCTTGAAATTTAGTGAGGGATCATCTTATAATGCTACCGTCGTTCTAAGCAAAATAAGAAGCATAATAAGATAAACATCACATGCAATCAAAATATGTGACATGATATGGCCATCATCATCTTGTGCTTTTGATCTCCATCTCCAAAGCACCGTCATGATCACCTTCGTCACCGGCGCGACACCTTGATCTCCATCGTAGCATCGTTGTCGTCTCGCCAACTATTGCTTCTACGACTATCGCTACCGCTTAGTGATAAAGTAAAGCACTTACATGGCGGTTGCATTTCATACAATAAAGCGACAACCATATGACTCCTGCCAGTTGCCGATAACATTACAAAACATGATCATCTCATACAAAACCGTATAACTCATCATGTCTTGACCATATCACATCACAACATGCCCTGCAAAAACAAGTTAGACGTCCTCTACTTTGTTGTTGCAAGTTTTACGTGGCTGCTACGGGCTTAGCAAGAACCGTTCTTACCTACGCATACAAAACCACAACGATGTTTCGTCAAGTATGTGCTATTTTAACCTTCACAAGGACCGGGCGTAGCCACACTTGATTCAGCTAAAGTGAGAGAGACAGACACCCGCCAGTCACCTTTAAGCAACGAGTGCTCTTAACGGTGAAACCAGTCTCGCGTAAGCGTACGCGTAATGTCGGTCCGGGCCGCTTCATCTCACAATACCGCCAAAGCAAAGTATGACATGCTGGTAAGCAGTATGACTAGTATCGCCCACAACTCATTGTGTTCTACTCGTGCATATCATCTACGCATAGACCTGGCTCATGATGCCACTGTTGGGGAACGTAGTATTTTAAAATTTTCCTACGATCATGCAAGATCTATCTACCAGATGCATAGCAACGAGAGGGGAGAGTGTGTCTACGTACCCTCGTAGACCGAAAGCGGAAGCGTTAGAACAACGCGGTTGATGTAGTCGTACGTCTTCACGGCCCGACCGATCAAGCACCGAAACTACGGCACCTCCGAGTTCTAGCACACGTTCAGCTCGATGACGTCCCTCGAACTCCAATCCAGCCGAGTGTCGAGGAAGAGTTCCGTCAGCACGACGGTGTGGTGACGATCTTGATGTTCTACCGTCGCAGGGCTTCGCCTAAGCACCGCTACAATATTATCGAGGAGAACTGTGGTGGAGGGAGGCACCGCACACGGCTAAGAGATCAAGAGATCAACTGTTGTGTCTAGAGGTGCCCCCCTGCCCCCGTATATAAAGGAGGGAGGGAGAGGCCGGCCCTAGAAGGGGCGCGCCGAGTGTGGGGAGTCCTACTAGGACTCCCAAGTCCTAGTAGGATTCCCCTTTCCTTTCCGGAGTAGGAGAGAAGGAAAAAGGGGGAGAGGGAGAAGGAAAAAGGGGCTGCACCCCTTGTCCAATTCGGACCAGAAGGGGGCCACGCGCCTCCTTCCTTTTGGCCTCTCTCCTCTATTCCCGTAACTCCCCGGTACTCCGAAAATACCCGAATCACTCGGAACCTTTCCGATGTCCGAATATAGTCGTCCAATATATCGATTTTTACGTCTCGACCATTTCGAGACTCCTCGTCATGTCCCCGATCTCATCCGGGACTCCGAACTCCTTCGGTACATCAAAACTCATAAACTCATAATAAAACTGTCATCGAAACGTTAAGCGTGCGGACCCTACGGGTTCGAGAACTATGTAGACATGATCGAGACACGTCTCCGGTCAATAACCAATAGCGGAACCTGGATGCTCATATTGGCTCCCACATATTCTACGAAGATCTTTATCGGTCAAACCGCATAACAACATACGTTGTTCCCTTTGTCATCGGTATGTTACTAGCCCGAGATTCGATCGTCGGTATCTCAATACCTAGTTCAATCTCGTTACCGGCAAGTCTCTTTACTCGTTCCGTAATACATCATCCCGCAACTAACTCATTAGCTGCAATGCTTGCAAGGCTTATAGTGATGTGCATTACCGAGTGGGCCCAGAGATACCTCTCCGACAATCGGAGTGACAAATCCTAATCTCGAAATACGCCAACCCAACAAGTACCTTCGGAGACACTTGTAGAGTACCTTTATAATCACCCAGTTACGTTGTGACGTTTGGTAGCACACAAAGTGTTCCTCCGGTATTCGGGAGTTGCATAATCTCATAGTCATAGGAACATGTCTAAGTCATGAAGAAAGCAATAGCAATAAAACTAAACGATCAAGTTGCTAAGCTAACGGATGGGTCTTGTCCATCACATCATTCTCCTAATGATGTGACCCTGTTGATCAAATGACAACTCATGTCTATGGCTAGGAAACATAACCATCTTTGATTAATGAGCTAGTCTAGTAGAGGCATACTAGGGACACTCTGTTTTGTCTATGTATTCACACATGTACTAAGTTTCCAGTTAATACAATTCTAGCATGAATAATAAACATTTATCATGATATAAGGAAATAAATAATAACTTTATTATTGCCTCTAGGGCATATTTCCTTCAGTTATTTCCCATCTAGCTGTCTTTCCACTCTCCCTATTCCTATGCCACCTCACCATTTGTTTATCCTTAATTCCATCACACAGTATCCTAATTGGTTTCTTCCTAACATCTAGGACATACTTGTTGAACACCTCAGACAAATTTTTAACTACAAGGTCAGTCTTGCAATTTGTGTCAAATGCATGCCTTGCCCATGTTTGCTTGGGTATTTTAGAAAGCCACTGCCAAGCTTCCTCACATTCAGCTCTCAGGTTATTCATACCAATGTTAAATTTGTGTTCACTATATGCATAAGCAGCATTATCCATATACTTCTTCAGATCTTCCCCCCTAAACCCAGCATTTTGGAAGTTTGCATATATATGCCTTCGGCAGAACCTTTGGTTGCACTTAAGAAATACAACATTCACTGCATTTAGTAGGCCCTGGGAAACACAATTTAACTAGCTAAGCTACTATCTACTTCCTCCGTTCCTAAATAATTGTCTTTCTAGAGATTTCAACAAGTGACTACATACGAAGCAAAATGAATGAATCTACACTCTAAAATATGTCTACATACATTCGTATGTTGTAGTCCATTTGAAATGTTAGAAAGACAAATATTTTGGAACGGAGGGAGTAGTAGATAACAACCATATAAGAACAATGAGAGAGGTGATGAAAGCACATACATTTTGTTTATCAGACATTATTGTATATGGACCAAACTATCCTACTTCTCCTCCTAGGCAGATTTTAAGTTGGTGTAGAAACCAACACCAACTAGGTGTGTCCTCTTGCCCAACAATACCAAATGCTAGTGGGTATATATTGTTGTTGCCATCTCTACCAGTGGCAGCAAGTAGTTGAGCACCAGTACTTAACTTAATGAAGCACCCATCAACACCTACATGAGCAAGCAAAATCGGCATCTAAAACATTCAAATGCATTTAAAGATGAAACAATATATAACTAATGCACAAGGTACATTAACTGACCAATGAATGGTCTGCATCCCTTGAGAAACCCCTCCCTTGCTCCATTGATGCAATAGAACATGGCATGGATTCTTGGGCCTAGATGAGGGATTTTTTCAGTGGGTGTTGGAGTTACAGTTGTGACTACTACTCTACTCCCAGGGTTTGTATCCATCACTGTCTGAGCATAGTCGTTCAACCTAGGGTATTGCTTCTTGTGGTCTCCTAAAACAGCATCAATAGCTATGTTCTTTGCCCTATATGCCATTGACTTGGGCACATCCACACCATACTTCTCCATGCATGCATCAATCAATGTCTGAATGCCAGTTGTTAGATCAGATCTGAACAATGACTCATACTTGTTGGCAAGCCACTTGGCACTTACCCTTGTTGTCTCTGTACTAATAGGGCAAGTGTGCTCAATTCTCATCTTCTTAATTACAAAAGTAGTTTCACCTTTTATAACTGCTGCCACCATAAAGAAGTTGCAATGTTTTTCTTTGCATTCTACAAGTATCCTTTGATCTGAGTTCCTGTGATATTTGAAGTTTCTGCCTTGAGTGATGTGCAAGTTCAGCAAAGCCTCTCTGAATTGATGTTGATCCTTGAAACACATCTTTAGACATAATTGCTCATGTGGTTGCTCCATTTTCTCATTGTACCATTTCCTAGGAGGCCTCTGCTTTGCCCTGCTCTTCCTTTTCTTTGGCAGCACAAATGACAATGGCTCAAAACCATCATCATCATCATCCTTGAACATCCATTTCTCTTCTTCATCAGATGAAGGTTTGAAATCAGGCTCCTCCTCTTCAACTACACTTGAATGTGACCTTGTTGTAGGCCCTCTCATGACTGGAAGCTTCTGTTTCTTCTTCTTCTTCTCTTCATTAGGTACTACAGTGTATTCATTCTCTGAAACAACCTTCTCATCTTCATCCATTTGAAATAGTTCCTCAACTTTAGTGTGTCCCTCATAATGCACAACTTCTTCCTCCTCAGATTCTTCATCATCTGTTTCTTCCTCTTCCAAGTCATCATACTCTCTCTGTCTCTTCCCCTCTTCCATCTCTATGTCATCAGCATCACCCATATAAATTTGGTCTCCATCACTGTCATCTTGACCTTCACAAGCAGAACCACCACTACCCTCATATACATCTTCTTCTTCTACTTCCAAAACTGCTTTCAACTTTCCTTTTACAGTCTTGCTCTCTTGTGTGCAAACACCAGTACCATGAGCTACACTGCAACTGCTACTCTGAATTTCAAAGACAACTCCATCTGGATCAACAGCATATATGGGTGGCTCACTAAGATCATATAAAACAGGTTCTTCCAAAACAACTGTGGACAGCTGCAGTTCTTGCCTCTTAATCTGGCTGCAAGGAGGTGGACAGGCCCTCACTAGCAAATTTATAACCTTACACTCCTCCTCAACCTGCCTCTTTATTAATTGCAACTCAGCATTACTCTCTACCATCTCTAAACCTTTCTCCCCTAAGGCAGGATTCTCAATGTGAAACAGCAGATCATATTCACTAAATCCTTGGGTTTTCATAACTGCAACCATATTCAGAAATGTTACATCTGAACTGCAGAGCTTCAGCTCAAACATTTCTAAAGCATCAAAATGGAACCTAACATCCACAATGTCATCATACAAATTGCAAAATGAAATAACAACAAAATAATGGTTAACAATTTAACTAACATCTAAGCACTTCTTTAGTTAACATATAAACAAAGCATTGTTTTAATTAACAGATAAACAAAGCTTATAATTACCCTTAGCACTAGTCAACAATTTCAATAAACAAAATTACTACAAATCACAAATATTATAACTAAACTGAGAAAAATGTTGCTCTGCTCTACTTAACAGAATAATGTTAGTATACAATGTAAATAACTAACACCTAATCTAGATAACAGAAAAATGTTGCTCTGCTCTAGTTAACATAATAATGTTGCACTCTAGTTAGCTAACACCTAATCTAAATTTGGAATAAGAAAAAACAATTTACAGTTAACCCTAGCCCTAATCCCCAATTTGAATAACCTAACAATGAAAAATGGAGAACTTACAGCACACCGCCGATTCCATGAGTCCAGTGATGGGCGGTGCTAGGGTTGGCCACCCAAATACGCGCCAACTGCAACCTCTGCTCCATCGACAACGCCGGCTCCTGAAAATCGCCGTCGTCGGTACTGTAGTCGGAGGTGGAGTAGCCGCCAATGCCATCGATGCCTAAGCGGGGGAGGTCACTGCCGATGCCGCCATCATCGCCCGGCCCCTCGCTGCCTGCCGGAGTCGTTGACGCCATCGTCTCCTACAGCACAGCAGCTGCGGGGAGAGAAGGGCGCGAGGGAAGGGAGCAGCAGCCGCGGGGGAGAAGAGGGCGCGAGAGGGAGAGCGCTAAGCGATTCGAGCCATGGCGGGCGGTGGGGCGGGCGAGGGAGGGGGGAGGGAGCGCAGGCGGCGGCCAGGGAGCAGCCGACGGCGAAGCAAAGAGGAGGAAGAAGACAGAGAGCAGGAGGGAGTGGGTCGGGGCCTGGCTCGACCGCACCAGCCGCGCCCATAAACGGTTCGTCCGAGTCAGCGCGCGGGCACGCGCTCACTGGCCAGCGTGGCGTTTGATGGGTGGGCCCAACCCGTCAGTTTAACCGTCAATACGTATAAACAGCGCTTTTAGCCTCTTTTGCAACGGCATGCCCCAAAGTTGGTACTGACATGTAAAAATTACCAATCTTGATACCAATCTGCTTCCAATGCCTCAATTGTGATACTTTTGTACAATTTACTCGTTGGAACCAGCAACCCACATGAACAACGATACTAAGTCAGTGGACGCACGGTCGATGGGGACAAGAAGAGGGAGGAGGGGGCGACAACGACACTACAAGTGTGCTACTGCTCGGCGTTTGTATTGTGCAGGGGGGGAAGGCGACCGATCTGGACCCTGCGCCGATCGGCCGGCGCCTAGCGCTGCCCTTTTTTTCCGGCTCTGCTCCATGCGGTGCACTACTACTCTCTTACCATGTGCATTGGTGTTCTAGCTTCGATCTGATTGTTACAGCCAGACGACCCCGGCATTTCAGAACCTATGGATCTTTTGGAGAACATCATTAGATGTCTCAGGCCTACAAAAAATGAAAAAAAAAGAAGGTCGACGGCTTGCAGCCAATCGCTGGTACAAAAGCAATGCCAAGCGACCAAGCAAGCATTGCCGCTTGAGAAATCAAATAATTCTGCCTTGTAGCGATAAAATTGTTGCTTAGATGCGACCACGATCGAGTACCTTAATCGCATGGCAATAGTAACAAGACAGAGCAGAGTAACGCTGATGAGAGGAAGCGGGGCGCAGTTATCAAGGCCTGTCAGAAGGCTGATAGGTAGCAAAGGGTGGCGAATAACCCAAAGCTTGAAGGATATCTGAACGATGAACTTCTATTGTCGATTCCCCATCGCTGCGTAACACTTTATCCCGTCCCGCAACAGTAGTACACAGCAAAAGGCTTCAAGGAGAAATGTTGGGATGAGGAGATTGGCCCTGAACAAGGATTTAGGAATGTTACGTGAGCATGCATGCAGGCATTTGTTTGCAGGTTTTCCGAAAGTCAACAAACATGTTTCTCGAATTGGTTGGAAACAGAAAGGCGAAATTTACCTTGATGCTAGATGATTATCACACTCAACCAGTCAGTCGCACCGATCTCCAAAAGGCGAAACTCTTGGTGTGCTACTTAAGGTAGACACTCAACTACATGTTGCTGGCTTAGCTTTGACTCTTGCTCTGCGTTCCTCGTAAGAAGCTGGAACGTGAAAGTATTAGGAAATGCACTTTCACATGTACTCCCCCTGTACCAAAATACATGTCGCTGGAGTAGCATAACTACTCCAGCGACATGTATTTTGGTACAGAGGGAGTAAGGTACAAGAGGGCTGAAATCAAATGTGTCAAAATAAAGAGGAGATGCCAAAGAGGATAATAATTATGCATAAAGTATTGGAGTTATTATAGAAAACTGTTAGAAAGTTGAAGGGCGTTGATTCTTGACAGAGTGGTGTTAAAGATAGTACTAAAAATGTTTTGCAAACTCACACGACAAAAAAACTTACGTTTTGTTTCCCGTCACAGGAGAGGGATATGTTTTCTCTTCTTCTTAGGGGATTCAAATGGATTAGAATCTGCATTTACATCTAACTCCTTTCAGATCACTAAAATATTACGTCAAATTTAAACAAAGATCTAAATGTATGTACCTGGAATAGATAAACATGTCAAAGCCTCATCAAATATGGCGGCTTGGAGCATATACTGATGGTATTCATCCTGCAAGTGTTTAATCAAAGCCTGACTGGCATCTAAACAGGAATAATAGCGCACTGGAATTAGTAATGTCACACAAAAACTAGAACTATTGCAGATATAGATAATAAAAAACCTAGATGGTCTTCACTTAACTCAATATAACGACATCAAGTATTTCCGAAATGAAGGTTCAATGTCATGCGAGTGATTTATCTATGGATTAAACTAGTCAAAAAAATGCCTATTTACTCAACACCTAGATAGGGAATGGGAAGAGGAGGCGTGCTTCGGGAGAGCAGAAGGGGCGGGGGCTCAAGTCCCTTTTCTCTTCCCACTAAAAAGATGCCCGTGCATTACATGGAAAACCGAAATGCATTAATTCACGAGTTGTTTATTTAACAAAGTATGTGAGGGGTCATCTCATGTGTAACAAATATCGATTGGTTTCTTCGGACATTCATTCTTTTCTAGAGCTCACAAGCATCCAGATGAATAGTATATGTAGGCGAAATAGATAAAAAAAATATCTTTTGCAAATAAAAGCGTTCAAGTGTTCAATTTGCATCCAAAACTTCATGAAGAAATAACATTTATTGTGCTTTGCAAAAATGATCTTTAGAAATTATTTTTCGAGTATCGATTTTGTTTTGGCGTTGGGGGCAGATGGTGCCGAGAGTAGTGACCTTTCTAGATCCTTCTTATTTTTTCCTGAGATGGCTAGATGAGGTGAGAGGGAGAGATGGCTAAACGTGAGAGGCATGGGGTTATCTGCAAATAAGGAGTGGAGTGTGGGTGTCATTTTGCAAAATTGACATAGTTTGTCTCAGATGCGTTGGATGTAAATCAAACGATTGTAATAAATGAAGGATGACAGGTACATCATCATCATTAACTCGGCTTTTTATAGTACTCCCTATGTCCCAAAATAAGTGACTCAAAAATGACTCAACTCTATACTAACTTTAGTACAAAGTTGAGTCACTTTTAAGTCACTTATTTTAGGACGAAGGGAGTAGTGGAGATATCTTTCTTGACGACGAAGCGAACGACGTTTTGTCTCGTAACCTTGCCGACGTGGACTACTCGAGCGATCAGCCAGAGGTTCATACCAACACTGAGTGAAGACAGGGGGGCTCTAAGAAAATAAAACAAGGGCCTAAACGCTAAGGGAACCCATGCACAAATTACGCGTACAGAGGCAACGCCAAAAGACAAAACAAAAAAAGACAAAAGAACACGAATCTTTGGTGTTTAAATCGTATGGTTAGAAAGTAAGATGTGAGGTAACTATTTCACATCTAGATGTGAAATAGCAAATCCGTTGTTTCTGTGTACATTTGCTTTTTGACATATGCAGTTTTCTTTCAGAATTTGGATGTTACGAGGAGGATTTTTGGCCTGCTGGTAATCTCTGTTGGTGATAATGGAAATGTTAGATTGTTTGCTTCTTGTCCTTGCTCTTCTACCTTTTTTTTGGATTTGATTTCTTGATCTATTATTCACCTTCTTATCCTGATTCGGTTTGGAGCATTCAAAAGCTACTTCATTGTTTCCCTCAAAACAAAACAAAAAAGCTCCTTCATTGAAGAGTTTGTTTCTTTTTGCACTCTTACCAACAAAAAAAAAAACTAAACCTAGTGATTATTACTACCTGGCGATTATATAGCTTTAGCTAGCCAGCTACACAAGAGAGGGGGGAGGAGAGGCGTAAGAGGTGGCGCAGTCGGCAGGGGCGAAGGTGATGGTGCGCTTGTCGAGGTCGTAGCCGACGTGCATGTTGTGCTGCATGACGCTGCCCATGGTTGGAACCGAACCCTCGTACGTCACCGGCACGATGGCCAAGCACACGGTCTGTAGCATAAGGTCCATGAACACGTTCTCTGCCTTGAGCGTGACCAAGGCGCCCCCGCCCAGCTCCAAGATGACCTCCGGGAAAACCTTCTCCAGCGCCTTCATGCCGTCCGCCTCGTAGCACACCGAAAAGAGCCCCGGGTTGGGCGACGGCTTGCGCGGGAGCTTGATGTTGCGGGCGAGCGCCTCCACGATGGAGCCCACCAGCTCCCCGTCGAGGGACGTCATCAGCGACCCGGAGTCGACGACGACGGGCGACCGCTTCGGCAGCTTGATGATCGAGCTCCCAACCCTGAGGGACACCATTTCGACGGTGTACAAAGCCTCCACGTGCCCGGGGGAGTGCACCATCGGCGTGGTCACCGCGCCCGGCTCCGTCACGGTGGCGCGGGACCCGAAGTTGAGCGCCGAGGACGCGTCGCTGAAGTAGGACGGGAGGCAGTAGGAGAACCTCCGGCCGAGCGACGTCGCCGCGCTCATCTGGTTGATCAGGGAAGATTTCCCGTCCGAGAGGCCTACGATGCCGTAGCCGGCGAAGTTGGCGGTGGTGGCGCAGCCGAAGTTGACTCTGGGCACTTGCAGCTCGCGGCCGCCGGGAGCATCGTGGAAGGTGAAGGTCTCGGTGGAGACGAGGCCGCTACTGCTTGAGCCGCCCACGTACGAGTAGCTGTACCGGCACAAGGAGATGGCGTCGCAGGAGGTGCCGTGGACCGAGTGGCACGACTCGGACCGGCAGCCCACGAGGCCGTAGGTCGACGAGGAGGACAGGTCGAACACGCTGCTCGTCACGCCGGCGCCGGCTGCTGCTGCTGGCCGCGGCGGTGCCGGAGAAGCAGAACCGTTGGTGCATCTGAGCCACACGAGGTCGCTGCCGGTGTCGACGAGGGCCAGCATCCGGGTGCGCGGCGTGCCGACGTTGACGTACATGAAGAACTGGAACGTGCCTGAGATCACCTCCGACACCGCGCCGTCGGGGTCAGGAGAGCCTGCGCCGGCGTACGAGCGCCGCACGGCGGCAAGCACGCGGCCGCGCGGGGTGAGCGACGGGTCGTGGAACGGCGACCTGGGGGAGTCCCGGTGGATGAGCTCCACGCTGAACCCGCCGTCGTCGGTGTACCCACACACCAGCGGCGTCAGGATCAGGAAGAGGCCAAGGAGCGAAAGGGCGCGACACATGGTGCACACCATTGATTTTGATTGATTGTTTCCTAAGGAGTTCCTAACTCGATCTTCTTCAAGGGCAGTATTTATAGCGGGCAGTGTGTTTCAAAAGTGGTAAGTAAGGATTTTTTTTTTACAGGAATTGCAGATTTGATTGGCGAGTAATTAAGTTGATGCTACAAGATGATTAGTGATTGCATGTTAATTAGGAATTTAGGATGAAGCATTCGAGCGGCAAGACAGGCAGGTGATCAATTGATTCTTTTCTCCGCCAGCCAAAAAGAAAAATGGCACCAACATTATTACACCTTTCAGAAACGGAAACGATCGAACTGATTTGATATTTCTTAATTGTTAGTCGGAAATGGATCAAATTAAGCTGACTGATCCAAAGATTGCATAAACCGTGTGCGTGCCCGTCTGTTCGCGATGTGCATAGCGGTCTGATCGCAAGGAGCGTGGCCCAATGGTCATGATTTTTTTTTTTTGAAAGATCCAGCAAAATGCTGGCTTATATTGATATTAAGCAGGGAGCAGGGAGCATGTGAAAAAAACAAGGAAGTTCTGAGAAAATGTCAGGGGGGGAAGAAGAGCTATGAAAAATATGTTACAACTTTCATGGTGGCTCCCAGAATAGGTGCTGCAAAAGTGTTGCTCCTGCTTGTCGCCACAGCTCCAGTGTGCCTCTGATGGCAGCGCAAATGCTATTCTTTGTTGGCACCCTGTTTCTGAAGACGGCTTCATTTCTTCCCTTCCAAATTTCTGATAGAATAAGGATGATGGCTGACTTGATGGCCTTCTTGTGACCCGGCCTCGCCGTTCCAATCATTTGGGCAATAATCTCCGCTGGTTTAGACTTGTTCTGCCATTTTGCAGGCTGAAGCGTGCTGCAGCCAAAACCAGCCGCCATTTCTTCCCAGATAGCAAGAGTTAGCGGGCATTGCCAGAAAAGGTGAACGGAGGTTTCTAAGTTCCTGACGCAGAGTTGGCAGAAGTATCCGTTGGGCCAGCCTCTACGTTGCAGGCGATCATTGCACCAAAGCCTGTTACGGAGAAGCAGCCAGGCAAAGATTTTCAGCTTAGCAGGTGCCCAAGCGCTCCAGATCATCCTCTTGGTGTCCGACTTGACTGTCCCCTGGAGTTGGGCCTTATACGCAGAGCTAGCCGTGTAGGTTCCTGAGGCTTCATGCGTCCAGGTGATTTTGTCTGCAGTCAGAGGATGCAAACAAAGGTTCAGGCTTTGTAGCCATCTTTGCAGCCTGATGGCCTCGGCCCAAAGTTCCTGGGTGTCTCCATGGGCGAGGTCTTGCATCCATGTGTCATTTGTCAAGGCCTCCTTAACCGATCTGCATTTCCTCCTGGAATGTTTGAAGAGGGTAGGGAAGGCAGTCTTGAGGTTTCCTGATCCCGTCCAAGAGCAGTGCCAGAAGGTAGCCCTTTCACCGTTGCCAATTGTGATTGAAGTTGAGGCGTTGAACAGGGCTTTATCGCCGTCATCACATGGGACCGGCATGCCTTGCCACGGCCTGCCAGCATCTGTCCAAGATAGCCATAGCCATCGAAGCCGAAGCGCTCTACTCAAACGCTGGAGGTCTAGAATCCCTAATCCACCATTATCTATTGGTGTGCAGACCGCAGGCCATGCAACTTTGCACTTGCCGCCGGTAAGCTCCTCTTCTTGGGCCCAAAGAAAACGTCGTCTAACCTTGTCGATTTCCGTAAGGAATCTCTTTGGCGGTCGGAGCACGGAGAGGGCGTAGGTTGGTAGTGCCGTGAGAACGCTACGTACCAAAACCCTTCTACCAGCAATAGTCATGAGCCTGCTTTTCCATCCTGCGAGCCTAGCCCTGATCCGATCAAGGATAAATTGGATGTGTACAAGGCGAAGTCTAGAGAGAGTTAGTGGGAGACCCAGGTATCTGAGAGGGAAACCCATTGTTGCCCCTCCGAAGTTGGCGAGAGTGTGTTGTAAGTTGATGCCGTCGCAGCGGATGGGAGTAACAGTTGACTTGGAGGGATTTACTTTCAGCCCGGATGCGTGCCCAAAGTCGCGGAGAATGTTGAGCAGTGCGTCTACCTCTTCTCTGTGAGGGTTAGCGAAGATGACCGCATCATCCGCGTAGAGGCTGACACGTAGGGTGATATCTCTACTAGGCATAGGGGCAAGAATTTCTAGATCGGTTGCCCGTTGGAGCAGTCTATGCAGAGGATCAATGGCAATGATGAATAGTAGAGGCGATAGTGGATCACCCTGCCTCAGCCCCTTGCGGTGACTTATGCTTGTTCCTTTTGTTCCATTTAGCAGGAAGGAAGAAGATGCCGTGGCAAGAAGCAAGGCGACCCAGTCGCGCCATCTTGCAGGGAAGCCTAGCACTTGAAGCAGCTCTAGAAGATACTCCCAAGAGACGTTGTCAAACGCCTTAGCGATGTCTAGTTTGAAGAGTAGAGCAGGTGTTTTCCTTCTATGGAGCGATCTAATGGCGTTCTGGACGAAGAGGAAGCTATCCTGTGTGCTTCTGGATTTTAGGAAAGCTGACTGGGCCGGTGAGATAACTTGATGTATCACCGCGGTTAATCTAATTGCAAGCACCTTGGCAATGAGCTTTGCGATTGAGTGGATCAAACTAATGGGCCTGTAGTCTTGAATTCTTTCAGCACCATCTTTTTTAGGGATGAGGGCTACTAAGGCAGTGTTGAGATTGTTGAAACCTCCTCCGGCTAGGTGGTAGAACTTGTTGAAAGCCAGCAGAACATCTGATTTGATCAAGGGCCAGCAGGTTCTGAAGAAAGTACCCGTGAACCCATCTGGGCCCGGCGCTTTTTCAGCTGGAGAGGCTTTGATTGCTTGCCATATTTCATCCTCAGAAAAAGGATTGTCTAGGCCAGCCGCATGGATGGATGGCATGTCCAGGTTCTGCCATTTGATTCCAATGGGGTTTGGCATCTTTTTACCAATGCTTTCTTGGAAGTGTTCATCAATGGCTGCTAGCTTCTCTTCATGCTTTGTGACCAGAATATCATTTACCTTCAAACTGTGAATGTAGTTTTTCCGATTGCGGGACTTCATCTTTGCATGGAAGAATTTTGTGCCCGCATCTCCCGCACGAATCCACGTCAGACGAGATGCCTGTCTCTTTCTGGCACGGTCGATCGCCGCTAGCCCTAATAGGCGAAGCTTGAGTAGCTTTCTGAGGTTGAACTCACCGTCAGTTAGACGGCGTGTCTCCTGGGCAACATCCAACCTGAGCACTATTTCAGTCGCAATGTGGAACTGGAGAGTTGCGTCGCTGAAGAGTGCTTTGCTCCAGATCTTCAGGTCATGTGCAGTGCGCCTCATCTTGATGTGTAGACGATGGAAAGCACACGCGGACTGAACAGGCCTATTCCAGGCATGAGCCACCGTTTCATTGAAATGGGGGAAACGGGGCCAGAAGCTCTCGAACCTAAAAGACGCCCGTCGCGGGGGAGCAGTTGTATCGGCGAGGATGAGTGGGCAGTGGTCAGATGTTGCCGTAGATGCCGCAAGAACTGCAAAGCTTGGAAAGATGGATTCCCAAGCTTGATTGCAAAATAATTTGTCTATGCTAGCTAAAGTGGGGTCTTGGCGTTCGTTGCTCCAAGTGTATCGACGGTTCTTGCATTTGATTTCCTTGAGCCCCGCTACGTCTATGGCCGATCTGAATCTCCCCATAAGTCTACGGTTGAGGTTGAGGTTATTTTTGTCGCGTGCTTCATAGATGAGGTTGAAGTCTCCGTTGATCAGCCAAGGCTCAACACTAGGGGGGGCTGTGCGGCTAAGCTCTAGTAGGAAACTTTCCTTCCGTGCATCATCAGCAGGTCCGTAGACCGTGGACAGCCAGAAGCTATGCGGCTGGCCAAGGATGGTTACCTTCGCCGTGATGGCGAAGGCTCCGATGGCGTGGGAGGTTATAGTGGCTAGCTGCTTGTTCCAAAGGATAGCTGCGCCACCACTAGTCCCAATGGCCGGGAGGGCTATGCATCCATCTAACATAGACCCACCGAGCTCCCGCACAAGGCTTGGCGACCAAGCATCAATCTTAGTCTCTTGTAAGCAGAGTATTGCTACACGGTTCGACGAGGCGATCTCGCGGACGGAGGCTCGCTTTGCAGGGTTGTTTAACCCACGAACATTCCAACACATGATTGGTAGTAGATGATCATTCATGGGGGATACTCGTGTAGCTCTGGTAACTGAGATAACTAAATGGCCTAAGGCCCAAAGAGTACACCACCACTCTAACAGGGGCACGCCGACGACCACCAATAGGCCCCAAGACACGCCGGCGTCGAGCAAACCATCCTCTAGCTCTACTGGAAATAGCAAGACCTAACTTAAACCAGCCCATCGCCGGCCGCCACCAGAGCGAATAACATAGGGTAGCTAACATGACTAAACTGAGGCCGCCTCGGCAGCGCCATCAGGGCCAGCCATGCCCGCCGCGATCTTCAGAGCATCCGTGTCCAGGCGCGTGAGCTTGGCGATGACCGCAATGTCGACCTCAGTGAGCGGTTCCTCGAAGCGGCGCAGCAGAGCCGCGGCAACCTCCGCCGTCATCTTGTCCCGTGGCCCCAGCAGCCCCAGTTCCTTGACGATGCGCAAGGAAGCGCGTTGGGCCACCGGCACCGAGGAAGGGTTGGCGGCCTGACGAGCGCTATGTCTAGTTGGTGCCGGTGTTGCGCGGCTCCGTGGTGGGGCAGAGGGGCGACGAGCAGGCGACGAGGGAAGCAGGGGCGGCGTCTTGCTACGGAAGAGGCGACGCGGCTGGGCGTGCGTGTCCTCTTCCCCGGCGATCTCGAGCTGACAGACGCGGCTGGTCACGGCTCCCAGCTGTACTTCCATGGTGCACGCCGCTGTGGGAGTGTTGCGGTTGTACTGACCTCCAGAGGAGGATGGAGCTGCGAGCGTAGGCCGGAAAGCGTCGGGCTGTGGCTCCGGCGATGCCGCGTCTGCCTGCTGGGCCTGATCGAAATCGAGGGGGGCAGCCAGCATGGCGTCCGCAGCAGAGTCAACATCAGCAGCCATGTTGTCGACGACGATCGAAGCGACCGTGGGACGTTTCGCCGCCCGGAAGAACTCGTCGACGGGGTCCTTGCCGTATGGCCTTGGAGCGACAGCATCTTCCGAGGTGCGGGCCGTCGGAGCCCGAGCGGTGGAACGATGGCGCTGAGGAGCGCGCGCCGCGCCAGCGACGGGCATCTTGTTGCTGCGGCGGTGGTTTCGCGCGCCCTTGGGTTGGCGTTGAGGTGGGGAGCGACTGCGCTGACGAGGAGTAGGCGCCTGGGGTTGGGGTGGGGCAGCGCGACCACGGCGAAGCAGGGCGTCCTTCCAGGAGCGTCGGCTGCCACGGCCAGCATCATCGTCGTCGTCGTGACCGCGGCCATGCCCAGATCGTGGCGCACCACGGCAGCCTAGATCAGCCACCGGTGCACGCCCCAGCCGATGCTGGCGATCGGTGCGCTGGCCGTCCTCCACCTCCATGGTCCAAGCGCCGGGGGAGACTTCAGGGTAGGGGCGGCCATCAGAGTCAGAATCAGAGGACGGCAGGCCACTCTGCCCCGAGTGAGAGGAGCGCGGCGATGGCAGAGTCCAGTCTTCGACGCGATCGACGTGGATGAGCATAGTGTAGTCCGCCGTGGCCGGCGGTGGAGCGACGCGCCTGTCAGGGGGGGAGAATCCCTCCATCTCCTCCACCCGTCGAGCGCCCCGTGGCAGGACCCCCAGCGTGTGCTTGGTGGGGATGTTGGCGATGTCCCAGACCCAGCAGGCGAATGTTTTGGTGTGGCCGCGCTCGTGCGTGCGGCTGTCGAGGCGGTCGACGCGCACGCGCTTGCCTAGGATCTCTTCAGCCCCTTCTACAGACCAAAACTGCATCGGTACCTTCTCGATGACGACGCGGACGTGCAGCTGCAGTGAGTCGAAGACGGCGTGGTCGTGCTCGTGCCACGGCGCGATGTTGAAAGTGGCACCATCGACGCGGATGGAGCCGCGCCGGACCGCGTTGACCTGGTGCGCAGGCTGGCTGAAGATGACCAGGTAGTGCTCAGGGTGGTGGGCGGTGACGCGCAGCATGTGCTCGGGGACGGTGAGCTGCGCCTCGAGCGCCCGCCCCACCGCCATCGGGGAGGTGGCGTTGACGCCGTCGGCCGCGCGCAAGGTGACAGCTTGGTTGCGGAGGAAGAAGACGGCATGGTCGATCGCCTGGGAGGCAACGGTCACCGAGCGGCTCTCCCTAGGCCGCCGCGCGTGGTCGAGGTGGCGCAGCATGGCAGGCGACGGAGTTGACATGGTTGAGGTGGCCGGAGGGGGGAAGCGGAGCCTGGCAAGGATGGATGACGGAGGAGGCACCGGGCCGAGCCGGTTTCGAGCGCAGCCACCCCTGCCTCGGTTTAGAGGATTTTGGGGGCACTGCTTGGCTATGTGCCCCGGCAGCTTGCAGGTGATGCAGTGGATGGGATCTCGGCAGTCGACGCGGCGGTGGCGCTTGCTGAGGCAGCGAAAACAGCGGCCGCGAAAACGGCTTAAGAAGGCCTCGCGCACAGCTGCAGCATTGAAGCGCATGCGCAGGTCCGGCCGGCGCTCCCCAGGTCGCAGGCCAGAGTCCGCCGTGTCGGAGGAGGGGCGCCGGTTTTTCTGGTGGGTGACTTCAATCCAGGCGCCGTCCATGCCCGAAACGGCAACGGGGACAGCTGGGGAGGGGGCGACGACGATGGATTTAAGACGCGGGGCGGGGGGGCGTACCAGATCCGCAGGGCCGGAGGGAGCCGCGTTGCTGTCCAGCACGGCGCGCGCCAGGATCCGCGGCGGCGAGCCCGGGGACTCCAGGATTCGCGGCGTCGGGTCCGGATCTGGGGATCCAGCCGGCAGCGAGTCCGACACCCATGAGTGTCCGCTGGAGGGAGGCGAGTTCCCTGGGATCGGACCGCGGCGCGGGCTCGACGTGGGGGAGGGGAGGGACGGAGGTGCGGCATTCATGGCCGTGGCCTGGTTGGTGGCCGCCGGGGCCGGAGCGGCCCGCGGCGCGGGGGGATGGGGCGGTGGGAGGGAGCTCTCACTCACTCACTCAAAAGCCTGCTTCGTCGATGGCACCTACAGACTCCTCACCTTCATTGGTTGAACTCGGCTGATGTTCTCATGATTTTTTTAGGGGTAAACATGATCACTTTATTGCATAAGTTGATGAGGATGATCTGATAACTGATATTGTGTAGGCTGATTCCAAAATGATATCGGACTATGCAATGTTTGGTGACGTTATATGCTTTGACACCACATATATGATTTGTGGGCTATATACATGTATGGCGGATGATGGTTGACTAAAAATTGGTCGTGGGAATTTTTTTTTAACATCAGTACAGACACAAGCGCTCATATACACGCGCATACACTCACCCCTATGAACTCACACACGCACACCCTATCCCTATGAGCACCTCCGAAAGACTGAGCCGGCATATCATCTTGTTAGTTGGAAATGGATCAAATTAAGCCGACTGATCAAAAGATTGCATAAACCGCGTGCGTGGCCGTCTGTTCGCGATGTGCATAGCCGTCTGATCGCAAAGGAGCCTGGCCCAACGGTCACATGCATGTATCTTACGTATGATTTTTTTTTAGGGGTAAACATGGTCACTTTATTGCTAAGTTGATGATGATGATCTGATAACTAATATTTTCCGAGCTGATTCCAAAATGATACTCCCTCTATTAACTAATGTAAGAGCATTTAGATTGAGATTACTCAGATGCCGATCTGGCTCCAGATCCATAAGCTGCCTGAGGCATACTGCAAGCGTTCGGTGGTGGAAAAACTCTTGAAAGACGCTGGAGAAATATTGGACATGCGCTTGGATGGCAACACCCGTGGAGATTATGTGAGGGTGCGGGTGAAACATGATATCCAATGCCCTCTGACGAAGTTTGTGAGTATTGTACGTGCAAAGGAACGACAAGTGTATCTGGTTAGATATGAGAAGCTCGCAAGATTCTGCAAGGTGTGTGGACTTATCGGACATGGATATAAGGAGTGTGGCCTGGGTATACATGATGAGAAGCAGATGAAATACGGAGACTGGCTATATGCAGACGGGGCCAATCAGAACAGGGGGGAGATTCCACCATCCACAAGCAGGAATGCTCGCCCTAGTGCGAGGAAGGAGGAACCACAGATTCCAGAGGGGAAGAACATTGCGTGGCGAGAGGATCTGGACCCTGCACTGGCAGATACTGCTTCCAGTCCAAAGAAATCAGCATATACGGGTATGGAGCTAGACAAAGTACCGAGGAAGAGACTGAACATGTATGATGCTGAACTAAACTCAGGCCATCCAAATAACAATACCTCCGTGCTGGCAATCACAGATGGCAATGGTGCTGACCAAAGGAGCGGGGATTCCCCCACGAGCAGTTCTAGTAGTAAACGGGTGAAAACCGGGAAAGAACTTGGAAGCAATGAGATATCGGCGGCCTCCTGCGAGGAGGACCGCCGGACGCAATGAATGCCCTAGTTTGGAACTGCCGGGGGGTGGGGAACCGCCGGACAGTTCGAGAGGTGTTGGCCCTCGTCAAGGCCAACGACCCCAAACTAGTCTTCTTATGTGAGACTAGACAAGAGTTAAGTAAGGTGGAAAAGCTTAAGTGGAGGTTAGGGTTGAAAGGTTTTCATGGTGTTAGCAGTAATGGGAAAAGTGGAGGTTTGGCCCTCTTCTGGGACGAATCACTGACTGTGACAGTGCTGGATGCATGCGAGCGGTATATTGATGTTCGTATTGAGGATATTGGAGGGGGAACCTCATGGAGAGGGACCTTTGTTTATGGAGAGCCAAGGGTAGAGAACAGACAAGGCATGTGGGATCATCTAGCTCGTCTTAGAGCAATCTCGCAGGACCCATGGCTTGTCTGTGGGGATTTTAATGAAGCTTTGTGGCAACATGAGCATCTCTCGCGATCTATGCGATCTGAAGTACAGATGTCTGCCTTCAGGGATTGCCTGCTTCTCTGTGAACTCATGGATTTGGGCTTCTCAGGAATTCCCTACACATACAATAACGGGCAAGAGGGGGATCGAAACGTACAAGTCAGGCTCGATCGTGCCTGCGCGGATGAACAATGGAATGACCTGTTCCCAGCGACGAAGGTACTACACCTTGCTTCGCCCTGCTCGGATCACTGCCCATTACTTATCCAAGTAGGGGAGGGTCCAGGCGTGTGTAAAAAAGGTAATGCACCTAGGTATGAAATTATGTGGGAGCGCCATCAGGGACTGAATGATGTAGTTGCAAACTCATGGATGAAGCACAAGCCAAGTGGTGGTCTTGGTGCAGTGGCGGCGTCCCTAAAAGAGGTGATGAAGGAGCTGAAGGAATGGAGCAGACACAACTTTGGTAACGTGCTGAAGGAAATTGAAAGTTTGAGGAGTCAACTAACTGCCCTACAGCTAGCAAGTGCAGATCGCTCCCATATTAAAGAGAAAATGAATCAACTGGATGAACTCCTATATAGGGAGGAAATGATGTGGCTACAAAGGTCGAGAATCACATGGTTGAAGGAAGGGGAACGTAATACATCTTACATGCACCGGAGAGCAACCTGGCGGGCAAGAAGGAACCATATCCAACGTTTGAGAAAGACAGATGGCTCCTGGTGTTCGGTACCTTCAGACATGGAGAGGATGGCACAATCATACTTCAAGGAAGTATATACCAAGGATCCCACTATTAATCCTACGGTGGTCCTAGATAGTATCCAGCAGAAAGTCTCGGAGGACATGAATGAAGCGCTTGGGAAACCAGTTTCTGACAAGGAGATCTCCGATGCTCTATTCCAAATAGGACCGTTAAAGGCAGCAGGAGTGGATGGATTTCCGGCGCGTTTCTATCAGCGAAACTGGGAGGTTCTTAAAACAGAGGTCACGGCTGCAGTCCAAGAATTCTTTGCTACTGGTATTATGCCAGACGCTGTGAACGATACGGCAGTGGTGTTAATTCCGAAAATACTACACCCTCGTGAACTAAAGGATTTCCGGCCTATCAGTTTATGCAATGTGGTATATAAAATCGTGTCCAAATGCATGGTAAACAGGCTACGACCGTTCTTAGCAGAGCTTATCTCGGAAAACCAGAGTGCTTTTATCCCTGGCAGACTGATCACTGACAATTCGATTATTGCTTTCGAATGCATTCATCATATACAGTCTGTCAAGGAAAACTCTCCGGCTCTATGTGCTTACAAGCTGGACCTCTCGAAGGCATATGATCGCGTGGACTGGGATTTTCTGGAAAGAGCCCTACTCAAATGGGGTTTTTCCCAATTCTGGGTCACTCGAGTCATGGCATGTGTTTCGTCGGTTAAGTATTCAGTGAAGTTCAATGGTAAGCTATTGGAATCCTTCTCCCCTTCCAGGGGTCTCCGGCAAGGTGATCCATTATCACCTTTCCTTTTCCTCTTTGTGGCTGATGCTCTCTCAAGGTTATTTAACAAGTCCATGGCAGAGGATGGGTTGAAAGGGGTGAAAATCTGCAGAGGTGCGCCGGAAATATCCCACTTGCTATTCGCGGATGATTCACTTTTATTCTTCCAAGCTTCGGAACAGCAGGCAGAACTAGTGAAAGGTTTGTTGAACACTTACGCAGCGGCTACAGGCCAGCTTATAAATCCATCCAAGTGCTCCATCCTTTTTTCAGCTCATTGCCCGCCGACCATCGCTAACAATGTGAAGAATGTGCTGGAGATAACGCAGGAAGTCTTCGAGCCTAAGTACCTAGGCCTTCCTGTGCCAGAAGGTAGATTGCATAAAGGAAAATTTGAGACTATCCAAGAAAGGCTACGGAAGAGATTAATCGACTGGAGTGAACAATATATGTCGTCAGGTAATAAGGAAATCCTAATTAAAGCAGTTGCTCAGGCTATACCTGCTTATGTTATGAGTGTTTTCAAACTCCCGGCGTCGATCTGCGACGAACTGACCCGTATGATGAGACAGTACTGGTGGGGAATCGACAAGGGGAAGAGGAAAATGGCGTGGCTGAGTTGGGATAAAATGTGTCTTCCCAAATCCATGGGAGGAATGGGCTTTAGGGATATGCGGGCGTTTAACCAGGCACTTCTCGCTAAACAAGCATGGCGCCTGCTGGATTCCCCTGATAGCTTATGTGCTAGGCTCCTCAAAGCAAAGTATTACCCAAATGGAAATCTTCTGGATTCGGTGTTCTCTAGCAACGGCTCGGCAGTGTGGAAAGGAATCGCTCATGGGCTGGAACTTCTGAAACAGGGAGTTATCTGGAGAGTAGGAGATGGGTCGCTCATTCGTACATGGAGGGACCCCTGGATCCCACGGGCAACATCGTTGAGGCCTATTACCCCCAAGCGCACGTCACGGATGAACCGAGTCTCTGATTTCTTGGATGAGAACGGTGCATGGCGAATGGATCGGTTAGAGCAGAACTTTTGGCCCATGGATATTGATCATATTCTGAAGATACGACCATCTCCAAGGCAACGCTGTGATTTTGTCTCGTGGTTTCCTGAAAAAAGTGGTCAGTTTTCAGTCAGAAGCGCTTACAGACTCGCGACTTACGATCATAACATTGCATTTGCAGGAGGGGCCTCGAGTTCTGCACCAAGTGGGGCGCGATCAAGTTGGAATGCGGTTTGGAAATCTTCAGTCCCTCAGAAGATGAAAATCACATCTTGGAAGGTAATTGCAGGTGCCCTGCCAACTGCACAATGTAAGAGCTTCAGACATATTGCCACAAGATCGACATGCACCTTGTGTGGAGTGGAGGAGGAGGGATCATTTCATGCGTTGGTGACCTGTAAAAATGCTAGGCAGATCTGGGTGGGTATGAGGAACCGTTGGCCTCTGCCTTCGGATGAATCTCTAGTTGACAATGGGAAAGACTGGCTACTGCACTTGCTGGTTAACTGCAGCGAGGACGTCCGGGACATGGTAATCATGCTCGTATGGCGGATATGGCAGCTACGGAACGACCAAACCCATGGTAAGGAAATCCCACCAACGGACACGACGGTGGAATTCCTTGACAGCTACTACAATTCTATCAAATTAGCAGGAAGGTTTGGAACGGAGGAAATTATCAAAGGCAAGATGCCAATGGTGGCTGAACCTACGGGTGGGCACAAGATGAAAGCTCCGGCCATGCCGTGGCCCGCACCAAAGCCAGGTTACCTTGCTCTTTCTGTCGACGGAGCCTTCAGAGAGGCGGATGGGTCAGCTGCTGCTGGCATGATCCTCCGCGATGACAAAGGCAAGATTATTTTCTCAGCTTATCGCTATATCTTCCAGTGCAATGATTCTTTGGAAGCAGAAATACATGCTCTTATGCAGGGAATGGCGTTGGCGTTACAGCATACACCCCTTCCGGTGATCGTTCAGTCAGATTGTGCTGAAGCCATCTCTATCCTGTCTAACGACAATCTGGTGAAATCAGCGTATGGGCAATTGGTTATTGAGATCCGGGAGATGTTGAAGAATAGGGAGTTTTTACCACAGAAAATTCATCGTAGTCAAAATTGTGTTGCAGATCGGTTGGCCACTTATAGCCGCTCCGAGAGAACCACAGCAGTGTGGTTAAGGGCAGCTCCGCCTTGTATTGAGGACCTGTGGCCTCTTGATTGTAACACCTTTACCATGCAATAAAAACTCCCTTTACCCCGCAAAAAAAAAAGAGCATTTAGATTACTAAAATAGTGACCTAAACGCTCTTATATTAGTACGGAGGGAGTATCAGACAATGCAATGTTTGCTGATGTTATATGCTTTGACACCACATATATGATTAGTGGGCTATATACATGTATGGTGGATGATGGTTGACTTTCTGACTAAAAATTGGTCGTGGGATTTGTTGCATGTTGGCTGGTTGCAACTGACAACCACAGAGAATTGTTGCGAAAGAAACTGATCGAGCACTTTCTTAGCCCGTTTTGAACCACACTTTTTGTTCTCTGTTCAATTTGAGAAAGTGCCAAATTTTCTAAAATTGAAATGAAATATATGTCTCATAACACAAGTAATTTTCATACGGTTCTAAAAAACAGTGATTTGCATACGTTTTCTCCGTATGAAGGATAGACATTCGGATAAAGAGATGATATATCCAATTTATTGGTTGAATAATCTAAATGTTTTGACTAATATAATTTGTATATTATTTATTGTACGTATTATATTCTCATTGGTTTGATTTGAAGGCGCTATTTTATCATCCCGTTGCAACGCACAGACCCTTTTGCTAGTACTTCCATCGTTCCTAACATAAGTCTTCTTAGAGATACTACATATAGCAAAATGAGTGATTGTATACCCTAAAATATGTCTATATACATCCGTATGTAGTCTATATTGAAAGAGTAGGGCATTTTAGAGACTGAGCTCCATGAAGGCATTTATTTTCAAAAATTCAAAATTTCAGTTTCAAAAAATCTAAAAAAAAGCGTACTCAGGTATGCAAGGATGTAATGTGTATGTGTGTAAAATTTCAAGATGAAATAACTTGAATTGCGATCTGCACAAAAAAACAAGATCATCGTTTTTAGGATGAACAGTACACATGCTAAAACGCCACATATTTGTCTTTTTGTGTAGCTCTCATCTTAACGTATTTTGACCTGAAAATTTGCACACATGTAAATTATGTATGTGGGTATGTGAGTATTTTTTGCATAATTTTTTGGAATTGAATAGTTTGAATTTTGAAGTTTTCAAATTAAGGCCTCCATGAAGCTCGGTCTCCATCTGGCATTTTCGATATTGAAATATCTAAAAAGACTTATATTTAGGAATGGATGGAGTAAAATGTAAACTGTGTGTTACAAATATTATATCACCGGAAATCTCTTTCAAATACAAATCCAACAATATACTTTTTGTAGTATGTATTTTATATTCTGATACTCAAATAGATGGTCAATGTTTGACGCAAAATATAAGTGAGCCCAATAAAACCAAACGAAGGTAACACTAGTTAGTTCCACCAAGGCAAGCAAGTGGTGCATCACATTCATCAAAAAGCTAGAGGAGACTATGGATCTACCATCAGAGAGATATTACAAACTTCTTATTTATTTGCTACTTGTAATTTTGCTTTCAAAAATAGAGAGTCAAATTATGAGGCTCATAGGCTTTGGTTTGGTATTTCTCTCCCTGTGGGGGTGAGACATCTGTGGTTGGGCACTTCGCATGACCCAATTGTAATTCCTATGAACATTTTAGCTAATCAAAAATAAAGGCCTAGCAAGCTTGGACTGGCATATGCCGTCGACGACACGCACACATCCACAATGCTTGGACTGGCGAGACATTCTGCTGCGACCGGTGGGGCGATTTGTTGGAACCAGCAACAAACATGAACAACAATACTACTCCCTCCGTTCCTAAATATTTGTCTTTCTAGAGATTTCAACAAATGACTACATATGATGCAAAATGAGTGAATCTACACTCTAAAATATGTCTACATATATCCGTATGTTGTAGTCCATTTGAATGTCTAGAAAGACAAATATTTAGAAACGGAGGGAGTATAAGTCAATGGACGCACAGTCGATGGGGACAAGAAGAGGGGAATGGGGCGACAACGACACTACAAGTGCGCTACCGCTCGGCGTTTGTCGCCTGAGTTGGGGGGGCTGGATGAGATGCGAGAAGAGAAAGACGAAGAGGGGTGATCCAACAGCTATCAGCAATCCTGTTGTATTGTGCAGGGGGCGACCGATCTGGAGCCTGCGCCGATCGGCCGGCGCCTAGCGCTGCCCTTTTTTTTCCGGCTCTGCTCCATGCGGTGCACTACTACTCTCTTACCATGTGCATTGGTGTTCTAGCTTCGATCTGATGGTTACAGCCAGACGATCCCGGCATTTCAGAATCTATGGATCTTTTGGAGGACATCATTAGATGTTTCAGGCCTACAAAAAAGGAAAAAGAAAAGGTCGCTGGTACCAAAGCAATGCCAAGCATTGCCGCTTGAGAAATCAAATAATTCTGCCGTGTAGCGATACAACTGTTGCTTAGATGCGACTACGATAGAGTACGCAGCTTGTACCTTGATCGCATGGCAATAGTAACAAGACAGAGCAGAGTAACTTTGATGAGAGGAAGCGGGGCGCAGTTATCAAGGCCTGTCAGAAGGCTGGTAGGTAGCAAAGGGTGGCGAATAACCCAAAGCTTGAAGGATATCTGAACGATGAACTTCTTTTGTCGATTCCCCATCGCTGCGTAACACTTTATCCCGTCCCGGAACAGTAGTACACAGCAAGAACAAAAAGCTTCAAGGAGAGATGTTGGGATGAGGAGATTGCCCCTGAACAAGGATTTAGGAATGTTACGTGAGCATGCAGGCAGGCATTTGTTTGCAAGTTTTCCGAAAGTGAACAAACATGTTTCTCGAATTGGTTGGAAACAGAAAGGTGAAATTTACCTTGATGCTTGATGATTATCACACTCAGCCTGTCAGCCGCACCGATCTCCAAAAGGCCAAACTCTTTAGTGTGCTACTTAAGGTAGACACTCAACTACACGTTGCTGGCTTAGATTTGACTCTTGCTCTGCGTTCCTCGTAAGAAGCTGGAACATGAAAGTATTAGGAAATGAATTTTCACATGCAAGGTACAAGAGGGTTGAAATCAAATGTGTCGTAAAATTAAGAAGCTATTAAGCGCTGATGCCGAAGAGGATAATTATGCGTAAAGCATTGGAGCTGTTATAGCAAACTGTTAGAAAGTTGAAGAGTGCTGACTCTTGACAGAGACTGGTGTTAAAGACAGAGCATTGGCTTGCTCATACAAGATGTAGAGGCAAAAAATATTCTGCAAATTCACACGGTAAAAAAACTTACGTTCTGTTTCCCGTGACAGGAGAGGGATATGTTTTCTCTTCTTCTTAGGGGATTCAAATGGATTAGGATCTGCATTTACATCTAACTCCTTTCAGATCACTAAAATATTACATCAAATTTAAACAAAGATCTAAATGTATGTACCTGGAATAGATAAACATGTCAAAGCCTCATCAAATATGGCGGCTTGGAGCATATACTGATGGTATTCATCCTTCAAGTGTTCAATCAAAGCCTGACTGGCATCTAAACAGGAATAATAGCGCACTGGAATTAGTAATGTCACACAAAAACTAGAACTATTGCAGATATAGATAATGAAAAACCTAGATGGTCTTCACTTAACTCAATATAACGACATCAAGTATTTCCGGAATGAAGGTTCCATTTTTGTAAAAATATCATACCATGGTCATAAGTTATATGAGACGAGTATATTTCATTTACTGTCAAGCAATGTTATCCGACTGCTGTTAAATATTATTTAGTTCTCAAGCATGCATAATTAACCCAGAAAGGATGATATAATGCTCACTGTGATCTAAAATCTCACTATTTTTGCAATGTAATCAATATACTAGAAGCAGCAGGAAAATCACTGAGTTCACCGAGGAAGGAATGAAGGCACGATGTTAGCAGATCATAGAACAACAATATTTCAAGGCTGAAAATGCTCCCTGGAAGGTATATAGTCAAACGCCAAATTTTCAGAAACATACCTGATGAACACATGAAGCTGACTCTATCGAATAGACAAGATCGTAGAATCAATGGAAGCTCTGGTGCCATTGTATATTGAGGTTTTCTGGGTGTCTTGGTAATATCCAGCAATGAATCAACTACCTGTACCAAAATAAACGAGCTACCGAATGTAAATAATCGATGACAAAAGGGAATTTTTGCGCCAAGTTCAATTGTGTAATTCATTTCACTGTTAAAAAAAGGGAAGCTTCAGAAAGAGGAAAAAAATACTTACACAAGGTGATTCAAGGCCTTGACCTACAAGAAAAAGAACAGCTACCATGCAACGAACTTGATGCCACAGAAAGGCGCTACCCTTGATATTCATGGACCATAGCTCATCATGGTTGGACCTTGAAAATACAGAGCAGTTCCATTATTTAGTCCAGTAACTAGAAACAAAGGAGAGTTTGAGCGAAATGCAATTTAACCTTTGGTCACACGCAGAAATAGTAAAATCTGTAATGCATCGCTTGTAGTTGCTCACGTTTGCTGCATCCATCTTACAGAAATTCCTTAAGTCATGTTCCCCAATGAATTTAAATGCAGCTTTCTGCATTTTCTGTTGACAATTTAAAGTCAATGGCTCGGCAAAAATGGCAAATGTAGCAAAGTACAGAAATCGAGGATAACATAGTTACCGATACATCCAAGCCCCCCTTCCAAAACAAGTACTTATATTCCCTACCCAAGCAGGAGAATCTGCAAAAAAAGAAGTGGATCAAGAAATAAAATTCCAATTACTCAGGAACAGAGTACAACTTGGCAATAAATAGCATGATCAAAAAGAGAGATAAGAAAACAGGAAAGAAGCAAGGAAGAAACATCTAATCTTTTGTCAAAGCCATTTGTGGAAGAGCGCCTCTTACACTCAGCAACCAAAAAAGTACTAAACATAGAATTCAAGCTAACCTTGCGAGAAAGTCTGCTGCAACTGGACACCAACCTATTACACGTATATCTCGTGGAAGATTTCTATTCAATACACTTACATAATCGATTTCTGAAAGGAAAAATAAAGCACAATTTTTAGTCTGGCAGAGGATGCTAGTCAGACGTCATACTTTGAATGATGAAAACTGCCACAAAAATAGCATATTACGACTGCATTTGGTATGTGGTGGATTGTGATAATCCCATTTGTCCAACCAGTTTTGTTCCTATTTTAGTGTTTATTTGATCAATTTTTGCGTACTTTTGTGGCTAACTTTCTAAAACAGATTACAAAATAAGCACAGAACAGCACAGTTTAGCAACCACAAACTGAGCTTACAGTTTATTATAACAGGAGAATGCTAGAGACTTATCCTATTATCAAGGTAACAATTTGATTGAGCAACAAACATTATGTCATTGCTTTATTTGTTGCTTTCACTATTATGGAGAACTACAAGAAGGCAGAAGCATACCAGATCTTTCATCCAATACATTCCCTCCTGCTTCTTTTAAATTTGATCGCAAATATAAGGAGATTACCTGCATGTTACAACATGGTGTGTTGGTTCATAGAGAAAGTTGTATTTCCAAAAAAGCACTAATTTCTGCACAACTCCAAAACAACACTCTCCCCGTATCTAAAAGAATGTGCCATGTGGGATGCATAACAACAAAGCCTTTCAGTCCCAAACAAATTGGGGTAGGCTAGAGTTAAAACCCATAAGATTTTGAAACCTATTCATGGTTCTGGTACGTGGATCGCTGACTTCCACGCACCCCTGTCCATGGCTAGTTCTTTGGTGATATTTCAGTCCTTCCGGTCTCTCTTTACGGACTCCTCCCATGTCAAGTTTGGTCTACCCTGACCTCTCTTGACATTATCAACACGCTTTATCCTTCCACTATGCAACGGCGCTTCTGGAGGACTGTGTTGTAAATGCCCAACCCATCTCAGACGATGTTAGACAGCTTCTCTTCAATTGGTGCCACCCCAACCCTATCACGTATATCATCATGTGGGATGCATGCATAAAGCTTTTACGTTTTTCACCAATTATGTATTTAGAAGTTTACGGATCAGTCACATGGAAATAACATAACTAATTGGCCTTGGATAGTACTTCCGCACTATTATACTGATAAGGGTCAGCTCTGTACCTACGCATAGGGTACCCACTCTATGGCTAGTTTATTTGTGCATAGACATTGTAAGTTTGTTACATGCCATGCCCATTTTGTTTCAGAAATGTACTATGTAATTAACGCATTATATAAACCATCAATGTGCTTAGTAAAAAAACATGAATGAATATGCTAACACATAATGTTTCATTTCACTATAAGTCACCCACATGGAGTGTAACATGCGGGGTACTGTATGCTTATTGCTTAGGCACCATTACGTTACTGTCTTCTGTAGCAATTTTTTTTGTTAAAAATCGATGATGATAATTGCATCATGCAGACAAAGGAACACTAGTTATTTTCCACAAGATTTCCTGACAAAGAAAAAATTGATCAAGGAGTCTGATAAAATTGTTTCTATCCAGAGCTTCCTGCTCACAAGAGACTGCTGTGTTATGGAAGGTTGTAGGATAGGTACCACAGTAGCGACAGCAGAGACTTGACAAGGAGACCATGAATAAGATTGGTTTATGCTCTGCTTAATTCGTTCCTCATAGAGGATCCCCTTTATATAGAGGCCTAACAATCCAAAGAAAACAACAGCCATAGATCTCATCTCTAATTAGCTTAAGGCCTGAGCTAAAAGATATCTTCCTTGTTTCTCAAAAAAAAACCCGCTACTTTCAAGATGTCAACTGCATAATTGTGACATTACAGCGATCTTATCACATAGGTGCTCATGTACTTATGCACATAAATTCTATAAACAGTACCGATACCAGTTCAAAACGCACGATTTCTGTTATACAGACTTAAAAGTTCTACTTAAGGGACAAAAATAACTCTAGGACATATATGAGCCAGCACTATCAGTAATTTAAGCATATACGAGACAAGAACTGAATAATACATAATTATCATGTGTGAGCTGGCAGTCCCACATTGAGCTACCTACACATATGCAGTTACCTGTCCAGTAGCAGAAACTCCTTTGTCAGTTCTTCCACACCTAGAATAGCATAAATCTTTCCTGCTTCCAACCAGTAATCTTGCTCTTTCAAGTGCTTTGAATATCTCGGACTGAGAGGACCAAGATAGAAGCCCTTAAGAAAACCTTAGATGCCTTTGGGAAAAAGCAAAGAAATAGTTCATAGGAGAATTACCTCAACCGTCGGCTCTGTATGGGCTTCTGAAGCAAAGCCATAGAATCTGCACAAGAACAATGGTAGTTGAAGAAAAACATGAAGAAGGGACTAAGCACAACCAAAAGGGTTACAGACAGAAATAGCAAAGAACAGAGAGCAGATGTAGGTGTCAGTAGAATTTCACGTAATAGTCAAAAATACAGTGCAAACTAAGCATTGACTTCCTGTTAGAAATACAATCACACCTCTGGCCGAAGTACATGATTTTCAGAGCAATTAGTCGCTTTTGGCAGTGGCTTACATTCCCTACTTGGTGACCTGTGAGGTAAACAAAAAATCACTGATTTTCAAATAGTTAAGGCGGAGAGTATATCCTGTTAATATCAATAAATACATACTGAACTTAATTTCTATCTAATCGAGTGGCAAACAAAAAAATGACAGAGTTCATCATTAAAAAAAAGCCCTAAAATTAATGCAATTAACATGTTTTAAGTTATACCTGTTCTTTTAGAATGCTTCCTTTGAATTTTAGATAAATCATCATGTCCTTCCCCTTTAACATTGCACTATAAGTCGGATGCATATGCACGAGTTAGATCAGATAGAAAGCAAAGTTATGTATATGATAGTTCGTTTCAGGATGTGTACCAGTACTTGATTTTCAGTAGATATCGTCATGTGATCGAACGGAAGGCTTACGCCATGGTCTGAGGTTCTACTTTCATGTGATTTTACATTCTTCTGTACTTGTTGATCTCGGCTCTCAGCTAAAGAAGATGGTATATTGTCCTCCTATAAAAGTAGAAAGTTAACAAAGCACCGACAAATCAATAACTTGATGTTACGCAACAAGCATCAACACCATTCAAACTCGTAAACTTATGCAAGTATTGCTGCATAACAATTACAATGTTTAACTTCAAATTTATGTGCATGTAGTCACATATACATTATTACCACTAACTATACTTATTGAGGATGCATATGTGAAGACACTTGGAGTCCTGATGACATCGAGATTTTATTAAATTTACTTGGCTACTAAGGGCTCATATGCAGCACAGAAGCAATTAACAATATCATTCGCATAAATCCAGGACTTCATAATTACTCAACGGAGCTCATACTTAGCATAAGCAGAGCTCTCCTTAACCTCTGCCCTCCAACAATACTGGTGACTGAACAGAATAGCCATAAGTGGCATGGCAATCGTCGTTCATAACAATGGCAAGAGGAGTAATCAGCCAAAGCTGTCATCTGCATAAAGGAATGAAACCGCTTGAAGCTTCTTGCCTTACCTTGGAGCTGCAGCTACAGGTGGAAACAATCTGGGCCAGCCTCTGGTTCTCCCTCTCCAGCTCCTAACCACATCGAATTCACCAAAACATACCAATTAAACAAAATCACGAGAGGGAGTGGGGGGTGGGGGGGGGGGGGGG
>LR738711.1:90410791-90437593 GCA_902687465.1 Secale cereale | reverse complement strand
GATAGCACAGCAACAGCCAGTACTCCGCACCAGTATGCGCAGCCGGAGTGCGGCGACTTCCGTCGGCAGCGCCACCGTGTCGCCGCCGTCACCCGCCGCCATGGCGCCCCACTATCGGAGCCCTAGCCTCGCCCGGCAAGAGAAGTGCCTCGATTGTTTTTCTTTTCTTTAGTGTATGGGCCTCGATTGATTAATTGGGGGCGGAGCGGTGTTGGGTGTTGAGGCCGATTCTCCTAAAAAAAAGCATGTTGAGGCCGATAAGACCAAACCCGGCCTCTATTGATTGGTTAGATGGTGTACTGAAAAAAATTGACATGGGTTGAACAAAAAGGTAACCGATGAAAATCGATAAAGAAACCAATAAAAATGAAGAAAACACAATACAAACCCGGATAAAAAACAAAGAAAATCTAAAAAATAAAAATAAAGAAAACCAATGTAAAATAATGAAAATAGAGAAAACCGAGAAAGGAACAAAAAGAAATAAGAAAATCAATGAAATTAAGAAAGAAAAATGAAGAAAGGATGAAAAGAAAAGAAAAATGAAAAAGCCAAGAAAAGAAACAAATAAAAATGAAAGAAAGGCAAAAAATGAAAACAGTTAAAGAAATGGAAAAAAATCGGTGAAAAAATGAAGAAAGGCAGAAAAATAAAAAAATTAAAGAAAACAGAAAAAGGAAAATAAAGTGGAAGCAACCAGTATGACGACCACCGCGTCTCGACCGAGAAGGAGAAGAAATCGCCTTGCTCGACGCGAAGAAGAAAATGGGCTGGCCCGGTAACTACACGGCAGGGGAAAAGCTTTAAGCACGACAGACAATGCACTCACTATAAGAGAAATATATAGGTATTGCGTCAAATATGGTGGCTCGATTCAACCTGCACGATCAAGGCAATGTCTATTACTATCCGATTAAACCCTGCCTCGTTTACTAGGACAATTGTTGCTTTCTTAAAAATCATCATCATACCCTAAAAAACATCCTATTATAGCATATTTATAACCTTAATTATGTTTCTTAGAGCATCTACAGCTAACCATGTGGACAACTCGTACAAGAAAGAGAAGGAAAAAGGCCTAAGCTTATGTTCGGACTGTCCGGCACCCATCAAAGCCACACCCGCAAACACATTTCTTTCTTCCCACTCTCTCTATCTCTCTCTCCTTTTGGATGAGGGGTGCACGTTGTTGGGGAACGTAGTATTTTAAAAAAATTCCTACGATCACGCAAGATCTATCTAAGAGAAGCATAGCAACGAGAGGGGAGAGTGTGTCTACGTACCCTCGTAGACCGAAAGCGGAAGCGTCTGGTGACGCGGTTGATGTAGTCGAACGTCTTCGTGATCCAACCGATCCAAGCACCGAACGTATGGCACCTCCGCGTTCAGCACACGTTCAGCTCGATGACGTCCCACGAGCTCTTGATCCAGTTGAGCGACACGGGAGGGTTTCGTCAGCACGACGGCGTGGTGACGGTGATGATGAAGCTACCGGCGCAGGGCTTCGCCTAAGCACTGCAACGATATGACCGAGGTGTGTATCTGTGGGGAGGGGCACCGCACACGGCTAAAATCAACTTGTGTGTCTATGGGGTGCCCCCTCCCCACGTGTATAAAGGAGGGAGGGGAGGAGGAGGCGCGCCCTAGGGGGCCAATCCCACTCCAAGTAGGATTCCCCCACTTTTCCTATTCCTAGTAGGAGAGGGGGAAGGAAGGAGAGAAGAAGAAGAAGAAGGAAAGGGGGGCCGCCCCCCTAGTCCAATTCGGTTTGGGCTAGGGGGGGCCGCGCGCCCCTAGCTGGCCACACCTCCTCTTCCTCCACTTGGGCCCATGATGCCCGACAACCCTCCGGGAGGTTCCGGTAACCTCCCGGTACTCCGGTATTTATCCGATAACCTCCGGAACTCATCCGGTGTTCGAATATAACCTTCCAATGTATGAATCTTTATGTCTCGGACATTCTGAGACTCCTCGTCATGTCCGTGATCACATCCGGGACTCCGAACTACCTTCAGTACATCAAAACACATAAACTCATAATACCGATCGTCATCAAACGTTAAGTGTGCGGACCCTACGGGTTCGAGAACTATGTAGACATGGCCGAGACTCATCTCCGATCAATAACCAATATCGGAACCTGGATGCTCATATTGCTTCCTACATATTCTACGAAGATCTTTATCGGTCAAACCGCATAACAACATACGTTGTTCCCTTTGTCATCGATATGTTACTTGCCCGAGATTCGATTGTCGGTATCATCATACCTAGTTCAATCTCGTTACCGGCAAGTCTCTTTACTCGTTCCGTAATACATCATCCCGCAACTAACTCATTAGTCACGTTGCTTGCAAGGCTTATAGTGATGTGCATTGCCGAGAGGGCCAAGAGATACCTCTCCGACAATCGGAGTGACAAATCCTAATCTCGATCTATGCCAACTCAAAAAACACCATCGGAGACACCTGTAGAGCATCTTTATGATTATCCAGTTACGTTGTGATGTTTGATAGCACACAAAGTGTTCCTCCGGTATTCAGGGGTTGCATAATCTCATAGTCATAGGAACATGTATAAGTCATGAAGAAAGCAATAGCAACATACTAAATGATCAAGTGCTAAGCTAACGGAATGGGTCAAGTCAATCACACCATTCTCTAATGATGTGATCCCGTTCTCCAAATGACAAATCATGTCTATGGCTAGGAAACTTAACCATCTTTGATTAACGAGCTAGTCAAGTAGAGGCATACTAGTGACACTATGTTTGTCTATGTCTTCACACATGTACTAAGTTTCCGGTTAATGCAATTCTAGCATGAATAATAAACATTTGTCATGATATAAGGAAATAAATAATAACTTTATTATTAACTCTAGGGCATATTTCCTTCAGTCTCCCACTTGCACTAGAGTCAATAATCTAGTTCACATCACCATGTGATTTAACACCAATAGTTCACATCCTCATGTGATTTAACACTTTATAGTTCACATCGCCATGTGACCAATACCCAAAAGGTTTACTAGAGTCAATAATCTAGTTCACATCGCCATGTGATTAACACCCAAAGAGTACTAAGGTGTGATCATGTTTTGCTTGTGAGAGAGGTTTAGTCAATGGGTCTGCCACATTCAGATCTGTATGTATTTTGCAAATTTCTATGTCTACAATGCTCTACTCGGAGCTACTCTAGCTAAATGCTCCAACTTTCAATATGTATCCAGATCGAGACTCAGAGCCATCCAGATCGCTATCAAAGCTTGCATCGACGTAACTCTTTATGATGAACTCTTTATCACCTCCATAACCGAGAAATATTTCCTTAGTCCTCTAAGGATAATTTTGACCGATGTCCAGTGATCTACTCCTAGATCAAAATTGTACTCCCTTGCCAAACTCAGGGCAGGGCATACAATAAGTTTGGTATACAGCATGGCATACTTTATAGAGCCTATGGCTGAGGCATAGGGAATGACTTTCATTCTCTCTCTATCTTTTGCTGTGGTCGGGCTTTGAGTCTTACTCAACTTCACACCTTGCAACACAGACAAGAACTCTTTCTTTGACTGTTCCATTTTGAACTACTTCAAAAACTTGTCAAGGTATGTACTCATTGAGAAAACTTATCAAACATCTTGATCTATCTCTATAGGTCTTGTTGCTCAATATGTAAGCAGCTTCACTGAGGTCTTTCTTTGAAAAACTCCTTTCAAACACTCCTTTATGCTTTCCAGAAAATTCTACATCATTTTCGATCGACAATATGTCATTCACATATACTTATCAGAAAGGTTGTAGTGCTCCCACTCACTTTCTTGTATTCCAACTCCGAGATGCTTGTACCAGTCCATAGATGGATCGCTGGAGCTTGCACATTTTGTTAGCACCTTTAGGATTGACAAAACCTTCTGGTTGCATCATATACAACTCTTCTTTAATAAATCCATTAAAGAACGCAGTTTTGTTATCCATTTGCCAGATTTCATAAAATGCGGCAATTGCTAACATGATTCGGACAGACTTAAGCATCGCTACGAGTGAGAAAAGCTCATCATAGTCAACACCTTCAACTTGTCGAAAACCTTTCGCAACAAGTCGAGCTTTGTAGACAGTAACATTACCATCAGCGCCAGTCTTCCTCTTAAAAATCCATTTATTTTCAATGGCTTGCCGATCATCAGGCTAGTCAACCAAAGTCCACACTTTATTCTCACACATGGATCCCATCTCAGATTTCATGGCCTCTAGCCATTTTGCAGAGTCTGAGCTCATCATCACTTCCTCATAGTTCGTAGGTTCATCATGGTCTAGTAACATGACTTCCAGAACTGGGTTACCATACCATTCTGGTGCGGAACGTACTCTGTTTGACCTACGAGGTTCAATAGTAACTTGATCTGAAGTTTCATGATCATGATCAGTAGCTTCCTCGCTGATTGGTGTATGAATCACTGGAACTAGTTTCTATGATATACTACTTTCCAATTCGGGAGAAGGTACAATTACCTCATCAAGTTCTACTTTCCTCCCACTCACTTCTTTCGAGAGAAACTCCTTCTCTAGAAAGGATCCATTCTTAGCAACGAATATCCTGCCTTCGGATCTGTGATAGAAGGTGTACCCAACAGTTTCCTTCGGGTATCCTATGAAGACACATTTCTCTGACTTGGGTTCGAGCTTATTAGGTTGAAGCTTTTTCACATAAGCATGGCAGCCCCAAACTTTAAGAAATGACAACTTTGGTTTCTTGCCAAACCACAGTCACTAGTAGAAAAAGGGTCAAATATCCAGCACATTAGTCCCGGTTTGGATATGAGCCGGCACTAATGTGACCATTAGTGCTGGTTGCAATGGCTAGGCGGGCCGCTCTCATTAGTAACGGTTCGTGTCGAACTTTTAGCACCGGTGTGTGCCACGAACCGGTACTAAATAGATTCCTAGCAGGATGTTGTCAGACTGGGGCCCCTCCAGCACCTTTAATACCGGTTCATGCCACGAACCGGTACTAAAGGTCGTCCTACATAAACCCTTTGTCCACCCGAGCTCGCTCTGTTTTCTCCCTTTCCCCTCTCCTTCTCTGTTCTTCCCCTCTACCCTCGAGCTCATCACACATTTTGCCCAAATTTTGTCAAGATTAGAAGGCCCCCATCCATTCAAGTGATCACAAAGGTAAGCAACTTTGTCCTTTCATCTCTCATTGCTAGATTAGCTCTTGCAATGCTTTATATAGTCATTAATTTGTGGGTTTTAGTAATTTGGGAGGAATTATATGTGGTAGTTTATTTGATTTATATGCAATTTGAGCTCAAAATAACTCTTAGTTTGTATATGTAGGTGTGGTTTACTTAGTGCCTTCCCGTCTCCGTCCTAACCACCGTCGATCGTCTGCACCGTCCTATCGCCGGCACCACCTTGTGGTGAGCCTCTGATACGTCTCAAACGTATCTACTTTTCCAAACACTTTTGATATTGTTTTGACCTCATTCTTGCATGATTTGAACTAAACTAACCCGGACTGACGCTGTTTTCAGCAGAGCTGCCTGTATGGTTTTATTGTGCGCAGGAAAACGGATTTTTAGGTATCTCAGAAAATTCCACGAAAAATCACAGAAAATCCACGCACCCGAAGGAACCCAGAGCCAGAAGAGGGGCCAGAGGGGGGCCAGGGGGGCCCCAGGCGCCCTGGTGGCGCGGCCCACCCCCTGGCCGCGCCGGGGGGTCGCCTGGGTGGGCCCCACCTCCCCTGGTGCCCTACTTTGACCCGTATTTTAGCTCGTGACGGAGAAATCCCAGATCAGAAGTTCTTTTCCCAGTTTTCGTCGCGGAGCCGCCGCCGCCCTCTGTTCTTCTTCGGGAGGGCTAATCTGGAGGCTGAATTGGCCTCCGGAGAGGGGAGATCGTCGCCATCGTCATCATCATCACCACTCCATCATCCCTCCATGACTTCTCCTTCCATGTGTGAGTAATCTCCTGCTGTAGGCGAAGGGGATGGTAGGGATTGGACGAGTTAGATCGTGTAATAGTTTGTCAGATCGTTGGGGGCATGTTGTGTTGGGGAACGTTGCATGGGAAACAAAAATTTTCCTACGCTCACCAAGATCAATCTAGGAGATGCATCTACGAGAGGAGAGTTGGATCCACATACCCTTGTAGATCGCTAAGCGGAAGCGTTCAAGAACGCGGTTGATGGAGTCGTACTCGCCGCGATTCAGATCGCCGAAGATCCTAGCACCGAAGCAACGGTGCCTCCGCGTTCTTCACACGTGCAGCCCGGTGACGTCTCCCACGCCTTGATCCAGCAAGGAGAGAGGGAGAGGTTGGGGAAGACTCCATCCAACAGCAGCACGACGGCGTGGTGGTGGTGGAGGAGCGCGGGACTCCAGCAGGGCTTCGCCAAGCGCTGCAAGAGACGAGGAGGGAGAGGGGTAGGGCTGCGCCAAGAGGGAGACGTTCTCGTGTGTCTAGCAGCCCTAAAACCTCACATATATATAGGGGGAAGGGAGGGCTGCGCCCCCCTTTAGGGTTTCCCACCCCTAGGGTGCGGCCAGCCCTAGATCCCATCTAGGGGGGCGGCCAAGGGGGAGAGAGGGGGAGGCGCACCACTATTGGGCCCTAGGGCCCAACTGCCCTAGGGTTTGCCCCCCTCCCCTCTTGGAGGCGCCCTGGGACTTGGGGGGGCGCACCAGCCCCCTTGGGGCTGGTCCCCTCCCACACTTAGCCCACGTAGCCTTCTGGGGCTGGTGGCCCCACCTGGTGGACCCCCGGGACCCTCCCGGTGGTCCCGGTACATTACCGATATCGCCCGAAACTTTTCCGGTGACCAAAACAGGACTTCCCATATATGAATCTTTACCTCCGGACCATTCCGGAACTCCTCGTGACGTCCGGGATCTCATCCGGGACTCCGAACAACATTCGGTAACCGCGTACATACTTTCCCTATAACCCTAGCGTCATCGAACCTTAAGTGTGTAGACCCTACGGGCTCGGGAACCATGTAGACATGACCGAGACAACTCTCCGGCCAATAACCAACAGCGGGATCTGGATACCCATGTTGGCTCCCACATGTTCCACGATGATCTCATCGGATGAACCACGATGTCAAGGATTCAATCAATCCCATATACGATTCCCTTTGTCTATCGGTATAGCACTTGCCCGAGATTTGATCGTCGGTATACCGATACCTTGCTCAATCTCGTTACCGGCAAGTCTCTTTACTCGTTCCGTAACACATCATCCCGTGATCAACTCCTTGATCACATATTGTGCACATTATGATGATGTCCTATCGAGTGGGCCCAGAGATACCTCTCCGTCATACGGAGTGACAAATCCCAGTCTCGATTCGTGCCAACCCACCAGACACTTTCGGAGATACCTGTAGTGCACCTTTATAGCCACCCAGTTACGTTGTGACGTTTGGTACACCCAAAGTATTCCTACGGTATCCGGGAGTTGCACAATCTCATGGTCTAAGGAAAAGATACTTGACATATAGAAAAGCTTTAGCATACGAACTACACGATCTGTGCTAGGCTTAGGATTGGGTCTTGTCCATCACATCATTCTCCTAATGATGTGATCCCGTTATCAACGACATCCAATGTCCATGGTCAGGAAACCGTAACCATCTGTTGATCAACGAGCTAGTCATCTAGAGGCTTACTAGGGACATGGTGTTTGTCTATGTATCCACACATGTATCTGAGTTTCCTATCAATACAATTCTAGCATGGATAATAAACGATTATCGTGAACAAGGAAATATAATAATAACCAATTTATTATTGCCTCTAGGGCATATTTCCAACAGTCTCCCACTTGCACTAGAGTCAATAATCTAGTTCACATCGCCACGTGATTAACACTCACAGGTCACATCGCCATGTGACTAACATCCAAAGAGTTCACTAGAGTCAGTAATCTAGTTCACATCAATATGTGATTAATACTCAATGAGTTCTGGGTTTGATCATGTTATGCTTGTGAGAGAGGTTGTAGTCAACGGGTCTGCAACATTCAGATCCCTATGTTCTTCGCAAAAACTTTATGTCATATCGTAGATGCTGCTATCACGTTCCACTTGGAGCTATTCCAAACTGTTGCTCCATTATACGTATCCGGTATCTCCACTTAGAGTTATCCGGATAGGTGTTAAGCTTGCATCGACGTAACTCTTTACGTCGAACTCTTTATCACCTCCATAACCGAGAAACATTTCCTTACTCCTCTAAGGAAAATTTTGACCACTATCTAGTAATCCACTCCTGGATCACCTTTGTACCCTCTTGCCAGACATGTGGCAAGGCACACATCAGGTGCGGTACTTAGCATGGCATACCGTACAGAGCCTATGACAAAAGCATAGGGGACGACCTTCGTCCTTCCTCTTCCTTCTGCCGTGGTCAAGTTTTGAGTCTTACTCAACTTCACACCTTACAACTCAGGTAAGAACTCCTTCTTTGACTGATCTATTTTGAACTCCTTCAAAATCATGTCAAAGGTGTGTGTTCTTTTGAAAGTATCATCAGGCGTCTTGATCTATCTGTATAGATTAGGGATGGCAACGGGGCCCCATACCCGCCAAACCCATGGGGATTTCATCTATTAGGGGGTGGGGATTGGCGAAAAACATCCCCATGGGGATATTTACCAAACTAATTTATTCCCCATAGGGTACAATGGGGATGGGGACGATATCCTATTCCCCAGACCCAATACCCATCGGGGACCCTGTTAGTAACTGTGACACCGCGGTCAACCTTAAAATATTCACAAACAAACTTGCGAAAACAAAAAAAGCTCTGGAAAAAAACCTTAAACCTATCTCACGTCCTCATCTCAGCTGCCACCATGACCAAGAAGTTAGTATGACCTAGATATGCATTAGACAAGGACAACACCACTTATGTATGTTGATTATAGGGTGTCATATTATGTATATGAGTATTTGTTTATGGGGATGGGGACCCTAATGGGGCCCCGTTCCCCAGTGGGGCATGGGTATGGGGAAATTTCATCCCCAGTCATGTAAACGGGGATGGGGATGGGATGATAGGGAATAGATGGGGATGGGGATGTTGTAGGTATCCCCATAGGGGATTTTCCCCATTGCCATCCCTAGTATAGATCTTGATGCCCAATATGTAAGCAGCTTTATCCAGGTCTTCCTTTGAAAAACTCATTTCAAACAACCCTTTATGCTTTCTAGAAATTCTACATCATTTCGGATCAACAATATGTCATTCACATATACTTATCAGAAATGTTGTAGTGCTCCCACTCACTTTATTGCAAATACAAGTTTCCAACAAACTTTGTATACCCAAAAACTTTGATCACTCCATCAAAGTGTATATTCCGACTCCGAGATGCTTGCTCTAGTCCATGGAAGGATCGCTGGAGCTAGCATATCCTTTTAGCATCCTTAGGATCGACAAAACCTTTCTGATTGTATCACATACAACCTTTCCTTACGAAAACTGGTAAGGAAACTTGTTTTGTCATCCATCTGCCAGATTTCATAAATGCAGCTAATGCTAACATGATTCCGACGGACTTAAGCATCGCTACGGGTGAGAAAATCTCATCGTAGTCAACTCCTTGAACTTGTGGAAAACTCTTCGCCACAAGTCGAGCTTCATAGACGGTGACATTACCGTCCACGTCCGTCTTAGTCTTAAAGATCCATTTGTCTTAATGGCTTGCCGATCACAGGGCAAGTCCACCAAAGTCCATACTTTGTTTTGATACATGGATCCTATCTCGGATTTATCGGCTTCTAACCATTTGTCGGAATATGGGCCCACCATCGCTTCTCCATAGTTCGTAGGTTCATCGTTGTCCAACAACATGACCTCTAAGACAGGATCACCGTACCACTCAGGAGTAGTACATATCCTTGTCGACCTACGAGGTCCGATAGCAACTTGATCTGGAGCTTCATGATCACTATCATTAGTTTCCTCTTCAACGTCGCAGGTTCCACAGAAACATCTTTCTGTGTTGCACTACTCTCCGGTTGAAGTGAGGGTTCGACGACCTCATCAAGTTCTATCTTCCTCCCACTCAATTCTTTCGAGAGAAACTCCTTCTCGAGAAAGGACCCGTTCTTAGGGACAAACATTTTTGCCCTTGGATCTGAGATAGGAGGTATACCCAACTGTTACCTTTGGGTATCATATGAAGATGTATTTGTCCGCTTTGGGTTCGAGCTTTTCCCGGCTGAAGCCATAAGCATCGCAGCCCCAAACGACAACTTTGGTTTCTTGCCAAACCATAGTTCATACGGCGTCGTCTCAACGGACTTAGATGGTGCCCTATCTAAAGTGAATGCAGTTGTCTCTAATGCATAACCTCAAAATAATAGTGGTAGATCGGTAAGATACACCATAGATCGCACCATATCTCATAAGGTTCGATTACGATGTCCGGACACACCATTACGCTGTGGTGTTCCAGGGGACTTCAACTGCGAAACAATTCCATAATGTCTTAAGTGATTGCCAAACTCATAATTCAGATAATATCCCCTTGATCAGATCGTAGGAACATGATCTTCTTGTTATGATGATTCTTAATCTTCACTCTGAAATTGTTTGAACCTTTCAAACGTTTCAGACTTTTGCTTCATTAAGTAAATATACCATATCTACTCAAATCGTCATTGAAGATGAGAAAATAACGATATCCACCACACGCCTTAATTCTCATTGGATCACATACATCAGCATGTATGATTTCCAACAAGTCACTTGCCCGTTTCATTGTACCTGAAAACGGGATCTCAGTCATCCTGCCCAAGAGGCATGGCTTGCATGTGTCAAGCGATTCAAAATCAAGTGACTCCAAACATCCATCAGCATGGAGTTTCTTCATGCATTTTATGCCAAAATGACCTAAGCGGCAGTGCCATAAGAAAGTGGTACTATCATTATTAACTCTACATCTTTTGGCATTAATATTATCATCATGTGTATTACTATGATCGAGATTCAACGAACCATTGGGTGCATGACCATAAAGGTATTATTCATGTAAACAGAATAACCATTATTCTCTAACTTAAATGAATAACCGTATTGCGATGAACATGATCTAATCATTTTCACGCTCAACGTAGACACCTGATAACATTTATCTAGGTTCAACACTAATCTCGAAAATAGAGGAAGTGTGCGATGGTGATCTTATCAACCTTGGAAACACTTCCAACACACATCGTCACCTCGCCCTTAGCTAGTCTCCGTTCAGTGCGTAGCTTTTGCTTCAAGTCACTAATAACAGCAACTGAACCGGTATCCAATACCCAGGTGCTACAAGGAGCACTACTAAGGTACACATCAATAACACGTATATCAAATATACTTTGTTGAAGTTGCCAGCTATCATATCTACCATGTATTTGGGGTGGTTCCGCTACCATGTGACCGTTCCCCTTACAATAGAAGCACTTAGTCTCGAGGTTTGGGTTCAACCATGGGTTCCTTCATCAGAGCGACAACAGGTTTGCCATTCATGAAGTTTCCCTTCTAGCCCTTACCCTTTTGAAACCAGTGGTCTTATTAAACCATCAACACTTGATGCTCCTTCTTCTACTTTTGCGGTACTAAGAACCGCTGACAGCACCGGGATCATCTCCATCCTTTGCATGTCATAGTTCATCACGAAGTTCTAGTAGCTTGGTGATAGTGTCTAGAGAATTATGTCAACCACTATCTCACCTGGAAGATTAACTCCCACTTGGTTCAAGTGATTTCAGCACCCAGACATTCTGAGCACATGCTCACTAGTTGAGCCATTCTCCTCCATCTTTTTGGCAAAAGAACTTGTCAGAGGTCTCACACCTCTCAGCACGGGCATGAGCCTAAAATCCCAATTTCAGCTCTTAGAACATCTCATATGTTCTATGGCGTTCAAAACGTCATTGGAATCCCGATTCTAAGCCGTGAAGTATGGTGCACTAAACTATCAAGTAGTCATCAGGACGTCTCTGTCAGGTGTTCACAACATCCACAGACAACGTTGTAGGGGTTTGCACATCGAGCGGTGCATCAAAGACGTAAGCTTTCTGTGCAGCAGTGAGGACACTCCTCGGACTACGGACCCAGTCCGCATCCTTGCTTACATTATCTTTCAACTTAGTATTTCTCTAGGATCGTATTAAACAGGGAGCTACAACGCAGTTATTGGTCTACAACATAATTTGCAAAGTCAACTTAGACTATTGTTCATGATAAGTGAGTTTAACTAATCAAATTACTTATAACTCCCACTCAAATTGACATCCCTCTGGTCATCCGAGCGTGACATGATCCAAATCCACCAACCCAAGTCCGATCATCACGTGAGATGAGGTGGTGTCAATGGTGAACATCAACATGTTGATCATATCTACTATATGACTCATGCTCGACCTTTCGGTCCTCCGTGTTCCGAGGCCATGTCTGTACATGCTAGGCTCGTCAAGTCTAACCCGAGTGTTCTGCATGTGCAAAACTGGCTTGCACCCGTTGTATGCAAACGTAGAGTCTATCACACCCGATCATCACGTGGTGCTTCGAAACGACGAACCTTCGCAACGGCGCACACTCGGGGGGAACACAATTTTATCTTGAAATTTTAGTGAAGGATCATCTTATAATGCTACCGTCGTCCTAAGCAAAATAAGATGCATAAAAGGATTAACATCACATGCAAATCATAAGTGACATGATATGGCCATCAACTCGTGCTTTTGATCTCCATCTCCAAAGCACCGGCATGATCTCCATCGTCACCGGCGCCACACCATGATCCCCATCATCATGATCTCCATCATCGTGTCGCCATCGGGGTTGTCGTGCGCCCACCATGCTCTTACTACTATTGCTACCGTTTAGCGATAAAGTAAAGCATTACAAAGCGCTTAATGATTGACACGCAGGTCATACAAAAATTAAAGACAACCCTATGGCTCCTGCCGGTTGCCGTATGCATCGACATGCAAGTCGATATTAACTATTACAACATGATCATCTCATACATCAAATATATCTCATAATGTCATTGGCCATATCATATCACATACATACCCTGCAAAAACAAGTTAGACGTCCTCTAATTTGTTGTTGCATGTTTTACGTGGCTGCTATGGGTATCTAGCAAGAACGCTTCTTACCTACGCAAAGCCACAACGGTGATATTCAAGTTGCTATTTAACCTTCTACAAGGACCGCCTTGTTCTATTCCGACTCAACTAAGATAGGAGAGACAGACACCCGCCAGCCATCTTATGCAACAAAAGTCACATGTCTGTCGATGGAACCGGTCTCATGTACGTGGACATGTAAAGTTGGTCCGGGCCGCTTCATCCCATAATACCGCTGAATCAAGAAAGACTAAGGAGGGCAGCAATTTAAACATCAACGCCCACAAACCCTTTTGTGTTCTACTCGAGAAAGCATCTACGCAAGATCCTAGCTCATGATGCCACTGTTGGGGAACGTTGCATGGGAAACAAAAATTTTCCTACGCTCACCAAGATCAATCTAGGAGATGCATCTACGAGAGGAGAGTTGGATCCACATACCCTTGTAGATCGCTAAGCGGAAGCGTTCAAGAACGCGGTTGATGGAGTCGTACTCGCCGCGATTCAGATCGCCGAAGATCCTAGCACCGAAGCAACGGTGCCTCCGCGTTCTTCACACGTGCAGCCCGGTGACGTCTCCCACGCCTTGATCCAGCAAGGAGAGAGGGAGAGGTTGGGGAAGACTCCATCCAACAGCAGCACGACGGCGTGGTGGTGGTGGAGGAGCGCGGGACTCCAGCAGGGCTTCGCCAAGCGCTGCAAGAGACGAGGAGATCGTCGCCATCGTCATCATCATCACCACTCCATCATCCCTCCATGACTTCTCCTTCCATGTGTGAGTAATCTCCTGCTGTAGGCGAAGGGGATGGTAGGGATTGGACGAGTTAGATCATGTAATAGTTTGTCAGATCGTTGGGGGCATGTTGCCTATCATCTACCATGGTGTTTATCATCTTTACTTCAACTTGTTATTCTTAATGATTGTCACTTAGGGCCCGAGTGCCATGATTTCAGATCTGAACCATATGTGTTTGCATGAATATATTTGTGTTCTTGATCCTATCTATGAGTTGTTTGCACCTATTACGGTTCGGAACCGGCAATCCCAAAAGTGACAGCTTGGGACACCAAAGGGGATGGTCCGTAGTTTGAGGATTACATGTATCCATTGAGTTTATTACTTTGTTCCGGTGCTCTTTGACAGGAGCACCTTAATCTCCATAAGTTCCTTTTGGCCCCGTTCGTAGCGGGATGGTAGGACAAAAGATGTTGTGCAAGTTCTTATTGCAAGCACGTACAACTACCTACGGGATACATGCCTAATGTTTGATATTTTCCTAGATGATCATTACTTTTCCGTGTGCCTTGCCCCAAGTTGGAATCATGATATATCTCATCCATGCAGCGCCCAACCATCCATCTCCCTAGCCTACAGTGTTTTAAATCCTGCTGATTACTAGTTGCTACTTTTGCCATTTACCTTTACTATTTACTTTTGCTGTTTGCTTTTACTATCACTATCATCACTATCATATCACTGTTACCACTTATCTTTTGTTGCAAGTAAGTATATTTCAGGTGCGGTTGAATTGACAACTCAACTGTTATCAAGTACCGTGTGTCGAATCAATAAATTGGGTTATTCTTACCCGCGAAGACTATCTCGATCCCTTACGGTTGAGGGTTATCAAGTACCGTTTTCTGGCGCCGTTGCCGGGGAGCATAGCAATATTTACAAGTCTACTTGAAGTATCCTACCTGCTGCACTTCATCCGCTATGGGTAAGAAAGGAGACCCCAAGGTTCCGATCTTACTATCCACTACAAGAAGAGGTACTGTTCTGAGCACTAGTGCTACACTTGATTCACCTTCTGTTATGAGTAAGTTTGCCTCACCGCCACCACATGATGCTCCTACTGAATCTGTTACTATGTCCGATACTCTTGATGATGCTTCTACTACTATTGATGATATTAGTTCACTTGGTTATGCTCTTGAGAAACAGATCGCTGCTGCTGCAAAAAAGTCTGGAATTGAAATTCCTGTTACTCGCTACCCTATTGGTGAAACTTATGATTATCCTGATTTGAGTAAACTCAAGGAGAGAATCCTTGATGATGATTACTATATGCTTGATGAAGATTTATGCAGGGAACTGACAGAGTTTTCTGGCTCTGACCCTGAAGTTATTAAGAAGCTGTTTGAAAGGCACTCTTTGAAGAACAAAACCGTTCCTGATCCTGAATTTGCTACATCTCCTATATGCATTGATGATCCTGATTATAATTTCTCTGTTGATCTTTCACTTATAACTATGGTTGAAGCTGACCCCTTTTATGGCAGAGAAAATGATGATGCTATTGCACACTTGACTAAACTCGGTGAGTTGGGTGGCTTGTTTACCACGGATGAGAAGATACGATACTTTTATGTGACCAAGCTTCTTCCTTTCTCCTTGAAAGAATGTGCTAAAGCATGGTATGATTCACTCCCATGCGGTTCCATTAAGAGTCCTCAAGACTTAGCTCACTCTTTTGTTGATAAGTACTTTCCTGCTCACATGCAACATGCTGCTTTACAAAGAATTTATAACTTTAAACAGTTGCAGGATGAGCACCTCCCTAAAGCTTGGGGGAGGTACCGCGGTCTGATTCGGGCTAGACCAGGACATGAAGTCCCTAAGAACGAATTAATCGATATATTTTATGCTTGTCTAACTGATGAATCTAGGTCCTATTTGGACAGTTGTGCTGGTTGTGTTTTCAGGAAAAGAACACCGGACGATGCAGAGGATTTGATGGGCAGGATTGCCAAAAACCATGAAGATTGGTCCGTCCCTGAACCACCTCCACCACCAAAGAAGAGGGGCATGTTTGTTCTAAGCCCCGAAGATATGCGAGAAGCAAAGAAGTCTATTAAAGAGAAAGGTATTAAAGCCGAAGACATGAAGAATCTACCCCCTATTGAGAAGCTGTGTGAGCCTACCACTCACCCTCCTATGGTAGAGGTACACTCTCTTTTAGATTTCAATGCAAGTGACATCCCTCATGGTAAGCCTCCTGATCAATGTTTAGATGAGTTTGATAATTTTATTATGAAACAAAATCATTTTAATGAGAGGATACAAAGTCAATTGCATGATAATTCCCTTGCTATCAAAAGTTTGCTTGATGTTCTAGGTAGAACAGTTAATGATGTTAAATGTCTTGTGAAGCATTTTCATATGGTTCAAACTCAGCTTAAACAAAATTCTGATGTGCAGAAAGATTTGCTTGCTAACAATGCCAAACAAGATGATTTGCAGGCCTTCGGGATTAAGACCCGAGGAGGAACTAGCACTCAAGATCCTCTCTATCCAGAGGGGCATCCGAGGAGAATCGAGCAAGATTCTGAAATGCAGGAAGAAGAAATTGTTGGCTCTCCAAAGAAGAAGAAGAAACATAAGGAGGCTGACAATTCCAATGATCCTATTACAAATGAAGAGCCAGCTGTTGATCCCAACAGTGTATCTATCTCCGATGCTGAGACTGAAGATGGTGTTGAACCTGAAGGTAAGGATAATGAGAAGAATGATCCGCCTGAAGCTCGAGAAGAAGAAGCACCTGACAAACGTAAGAGGTACACTAAAGAAGACTTCATCGCAAGAAAACATGGGAAGGAAAGAGAACCATGGATACAGAAACCCATGCCCTTTCCAGGTAAGTCCATCAAATCTAAAGAAGAAGAGCATTACAATAAGTTTTGTGAGTGGATTAAACCTCTTTTTCTTCAAATTCCTTTGACTGATGCTATTAAGTTACCTCCTTATTCAAAATATATGAAAGATATTGTCACTAATAAAAGAAAAATTCCTAATGAAGCAATATCTACTATGCTTGCTAACTACTCTTTCAGTGGCAAGATTCCTGAGAAGCTCGGTGATCCAGGTATACCCACCATTCCTTGCTCCATAAAGAATAATTATGTCAAAACTGCTTTATGTGATCTTGGAGCAGGAGTGAGTGTTATGCCTCTCTCTCTTTACGAGAGGCTTTGTTTAGAGAAACTAATTCCTACAGATATCTCTCTTCAGATGGCTGACAAGTCAACCGCTGTTCCGATAGGTATTTGGGAGGATGTTCCAGTAGAAGTTGCTAATTGTTTGATTCTTACTGATTTTGTTGTGCTTGACATGCCCGAGGATGGGAGCATGTCCATTATTCTTGGTAGACCTTTTCTTAACACCGCAGGTGCTATTATTGATTGCAATAAAGGGAAGGTTACCTTCAATGTGAATGATAAAGAACACACGGTGTATTTCCCAAAGAAGACCGACATGAGACATGGCCTCAACTCTATAGAAAATATCGAGACCGTGAAGATTGGAGAATGGGACTGTCCACTACATGTGCATCACAAATACAAAACTATCATGGTGGGGACAATGTCCATCAAAGTAAAGGTTCAGTGATTACTTCGTAAGAGGTGAGACTTTTTGCTCTATATATCGCCTGTTTGTTGGTAAGACTTGATCAACCTTACTAGCAAGCGTGTTTTATATAGATAAAAAGTTGAGCTTGTTATGTTTTCATTTGTTTTTAGTTTTTGTTCTACTTGCTGTACCAAGTGTTTATGTTTTGAAGCTTCACAATACTACTCACTGCTTTAAGTTTTCAGAAAGTTATGCAGCTTTTTGAACTTCGAAAAAATTTCAACAGTGAAGTTTTCAGAAAAATTCCAGAAAAATTAAAATAAAAATTTCCACGACGGGAGTGAACCAGAGGGACCTGGGGCCAGCCAGGGGGACCCACCAGTGGCCCAGGCGGCCAGCTGGCGCGGCCTGCCCCCTGGCCGCGCCCACAGGGCGCCTGGGGCCCACAAGGCCCCCCTCTAGGTAAGTCTTCTTCCTCCCTCTCTCTTTCTCTCCAAAAACGCGAGTTCTGCACTTGTTCTTGCGTTCTTGCCGTTCTTGGAGGCGATTCTTCGATCTCTCTCTACAGCCTATCATTTGAGCTGAGATTTTGAACAAATACTCCCTGGTATGTGACTCCTCCACCCCTCCAATTAGATTTCTGATTGGTGACTTCATTTGTGAGTATTTAGTAGTTCTTGGTGCTGTATAGATGAGCTTGCATGCATGTGTAGAAAGTTATTTTCCAAGTTTTGATGCAAGTTTATGCCTTGGGCAAGTGAGTTGAGTAGTTTGCCTTGACTCACCTTGTTTTAATCCTCGTTTTTGTAAATTGCCAAAAAATTCAGAAATGAGTTTGTTAGGAAGGGCAAAAGGGTGGCTTGAGAAGAGGAGGCCCACGCACTCCGATCGAGTTACTAGAGCCGCAACTTCACCATCGACTGCTAGGGTGAGCTATAACGAAGATCATGTGCCCCTAGAGTTGTTGGAAGACACAAGTCCAGAACGTGCGATGACGTTTCCATGTGATGAATTCCTTGAAGCTGCGGGAATCAAGAATGAGTTTTATAATCTTTGTGCTAATGCAGGTCTGACACGGCTCGTCACGTGCCGTGTTACTCGGTATCAAAAACTCACCTCCAGTTTCATTAACAGTTTTAGATATAATCCTGATTCAGGTGCTATTGAGTTTAAAATTTACAATGATCTTATCACCATGACTTTGGGAAAGTTTTGTGAAATAATAGGTGTGCCAAACGTTGGGAGGACGGCTAGGATGACCACTCAGCCCTCCGAGCTGAAAACCGTCTTCAACTCTCTCTGCAGCATGGGTACGAGGGATATTCATCGGTCAAAGATCTCCAGCATCTTATTCCCTCACCTCAGGTATTTTGCATATTATGTTGCTAGAGGGGTGTTAGCTTGTGACAACACGAGCAACACTTCTGCGCCAGATATTGCTATCCTGGCGGCAGCCCTCTCAGGGAGGTCTGATTATAATCTGGGTGCCTTAATTGCTCGACGCCTTGCTATGAACGGTAACAAGGGAGACTTATATGGTGGCGTTTATGCCACACTTATCTTAGAACATCTTGGAGGCACCCCACACCCTGATGATACTCCTTTTACTTATTTAAGCTTCGATCTTGCTGCTATGAAAAGGCATAAGTTTGTTACCATGGCTTCTAAGCTTGATAATCTTGTTTATATCTTGCGTTTCGGAACTACCGCGGAACGCGAGATCCGTCTACCTGCACCTCTTTTGTTTGATTTTTCTCGCAGGAACGGATGGTCCTTTGATGTTATCCAGTTCGATGAGTTCATGGCCCAGCATCAGTTTCATAACCCCATGGAGGGGGTTGTGCCCGACGAGGAGGAGCACGGTGAGTTACCACCTTTTCAGGAAGAAACCGCCACCGAGTTTGGTGAAGGGTCTTCCTCTGCTTGGCGCACGGACCCTTCCTCGTGGGAGACTCCGAGGAGTTCGGTGTACGCGCCAGCATCCTTCTACGACCCTTGGACTCACTACCATACCCCCGGAGCAGGAGGCTCCTGGGGGCAGTAGCTGCTACCAACTTAGGCCAAAAGCCTAAGCTTGGGGGAGTACGTGCCCCTCTCATCTTTCCATTGTATTATCCGTTTTATTCGCTTTGATCTTTTCGAAGTTTTTGCCCGTTCTTCTTTATTTCTCTCTTTGCAAAAACAACAAAAAGATTTTCTCTTTCTTTTGCTTTCGTTCAACCTTTGAAATAATCCAAAAAGATTTCCTTTTTCTCTTTAGTTTGCTTTGTTTTCAGAGTTCAGCTCGAGTCCGTGATGGCATTTAATTATATTTCCTACGTTCGATCGTGCAAGTGACGAGGCAGTAATGACGATCGACTAAAGGGAAGCAACAAGGAAGGCCGGTATGAACTCTTCTTGTTTCTACTTTTGTACATATGCCTGTACTTATGATCTAGAGACCAGCTTGTAGCGACATAGTGCTATGTTTACAATGCTCTTCCAGTGGTTCATGCTTTCCTTGTGGCTAGTCTCGAGTAGCTAGAGTATATAATGTGTTATTGAAATGATTTACATGCATTGCACTGTTCATAGTCTGGTATACTAAGGTGGTATTTCCCTTTAGAGAATTTTTTTGGATTGACTTGGCACATGTTTACACATGTTTAAGACTAAAAAGTCTGCTCTGCCTTGATGATCTTTGAGTTTCAGAATAGTTATATCACTTTCATGCCCGATTCAGTGTTGCTTTGTCGCTCTGCATGATTATGGCCGTTATTGCTCTCTAGTTGGTCGCTTCCCAGTCTTTTGCTAACCTCCACCTGTACTAAGCGGACTGACTGCTTGTGCATCCAAAATCCTTAAAACCTGTTATGCCATATGAGTCCACCATACCTTCCTATACATGGTACTTACCTGCCATTCCTAACGAAGACTTTCGTGTACCATCTCGAAATTAATCAAAAGCATTTCTCTTTTTGTGCCTCTGTTTTAGCTCATGAGGAAGTAGTAGTTAATTCATGATCTTTTTAAGTTGGACAAGTTTCACCCCAGGATTGCATGTCTAATGTGCAAACCCATAATACGAGAAGGAACTGGCATAGAGTGCGCCCGGCTCATAAAAGATAATACAACAAACAAACCCTCCTTCACGCTTTGTTCATGAGAAATCAGAAAACTTTGGCAGTGATAAACAAAGGAGATTAAGAGGATGTGATCGTCCTCATGCGGGAGCCGTTCCTCGAAACTTGTCCAGCTCAAGAAGTGGTTGAGTTATCTGCTAGCATTCGTTGACGAAATATGCACCTCCCAAAAACATTTTTACCTCTGTTTTTTTTAAAACCAAGAGCTCTGGTACATGTTTAGTTTTTGTTTCCGACCACGGGTTTTCAACCTTGCCAACAAAAGCCACGGTTCGAGAGTCTCCACCTTCTTTCTTCAAAGCACCAACTAGGAGAGCATAATTGTCATTCTGAGTGTAATGTGCATTGTCCCAAAGTATTACATTGTCTTCCGCATGCTTGTGATATTATTTATTCTGAAAGTCTTAGTTCTAGTCTCCTTTAAAACTCTGGAGGAGTCTCTGCATTTATGTTTTGCTTCACTCATGGAGGCCAGCGAGATACCACCCTAATATGCTCAAGCTATGTGCAATGTAATCTTGTCTTGATTCTCAGTAATATATTATTTACTTTTTGGTATTTGTGATTGGTCACTTGAAAGAAGGATTGCTCAGTGCATTGTCCTCATAGTACTGTTTCAATACTTGCTAGACTCTTTTCATAGTACATGCTTATATACATCTAATGAAGCAAAAGAGTTTGTCAAAGTTTTCTTTGTCGCGTCCAGTTCGTTGAACTGAATTGCTTGAGGACAAGCAATATGCTAAGCTTGGGGGAGTTGATACGTCTCAAACGTATCTACTTTTCCAAACACTTTTGATATTGTTTTGACCTCATTCTTGCATGATTTGAACTAAACTAACCCGGACTGACGCTGTTTTCAGCAGAGCTGCCTGTATGGTTTTATTGTGCGCAGGAAAACGGATTTTTACGTATCTCAGAAAATTCCACGAAAAATCACAGAAAATCCACGCACCCGAAGGAACCCGGAGCCAGAGAGGGGCCAGAGGGGGGCCAGGGGGGCCCCAGGCGCCCTGGTGGCGCGGCCCACCCCCTGGTCGCGCCGGGGGGTCGCCTGGGTGGGCCCCACCTCCCCTGGTGCCCTACTTTGACCCGTATTTTAGCTCGTGACGGAGAAATCCCAGATCAGAAGTTCTTTTCCCAGTTTTCGTCGCGGAGCCGCCGCCGCCCTCTGTTCTTCTTCGGGAGGGCTAATCTGGAGGCTGAATTGGCCTCCGGAGAGGGGAGATCGTCGCCATCGTCATCATCATCACCACTCCATCATCCCTCCATGACTTCTCCTTCCATGTGTGAGTAATCCCCTGCTGTAGGAGAAGGGGATGGTAGGGATTGGATGAGTTAGATCATGTAATAGTTTGTCAGATCATTGGGGGCATGTTGCCTATCATCTACCATGGTGTTTATCATCTTTGCTTCAACTTGTTATTCTTAATGCTTGTCACTTAGGGCCCGAGTGCCATGATTTCAGATCTGAACCATATGTGTTTGCATGAATATATTTGTGTTCTTGATCCTATCTATGAGTTGTTTGCACCTATTACGGTTCGGAACCGGCAATCCCAAAAGTGACAGCTTGGGACACCAAAGGGGATGGTCCGTAGTTTGAGGATTACATGTATCCATTGAGTTTATTGCTTTGTTCCGGTGCTCTTTGACAGGAGCACCTTAATCTCCATAAGTTCCTTTTGGCCCCGTTCGTAGCGGGATGGTAGGACAAAAGATGTTGTGCAAGTTCTTATCGCAAGCACGTACAACTACCTACGGGATACATGCCTAATGTTTGATATTTGCCTAGATGATCATTACTTTTCCGTGTGCCTTGCCCCAAGTTGGAATCATGATATATCTCATCCATGCAGCGCCCAACCATCCATCTCCCTAGCCTACAGTGTTTTAAATCCTGATGGTTACTAGTTGCTACTTTTGCCATTTACCTTTACTATTTACTTTTGCTGTTTGCTTTTACTATCACTATCATCACTATCATATCACTGTTACCACTTATCTTTTGTTGCAAGTAAGTATATTTCAGGTGCGGTTGAATTGACAACTCAACTGTCAAAGCTTATAAATACTCTTTGGCTCCCCGTGTGTCGAATCAATAAATTGGGTTATTCTTACCCGCGAAGACTATCTCGATCCCTTACGGTTGAGGGTTATCAGCCTCTTGTTCTTATCTTTTTATATATAAAAAACCATGTTTGTGTGATTTAGATATATAGTTACTGGTATAATTATCTTACCCGTACGTTGTTTGTTATACATAGTGCCATGGTTTTGATATCCGTCCCCATCGGCCCTCGTCCGTGTTGTGATTCGGATGTGGTATATTCTCTTTTAAAACTATTTGTTGCATTTCGTGTTCATGACAAATTATGCCCATCAAGTTGACATAGATATTTTTTATTTAGGAGGTATGTGAACCGGAAATTCCAACCGACCCTATTGTCGAGAGGTTAAATTTAGTTGAAAGAGAAAACGAGTATTTGAAAGAAAAAATGAAAAGAATTGAGGGGGAGAAGATGGAATTGGAGTTGCATGTTGATGATGTCGTCGATGATCACAAGATCAAGATGGAGAAACCGTGCTTGAAGATTAGAAATATAAGAAAATACGCCATTGTAGTGAGGCTTGGTATCATTATGCTGTTGGATGTTGTTGCATTCAAATGCTTTAGCTAGAGAGTTATTTGTATGTTGCATTTAAGTATTGCATGAACTTTATGTATGAACTTGTATTAATTTGGTATTTTCGGTGTTGTGTAATGAAGATGAGCCGGCAATGGATTTACGATGACTGATGCTCTCCCCAGTTCATTAATGGCGTGCATACTTTTCTGAATGCGGCTGAGGCAAACAAGCGGACGGATGGTTTTATGCCGTGTCCATGTGCTGGCTGTAAGAATGATCACAATTACTCTAACTCAAGAACCATTAACGTCCACATGTTTGAGTCCGGTTTCATGCCCCACTATAATGTCTGGACCAAGCACGGAGAAAGAGGGGTTATGATGGAAAACAATGAAGAAGAAGAGGACGACGACAACTATACTGGCCATGGGTTCCCTGAATACGATGGTACGCCAATGGGGGAAGAAGTTGAGCTGGCAATGCGGCAAGAAGATGAAAAGGAGGCATCAGATGAGCCCGCTGATGATCTAGGTCGGGCAATTACTGATGCAAAGAGAAACTGCACAAGTGAAAAGGAGAAGAAGAAGTTGCAGCGCATGTTAGAGGATCACAAGAAATTGTTGTACCCGAATTGCGAAGCTGACAAGAAAAAGTTGGGCACCACACTTGAATTGCTGCAATGGGAGGCAGAGAATGGTGTATCTGACAAGGGATTTGGAAAGTTGCTGGTAATGAAAAATAATATGCTTCCAAAGGACAAAGAATTGCCCGAGAGTACGTACGAAGCAAAGAAGGATGTCTGCCCTCTAGGGTTAGAGGTGCGGAAGATACATGCATGCCCTAATGACTGCATCCTCTACCGGGGTGAGTACGAGGATTTGAACATGTGCTCGGTATGCGGTGCATTGCGCTATAAGATCAGCCGCGATGACCCTAGTGATGTCGAGGGCGAGCGCCCCAGGAAAAAGATTCTTGCCAAGGTGATGTGGTATGCTCCTATAATACCAGGGTTGAAACGTTTCTTCCAAAACAAAGAGCATGGCAAGGCGATGTGATGGCACAGAGAAGACCATAAGAAAGACGGAAAGTTGAGAGTACCCGCTGACGAGTCGCAATGGAGAAAAATCGAGAGAAAGTACAACAGGGAGGAGTTTGGAGGTGACGCAAGGGACGTATGGTTTGGTCTAAGCGCAGATGGCATTAATCCTTTTGGGGATCAGAGCAGCAACCATAGCACCTGGCCTATGACTCTTTGTATGTATAACCTTCCTCCTTGGTTGTGCATGAAGCGGAAGTTCATTATGATGCCAGTGCTCATCCAAGGCCCTAAGCAACCCGACAACGACATTGATGTGTACCTAAGGACATTAGTTGAAGAACTCTTACAGCTGTGGAATGGAAAAGGTGTACGTGCGTGAGATGAGCACAGACAGGAAGAATTGTATCTAAAGGCGTTGCTGTTCGTTACCATATATGATTGGCCTACTCTCAATGAACTTTCAGGACAAACAAACAAGGGATACCATGCATGTGACGCCCCCGATTTGACCGTACACTAATCATGCACGCAAATGTGTACGACCAAGATCAGGGACTCACTGGAAGATATCACAACACAACTCTAGACACAAATAAAATAATACAAGCTTTATATTACAAGCCAGGGGCCTCGAGGGCTCGAATACATAAGCTCAAAAACACAAGAGTTAGCGGAAGCAATAATATCTGAGTACAGACATAAGTTAAACAAGTTTGCCTTAAGAAGGCTAGCACAAAACATCAACGATCGAAAAGGCAAGGCCTCCTGCCTGGGACCTCCTAACTACTCCTGGTCGTCGGCGATCTTCACGTAGTAGTAGCCTTTGTCGGGGTAGTAGCAGTCGTCAAGTGTGGCGTCTGGATCCTGGACTCCACCATCTGGTTGCATCAACCAACAAGAAGAAAGAAGGGGGAAAAGGGGGAGCAAAGCAACCATGAGTACTCATCCAAAGTACTCGCAAGCAAGGATCTACACTACATATGCATCGGTATCAATGAAAAGGGGTAGTATATGTGGACTAAGCTGCAGAATGCCAGAATAAGAGGGGGAGAAGCTAGTCCTATCGAAGACTAGCATCTTCTGGAAACCATCGTCTTGCAGCAACAGGGGGGTAGAGTAGTATATCATAAGTGTTGTTGTTCCAACGCTCCGGGATCCTTTCTCGACTCCCGAAGCAACATATCCAAACAATGCCTCAGCATCCAGTTCTAGTTGTAGCTATCGGGAGATAACTCCAAGTGTCTGTTACTGTAGGACAGGCTATCGATAGATGTTTTCCTCCCTGCAGGGGTGCACCAACTTACCCAACACGCTTGCTTAACTCCGGCCGGACACACCATCAGGTCATGCCCGCCCTCGGCCAAACAATACGCCGCAACCCGACCTAGACTTAATAGAGAGGTCATGCACGCCGGACTAAACCCTATGCCCCCAGGGGTCATGGACCAATCGCCCCGGGAACTCCTGCATGTTGCGTGGGCGGCCGGTGAGCAGACCTAGCAACCTCCTTTAAAAAGGTAGGAGCCTAACCAGTCCAACCCGGCGTGCCCCGCTTAGTCGCAATGACGTCAGTTAAGCTTCGGCTGATGCATGCGACGCAGAACGCCCATACTATGCCCACGTGATGGTTAGTGCTATCAGGCCAGAGGCCCCTTGGATCAAATATCCAAACCGTTTAGTGTCTTGGGAACACATGGTAACGAGCAGAGACTCACGAACATGTGACCCCATCGCCCCGTCTCGAGAACTTGCGGCAAAGGCGAGTGCCCGGCCACGCCTCGTATTTATCTCGCGGGCACCTTCTAGGTCAACCCGACTGCACATCACTCGCAATTAAGCTCGCGCGGGTACCCCTCAGGGTCGACCCGTCTTTAGTAACCAGGTTTAGTGTAAAGTCATAGTAACCAAAGTAACTGTGTGTCTGACACCAAAGGAAAACCTGAGGAAATCACCCTCGATGGAATTCCACATGATGTTTATCGTCAAGGTGAACGAAAGAGGAGTCACCCTCGAGGTCCACTCTTGAGGAGTTGCATGACAGTGTCGTTATCGGGAGTGGAGAAAGAGGAATCACCCTCGTTGACCACAACCGATGAACTAACCTACAAGGTTAACATCAGAAGTGCTGATGAGGTCTCACCCTCGGCACTCGATAGTAACCCAGTAGTGTCGAGCAACTAAGGGGAAAGTGATGTGTGGTGCCGGGTCCTGGTCTTCGATCCCGTTGATCGGGTCTTCTGATAATCCAGCGGGGCAGTCGGGACAAGGTAGGGGGTCACTGGTGGATCTCTAACCAGCATATACTAAGCAGTTTAGTATAAACATGTAAGGTATGAAAGCAGTATCAACAACAGGCTATGCATCAGAATAGGATCATACAAAAAGCAGTAGCAGTTCTAATGCAAGCATAAGAGAGAAGAGAATGGGCGATATCGGAATGATCAAAGGGGGTTGGCTTGCCTGGTTGCTCTGGCAAGAAGGAGGGGTCGTCAACACCGTAGTCGATCACCGGGGCATC